>JAQMCW010000005.1:13554982-13565788 GCA_030068335.1 Chrysichthys cranchii
CAGAAAAAAAATCAAAGTTTGAACAATCCTTAATTATACAAAAACTTACTGTAAACAACCAAGAAAACTAACCTTGCCTGAGTCGACTTCTGGTGTTAAGGAACTGAGGAGGTTACTGTACAGTAAATGAACGCACGTCTGACCGATTAAAGGGACATGTGCGTCTTTGTTAGTTGTGCAATACGCAATTGCACAATACGCAAACAGAAAATGGGAAAACATTAGCACGAACGAAGCGGAAAGGGAAAATGGCCGGGGCTGTTTTTGTTCAGTACCCGATTATGTGGTTGTGACCAGATGTAAAATTTTGGAGGATTTTTTGGCCGGGAACCGATTTGTTCATCTTCGGAGGCGTTTGTGACCTTCGGAGGTTCCACTGTATTGAAGCACATGTGATTATTTTGTATGGACAAACGATGCACAACCAGATCAGACACGATTGGAGTCATTTGGGCATTAATAGGGTCATTATGACATTTCATGGTTCATTTCTCTAAAACCGCCTGAGCACAAATTTTTATTTTGCATGCACAAAGAAATCAAAATAATTCATTCACGTTCTCATGATGTGCAGTGCCAACTTCACAATGCTGTAATGTACATTGCTTTTTGGCCTTTGGATCAAGGCCAGGTACATTCAGTTAGTTATTATACATCAACTTTCTTGTAATATGCTAAGGAAAGACATCACAGATTGAATGCCTGTGTGACAGAGACATGTTTTTGTGCTTATACAACAGCGGCGCCGAATTCTCAAATCTGATTCGTCAGAATTCGCTGTAACAGCACGGCTCTGACAGTTTTGCCAGCTGTAATTCAAATGGTTTTTGTTAATGCACTGGTTCTGATGTTCTTATGGTTTCTATAGTAACACATCATTCTCAAGGGCTTATATCAACATAGTCTAACACTAATGCTGAAAACAAAAAAAGAAGTGTTTATTTTAACAAAGGAAAACATAATCCTGAAGCTTTCTGTGAGGCGGCGTCAGTTTAACATTTATGAAAGGAGTCTCTGGTGTCAGAGTTTTGTACCTGTCATGAGAGTGTCTTCAGGACAGAGGATTTTGGACAGGAGAAGAACACGATAAGCTGTGCTTATTTGTATTATTAACTTTAAAAGAGAGGGGAAAAAAGAGAGAGACTGGTAAGAAAAGAAGGACGGCACAGTGGTGTGGTGGTTAGCACTGTGGTTTCCTCCCACAGTCCAAAGACATGCACAGAGGGGATTTGGCTTACTGGCTACTCTAAACTGCCTGTAGGTGTGAATGTGAGTGTGAATGGTTGTCTGTCTCTGTATGTTGGCCCTGCAGTGGATTGGCGACCTGCTCAGGGTGTAACCCCGCCTCTCACCCAAAGTCAGCTGGGATTGGCTCCAGTTTCCCCCCGCGACCCTGAACAGGTTTAAACGGCAGAAAATGAGTGAGTGAGTGGTAAGAAAAGAATTTTTCTAGCCACTATAATGGAGGTGAAAGTTAGAGGATGTTCCATGCCATTAAGTGCAACTATAAATGGTTAAAAATCACAATGGGTTGTTCATTAATAAATTAAAAATTGCTCTAGGACAACAACTGTTGTAGGAAAATAATCCCATTCAGAGCGGAAACCTTTTTCAGAAAGTATTTTATTGTTTACTAAAAATCACTTCAATCAGTTTTTATTTGAACTGTAGTTAACTGTGTGTGAAAGATGTCATGAAGCTTGTAATTTAGTTTAACTGTGTACAAAGACTGTGGTGTAACAGGAGTAAATTGTTTCCCTCATCACACCACCATCGTCGCAGATTATTTTCCTCTAACAACACGTCCTATCGTGTTTCATTTCTTACTGTCATTCCATGTCATTTCCTTCCAGACATCTTTTATTTTCGAAAACAAGTACAGTGGTACCTCAGTACTCGAACTCACTAGAACTCGAATTTCTTAAGTCAAACCAACCAGATCGCAAAAAAATGACCTAGAACTCGATCTGAATCTCAGAAGTTGAACCGTGAACGCCGACCTAAGATAACTTGCATGCGCTAATAATAATAAAAATAAACAATGGACCGCATGGCATAGTATGACTCAGGGTAGTAGTGCTGTGTCTGGGTTTATGAAAAAGGTGTCATTGGGTTTTTTTAAATTTACCCTGTCAGAGCGGTGAGGTGACACAATCCAGGCTGCAGTCAGACGTAAAATCCCTTTCAGGCTTTATTTAGGCTCCAGGCAGAAGTACTGTACATGAGACGGCAGGCAAACTCGGAGTCGAAGAACAGGCAGGGTAACTGAACTGCGTGCAACATCACGAAGGAACAGACTATAATCATAAACTGAATAACAAGTGAGAAGGTCAGAACCGGTAGAGAATACAGACACCCACGCCTGGAGCGAATCCTCACACATGCGCCCGCAGTGCCGCTGCTGGGAGTACTCAAAGCGCGTGTGCGCACACAGACAGATATACGCATTATTTGGATACATGTATTTTCTTACTTTACAAATGACTGTTTTGATAAATGTGCTTAGATGTGCTTAGTATGTGCTCCTCTTGTTTTATCCTGTTCATTTTGTGTTTAAATGCTAAAAAAAAAACATATTTCGCCCGCACCTGGAGAGAATCCTCGCACATGCACCAGCAGCGCTGCTGCTGAGAGTAATCAAAGCGGGTGCGCGCTCTGTGTGGGCGGCTCCATGACATACACATTGTATGGATATATTTATTTTCTTACTTTACAAATTACTGTTTTGATAATTGTGCTTAGATGTGTTTAGTATGTGCTCCTCTTGTTTTATCCTGTTCATTTTGTGTTTAAATGCTAAAAAAAACATATTTAGGTGTAATTTTTGGGGGCCGAGAACGAATTAATTGGTTTTCCATTGTTTCCTATGGGGAAAATCCAATCAGAACGCGAATTTTTTAGGATTCGAACACGCGCTCGGAACAGATTAAGTTTGAGTACTGAGGTACCACTGTATCGGGGTCTTTGAATTCTCATATCCCGCTTAGTATGCTCGAACTTGCCCACAAGGCACCAGATGTAAGCTGTGTCGGGTCAAATTGTAAGATGATACAGAATTTGTTTGTTCCTCTCTCCAGCCAACCTGACGGGTCACGTGGAACGTGTGGGCATTGAGAATTTCGAGCTGCTGAAGGTTCTGGGTACAGGAGGTGAGTACCAGTGGATGTGCTTCTCATCTTCTGTTCCCTGTCCCCCACTTGAGTGCACTCAGACCTCATTCTTTGTAAACAGCATATGGAAAAGTGTTCTTGGTGCGCAAAGTGAGCGGACACGACTCGGGCAAGCTGTACGCCATGAAGGTGCTGAAAAAGGCCAGCATCGTGCAGAAGGCAAAGACGGCCGAGCACACTCGTACAGAGAGGCAGGTGCTGGAGCACATCAGACAGTCGCCGTTCCTCGTGACCCTGCACTATGCCTTCCAGACAGACACCAAGCTACACCTCATTTTAGGTACACGTCTTCTTTTTCTCACTATGCACTTATACTCCATGCTAGGCTAACTTCATATAAGGAAAATCTGTTGCACATGTAGGCAGCAGAAAGGTATCTGAGAGCCAAAGGATGTTGTTTTTATCTGTATCTGTTTATTTACGATGATGTCGTGAACCGTATGATTTCTCAGAAGTTACAGCACAGCTACGTAACTTAGTAACCAGTCCACTCATACTCTTTGAAAATGCTTTAAAAGGGAAGTTTTTCTATGAGTTTTGGCCTTTTTCCTTTGAGGGCACTGAAAAGGGACCTTTTGTAAAACTTCTTCCAGGGTGAAGAACTTCAAAAACTTCATTTTCAGTGTTGATGTGCGGAGAGGGGAAACAGAGATTTTGGCTGGTAACATAAGTGTGTGCAAAAGTTATTTCCTTGGGTTTTTTTCCCCCCTGATGTCAGAGTGTCTGCTGTTATCTCTTTTGTTTACATTAGGTGCCAGCGTGTTTTTGCGTTTTCATGTGGATGGAGATTTTTATTTATTTTTATTTTTTTTGTAAGAGAAAAGTATGAAAACCCCCTTTTAAAAAAATCCCTGTGTATGTGTGGACTAGGCCTTAGCCATGTGCAAGCAGCAGTATGTTTAGATTGATGCCAAGGTCTGATTGCAGACTATGTGAATGGAGGCGAGCTCTTCACACATTTGGTGCAAAGGGTCCATTTCAAAGAGCAAGAGGTGGCTTTGTACAGCGGAGAGATCGTACTGGCATTGGAACACTTGCATCAGGTAAGGAGCATGACGTATTTCCGTTTTGCAGCATGATTCATCGCTATCAGTCAGGACAAAATTCATGTTTTTCTGTGACCTGCCATCAAAATGCTCTGACTATGTATTTTTATCTCCCTCTTTCCCCACACTTAGCTCTAATCGCTTAAACACCAAACCTGTTTATGCCAAAATACCGAAGAAGAAACGATTTGCGTTGTGTGTTGCCTTTAAATGGGAATACGTTTGTTAAAAAAAAAATCTTTTGTAAGGGTTTCACTTCACTTGAGATCTTCTCCTTTCCCCAGTCATTATACATCACATCTGCTCCATTTTTGCTGTTGCACAGAATCCAGGACAGCCAATTTAACGGACACAAATATAGCCCAAATGTTCTCAAAGGCATTGTTTACAGAAAGTGGAAGAACACTATTTTTCGCTGAATGTTGCACAGCTGCAATTTCAGATGGAGAAAATATCGCCCCGGGGCACTTTCTGGCCTGAGCCTAAAAAAAACCCCACACTCCGTATCATAGCACGCATACCGACAGCTTGTCACCCAGGGGAATGTTAAAACTCTTCAAGCTTCATGCAAGCTGCTGTTCTGCAGCTTAGAGTTCATTTATGAAAGCAGGATTTCATGAATGTAAAGCAAAGAGAAATCCTGCTAATTCATTTCAGACCTGTTTTGGGGATTTTTTTGTCTGTTAAAAAAACAGCATATCTGTTTCTTTTTTAGCTAGGGGTTGTCTACAGAGACCTAAAACTGGAGAACATTCTTCTGGACTCAATTGGTCACATTGTCCTGACAGACTTTGGACTCAGCAAGGAATTCGATGAGGTGAGGCCAATCGTATATGCAAGTATTGAATTGAATGCCTTTATTGTCACTGTCTTTGGTAGTACAGTGAAATTGAAATGCAACTCCAAAATGGTGCAAAAGGGGGAAAAAAGGAAGAAAAATGGAAAATACGTACATACATCCTTAAAAGGGTACACATACAGCACATATTACAAAATGGCCATGAGGATTAGGTCTCAAAGTGCAGGATGAAGTGCTATTTATAAAGAGATGTTATTGAGGCTTTATCTATGTTTGTTAAGGGAGGTGACTGTATATGGGGGGGAAAAAAACTATTTGTGAATCTGTTAGTTCTGGATTTGATGGCACCCTAATGTCTGCCAGAAGGTAACAGTTCAAAGAGATGGTGACCGGGGTGGGTGCAGTCCATGATGATGTTATTGGCTCTGCAGACAATGCGACTGTTTGCAGTGCAGATTATCAGACTCGGCTGTAGATTGTAGATTAGAACCAAATGAGCTCCAGAGCAGTATTTTGCTATGAGATGCCATTAAATGTAGACGTTTAGAGACGTCAGGAAATGTTCTATTCACAGTGCAGTGTAATAAAACAGCGGTGTAAAAAGCATAGGAAGTCCAACGCTGTGTGTGTTAAAACAGTCAAGTATGAGCCAGACGTCTTAAGCGAGACTTGCGAGTAAACAGCATTTTTCTCTGCTACTAGATCATCACTTTCCAGAGACCACCCAGCTCTTTACATGCAGGCCCCAGCATGCTTTGTTTTTGTCAAACGTGTATCGTTGACCCACAGACGACCCTTGCGTACCAGTTAGTTTATACAATGTTTAGCTTCAGATTGATCTTTTTCACATGTTAATGTTTTGGATTTTTGTGCAAGTCAAAGCTCATATAAACTGAGAAGCATGTACATAAAGCTCTGTCTTATTTATTGTTGCTCTCTGCCGTGCCTTATAGGTGGAGAGGGCTTACTCTGTGTGTGGCACAATTGAATACATGGCTCCTGAGATTGTCGAAGGTGGAGAAGCTGGACATGACAAGGTACTTTGTTTCAACCCATGCTGAGATTAGGCATTACTTAGCTATGTATAATAAATACATGTATTAAGTACAGTAGAATACATACAATAAAGTACATCATGCTTGCATCCAATTAAATACATCATGCTTACAGGCAGTGGACTGGTGGAGTCTGGGCGTGCTGATGTATGAGCTCATGACTGGTGGCTCTCCTTTCACTGTGGATGGTGATGAGAACTCCCACTCTGATATAGCGAAGTAAATCCACATTGCATCATTGTTTTTTTTTAGTTTTTTTTATCTTACCGTTAGTTAAAATGGAACGTGATTTTATATTGCTTTAAGAACATCGCTGCGTGCTTAGTTCTTGGTAAAAGCGACTTTGTCTGCTGTGAAACTAGAGATATTGAGATAAATAGGAAGCCTCAGGTTGATAGTGTGGTTTGATATTTTCTTTACTTCCTAACTAAATCTGTAGGGTGGGGGAGGATGTATTTTTTTTTTTGCACAATCGGCAGTTTTGTATAAGAGTAGTATTTCTTTCGCGGTCTTTGATGGGGACTTATAGTGCGACAGGACATCCGTGGTTCAGAATCGTTTGGCTCTGATAGATATTTTTGCACCATGTCCAGTACATTTTGTGGACTTACATCTCCTACTGTTTGAACATTTCTTGTATGAGATATGTGGTGAAAAAAGGGAAAATTATGGTCTAAAATACCAGACAGAACAAAACGCCCCAGTAGAAGCCTATTATGAACTATGATGTAAGGCTGAAAGAATTAAGGACATGCTGCCTTTTTGCCCGACTACGTTTTGGGATTAGAAAGTGTGCTATTGTAATATTTCAGTGGTTTCTTGCATCTACGGTATGCTAGCTTTGCATGAGAGCACATACACTGATAACCAAAGGTTTCTTGCCTTATATGTATCGGGTTTTTTTTTCTCTCTTTCTCACATCACAGGAGAATTCTGAAGAAGGATCCTCCGTACCCCAAGGACATGGGTCCCCTGGCCAAAGACATCATTCAGCGACTCCTCATTAAAGACCCAAAGAAAAGGCTAGGCTCTGGGCCCTCAGGGGCTCAGAATGTAAAGAGCCACCCATTTTACCAGGCAGGAAAATCAGTCCTATTAGAAGTATGATTTGTAGATGTGTATATGAGTAGAAATATGTTTGGCTATAGATTTGTATATACTCATGTCTCATTCAGAAGATGAACTGGGAGGATCTGGCTGCCAAGAAAGTCCCAGCTCCCTTTAAGCCAGTCATCCGGGATGAACTAGACGTGAGTAACTTTGCGGAAGAGTTCACGGAGATGGATCCTACTTACTCCCCTGCTGCACTGCCTCAGAACAGCGACCGCATTTTCCAGGTGAGGTTCAGAGGGCCTGACTTCTCACGAACACACACACACAAAAAAAAATTAAGTTGAAAGTAGACCTATGCTTTCTGTGCTTCTTATTTTGTAATTAGGTTTTAATTCAGACCGCGAAACACATTTATAGACACAAACCTGGACTGATTTTTAAACAAGAAAGGACATAAGGTTAGTTTTTGTGGTTGTGAAGTTGACCCTCTATTTGCCTTTGGGTGAAAGTAAAGAGCGATATTTGACATTCTATAATGATTGTGTAAATAATGTAAGCCTGGCTGGCTGTGTTGGTATTGAAACGAGCAGAAGGGCTGTTTAGAGACATGTAATTATGCTGATGTGGAGATGGATTTAAGTATCAGATGTGAATGACTATTTTTGATGCGACTTGAACCATAATGTTGCCTATAACATGATGCCAGCTGATGTCGGCGCCATTGAATGAAATCGTATCCATGATTGCCTTCTGGATGCTCCACTCTGCAAGATCAATAGCTCCATTAACGACACAGTCATGCAATGAAAGGTTGGCGTCTGCTAGAATAACCATGCCTGCCTCAATTACTCCTTCAACCTTTGATTACTAACTTCAGCTTGGCTTTTTTTTTTTAAACGCTCCTCTTTCATGTACTGTGGAATTCTGGTCCTTCGTAATTTGCTAGCGTTGCTACGATTGCGTCTGCGGGGATAACTTTAAACTCGCATGTCTCGTCTCAACCCTCAGCCCGCTTCCCCCGCCTCCCAAACCCTTCACAAAACCAAATTAAGTTGCATTAGAGGGCCGTGATGCGATTTGAAAAGCAGAGCAATCAAACAGCTCGGCTTGGCAATTAAGAGCATTTCGTCTATTCATCCCTCCATCCTTCCGTCCATCCATCCACTCCTCCACCCAGTGTCGCACCCACAGCTGCGGGCTCAGTGTACGAGGGGGCCACTGCTGACTGCTGAGTCTTTTATGCAGGCTAAACACCATACATGATGCACTTACTGCAGATGGACAACAAATGTGACTTTATAACTCAAGCTGCTCAACACTGGGGAAGAGAAAAGCAAGACAGCAGGGTTTTTTCCTTCCCCCCAGGGACATGTTTTTCAAAGCCTTTAGTTATTTGGCATCTGGACTGAAATCTGTTAGTTACAGTCCTAACAGGTAACTTTAAAAAACATTATAAATAAATAAAAAGGGATGTCCATCCTGTATGTTGTCACTTTATTGACAGATAAGTTGTTTCTGTGTTTGTATGTTTTCATGCTGTAATAATAGTGGACATACAACTGATGACAAGTTAAACACTTTAATGGCCTCTAGGTATTTGCAGACATGGTAATTATGGTTATAACAGTGCTTCCTGGAATGCTACATTTGCCTCAGTCGGTTTGAGATGTTTGTTCACTCTTGGCTCTGTGTATGTGTGAATGTGCAGGGATACTCCTTCATAGCTCCCTCTATCCTGTTCAAGAGGAATGTGGTGATGGATGACCGAGTTCAGCTGTGTGGGGAAGTGGAGAGGCCTGGACCTGCTGCGGTTGCACGCAGTGCCATGATGAAGGTAACAGAGCACCAGCTCTATTTGTCAGTGTCCTATTAAAGGCTATGAAATATTAAAAGTTTGGAAATCCCATGTGCTAAGTGTGCAAAGGCCTACTGAATTTTGTGTTGTGACTCATTCAGGACTCACCTTTCTATATGAACTATGCGATGGACCTGAAGGAGACAGCACTAGGGGAGGGAAGCTTCTCTATCTGCAGGCAGTGCACACACAAGAAGAGTGGGCAGAAATACGCAGTAAAGATTGTCAGTAAAAGGTATTTACACGCAGACCGTATCAGCTTAGCAGTGTAATAGGTGATAAAACCTAGTGGGAAGCCTTCATGGTTAAATAATACCATATATATGGTGTTCCAACTCACATATTTTAATTGCCAGGTACTCTGTGTCAAATAAGTCATCCACAAATAGTCAATATTGACTGGCAGCTATGTACAGCGTGCTAAACAACCTAGTCGTATGGTAAAGGGAACTTATAGTTCTTCTTAATAGCCAGCATCCTTACATGCTTGCTAATAACTTATTGATGAGGTGGATCTCTGAAATTGGCAGCATTGTGTTAAGAAAATAATTAGATTTATACCATTTTGTGCAGATGTGTCCATGATACTGGCCATTTGTGAACGCCGGATTGATTCAGGAATTCAGCCAGCCATCTTCTTTGCAGGGAAACAGCACCCATGAGAGAGAGAGAGAGAGAGCAAGAGAGAGAGAGAGTTGTGAGGAGGGACTGAGCCCATCACATGAATTAAGTTTTTACACATTTCAAATAGTAATTTAAAAAAATAGAAAATCAATCTGTGGCAGTGAGTGCTGATATTGTGACGGGCCACCACAAATAAATCAATGTTTCGGAAGCACTCCATGTATGTTATAGGAACATGTTCAACAACTCCACAGTTACCAACCCAATTATTAGAGCATTTTCCAAAGAGTTTTATTTCTCTTACAGCCATAGATATTTGCCAGTGCTAACATTTTTAAAATTTACAATTATGCCATTCCTTAGGGGTGTGGAACGTATCCAAAACTAGTTCATTCCTGCATCACTTGCATTATAACAGCTACAAATAGCCTCATCCTTTCTGTCATTTTAAGACAAAACAAATGACAGCTGGTCATGTTACTAAGAAACCAACAAGCACAAAGTCCTCTGTCATCAGCCGTTACTATAGAAACGATAACATATTAGATCAGGCACACTGATGTAAAGCTTTGCCTTGCAGCTGGCACTATTGTCAGAGCCGTGCTGTTGGAGAAAATTAAAGGATACTTTCTGACCAATCAGATTTGATTTCAGCATTTACCACAATTCTGTGATTTCAGTATGAGCAATCGACGTATCATGAATCATTTCACATTCCAAGTCTTGCCTTTGAATAATGAATTATTCGTAATTTAGTGTGCTTTATGGGATATTTTTTGATTACACATTATTATTTATTTATAGTTTTCAAGTATTTCAGGGCTAATGAAAGTGTCATGCTGTATCCCATCTGTAACAGAAGCACAGGATTAAGTTCTGGTTGTAGCATTCTTGTGAATGTGAATACATGGCTAGATTATTGTACTGCATGGATTGCTGAAAGTCTGAGTTTAAGTGCAGTGATAAAATGAGCGAATGAGCATTTCTGATCTAAATGAATGTCTGTGCATTCCCTCTTTGTGAAGAATGGAGGCACAGACGCAGAAAGAGATAGCCGCTCTTAAACTATGTGACGGACACCCCAACATAGTCAAGCTTCATGAGATTTACCATGACCAGGTAATCCACTTTACATATAAATGTGTGTGTGTGTGTGTGTGTGTGTGTGTGTGTGTGTGTGTGTGTGTGTGTGTGTCTGTGTGTG
>JAQMCW010000005.1:13592369-13603914 GCA_030068335.1 Chrysichthys cranchii
TATCTATCTATATATCTATCTATATATACACACACACACACACACACACACACACACACACACACACACACACACACGCACACACACATACATACATACATACATACATACATACATACATACATACATACATACATACATACATATATATCAATACATAAAGAAGATCTTCATGTGGTCTAGTGCCTTCCTGTTGGGAGGATGCTAAGCAGCTCTTTGTGTCTGTTGAGAGCTGGGAAATCCTCTGTCTGTCTGTCCATCGCTCTCTCTTTCTCTCTCTCTCTCTCTGTATAGAATTGTATCACTTACCCATGGGAAGGGTCTGGAGTACGGTGGGCTTGCCCTGTGACCCTGCTTTCTGCTAGTCAGCTGGATACAGATGTAAATGAATGTGTATTGCTTTTCCAATACACATTTTCTTTAAAGATTTTTTTTTTTACAGACCCAGACTATCAAATTTGGCTATCCTAGAGCCTTTGGGGACTGGAGCAGCATGTGTACCTCAGTATTATCCATGAGTTATACTAAATAATCAGAAACCCATCAATTACTTATTTACTTCCATGTCTTGAAGTTAAGAGAACCTGTACAATGTATGAAATAATCAAGATCTTTTCTGACTGTAAAAAGGTAATAACACTTAACTCTAATTTCCACAAATAGGCAATATATTGACACTCAACCTCTGTGTTCATAATAACGAATTAAAACATGCATTAATTCTTAACACATCAGGAAATAATGAGGGGTTTCCATTAATCTGTGCCATTTATGAATAAACATTAATAATGTGTTAGTTAAGTAATAATATCATATAAACTCATTTTGTTAATTAATATCATGACTTGCACGATATTAGTAAAGATCATTCACATTGTCTTTTTAGACACAATGTAGGACAATTTGTAATTTGCAACGTGAGGCCAACGCTAGTTGTTTTGACATCACGTGACCCAAATCAAGCCCCTTTATTTGTGTGATGAAAACAGCAATGTTGATCTCACACGAGGCTGATCCATTCAGACGCACTAAGGATTGTATGAACGCTGTAGACAGCTATTCATTTATGCCTCAGATGGCTGTTAATGTATTTGATTTGTTATTTCATGATGTGCTAAGCATTAGTGTTAGTATTAATTCATTCTATTAAAAGCATTACTTAAGTAATAATATATTGCTTATATGCGTAACTTATGGTGAAGTGTTACCATGATAGCTCAATTGCACAATTAAAAAAAAAAACGACACAAATAACAAAGGTGAATTTATTGCATAATTCAATAAACTGCGTATGTATTTTTAGCTATTGTTCAAGCAAATAAACAGTACCATACATTTAATATACAGCCTGTGATTTTTATTATTATTATTATTATTATTATTGTTGTTGTTGTTGTTGTTGTTGTTGTTGTTGTTATTATTATTATTATTATTATTATTATTACTATTGCATTTTAATTTCCAATCCTTGATCAGGGATTAAATTGGGATTTAAGTTAATGTCATGTAAACTTCAGTATTGTCATTTATCAAACATGTAATTCTTGTGTAAGTCATAATGGTGATAATAATAATGACGACACAGTATAAAACAGTATTATAGCACATGATATAGTATACAATATATGTAATATAGGAAATACTTGCACTTTTGTAAAAATGTTTCCTTTATTCAAAATAATCATTAATTGGGTGGTGTACACAATAGGTCTGATCATAAAAGCAAAAATGTGTGTTTTAATTTATTATGTAGGTTTTAATGTATTATGTACCTTTGTCAACAGAAAATATTGATGCAAACCACATGTAAAAACTCACTAACAAGCAACACTGAAAACTTAAGGTCTGGTCACCTGATAGTACATATAGTGAAATTAAAATACCCTTAAGACTGAAAGAGATATACTGAAAAACTTGGAAAAATAATTTCCTAGATGTGGAGACATAAAAAACATAACCTAAACCATGCTGCTAGCCCCTTGAACGAACCGAGTCTCCTCCGCTTGCTGAATTTCAGTTGAACCCCCAACCATAATGTAGGTCTGTAAGCTTTGATGATCTGAAACAAAGGACTACCTAGCAATTTAGAATCAAAAAAGGAACATATTTCTGCCAGATGCGTCATCAACTCATGAAATCCCTGACATATTAATTGTGTGTTTATGTGATTACCCTGTGGGAGCCTTTTAAATACATGGGGCCTGGCCACTTGCCTGCCTTACCTGTCCTATTGCCTATATGCCTCACTTGTTTGGTTGGTCCTAAATAGCATTTACTACTAGCTGAACACTTCCATTTGTGATCCAGTGTGTATTCGCATCTTGAACTAAGTGTTCCCAGGATAGGATCCAGCACTGAACATGAATGAACAGCACTGCATCAGTGTCCAACGGAAAGAGTATTAATCTTTTCTCAATAACAGTTGTCCAGCTAAGTGGATGCATTCCTGACACACTGCAAACGCATTTAAACTCAATACTGGCCAATTTCCTCCAAAATCCACAAATTTATAACATACTCATATTACCTCACCTCTGGTAATAGACCAGAGGTCCAAATTACTGTGCACTGTAATTTTAGCAACTTACCTTGCATGTGTAATGCTACAGCCGGTTTATTATTAGCCCAATATAGCTGTCACTTGCTTACCCTCTCCCTGTCCTCTCTAGCTATTTTTCTCGCTCCACTGTGATTCTTCTCTCCTGTTCAATCCTCTCTTATTAGCGGGCCCCCAGCTGTTTGGCGGCCAGGATCAGAGGCTGCCTCTATTAGCAGGGTCCATTTGTTGAGCGATTGAATCGCTCTCAGCCCTCTGCTCTTCCATGGCCTCTAACCCTCTCTCTCGAGCTCAGCCTCCTATAAGGGCCTCTCATAGGCCTAGCACACAATGGAGCCTGATAGAAGAATTCTTCCTGAGATAAACCAGATGCTAGGTACTAGGTAGGTATGAGTGTGTTTGTGTGTCAGACAGAGAGTGAGAGAGAGAGAGTGAGACAGAGAGACAGAGAGAGACACAGACAGAGACAGAGAAAGGCACAGACAGGGGACCATATAATTTATTTACTACCTTGTTTTATTATCAATCACCCATTTTTCTGTGTCAGCTCTTTTCTAAGCTTGTAAGACCTTGTGTGCAAATATAGTCAACCTCCAGCAGGTGGCATGCTTGTACAAGCACAGAGAAGCTCTCCCTGCTTCATTCTCTCTGTCCTTGGCCTCCTTTCTCATGCTGTCTGCCTGTGCAACTCATTAAAGAAATATGTGCACTCTCTGAATAGAATTAGCCATTATCATTAGTTATAATACCTGCATATGGACAGGCTCTCTCCCTCTCTGGTTCTGTTTCTCTCTTTCCTCTGTATTTCTTCCTCCCTCCTTCCACCCATCTTCTCTACCTCTTGAGAATTAGTGATCAAGTCATACACACACACACACACACACACACACACACACACACACCAAAAACAGTTTTCTGTAAGTACAATAAGCACAGTGTTGTGCAAAGGGTTAGGGCAGAAACAAGAAAGGAAAGCATGATTTGTGTTTCTGCAAAAATTTTTACTGTATCAGACCTCTTCTCTAGCCACTAAGCCACTGCAAGAGAACTTGAGATGGTTAGGAGACTTTGGTTAAAGTGCTCTCGTAACCTCCTCTCTCTCTCTCTCTCTCTCTCTCTCATATTCTGGCCTGCCCTCAAGAGATGTCGTTCTGCTTAAGGAAAGATGGTGCTATGGCGTTCTGCATGGCTGCATCTGAATGTCTCTCTTTTTCCAGTTTTAAGGGGCTCACTTGACCGCCCCTTTCTGGCACACTGAGAGACAGATGAGAGAGGTTAGAGAGCTGCTCAGAGCTGTCAATCACCTGCATACTGACTCCTCTGGGAATCAACCACCTCTGTCACCGCACTAGCCACACATAATGGAACAATTCGGTCATCCCTTATTATAATCCCTAATTAAGACACGGAATTTTTTTCATCTTATAGGTTCATTCTGTGAACTTGCCCTGGATGGACGTGTAATTTCTCCAGCTTGGCAGCGATGAAGTCTTATCTTGTAGTGTTTGCTGTTCTTCTCTTAGCACAGGCTTCATTGCCATAAGACAAAAATGATGAGCCTATCGAAATCGCTATACATAAAGCTGCGGAGAAACAGGGCATGCATCTGATACTGTAGATACACCACTACAGAGCCATAACATTCACACCATTAACAGGTGCAGTGAATAATTTTATCTAATTACAATGGCTTCTGTCAAAACATGGGATATATTAGGCAGCAAGTGAACAGTCAGTTCTCAAAGAATGATGCAAGAAAAATGGGCAACCATAAAGACCTGAGTCACTTTGACAAGAGCAAAAATGGTGATGGGTAGACAACAGGGACAGAGCATCTCCAAAATGGCAGGTCTTGTTCCTGGTATGCAATGGTTAGTACCTACCAAAAATGGTCCAAGGAAGGACAAGCGATGAACCAACGACTGGGTCATGGGTGGCGAAGGCTGATGATGCACATGGGGAAATAAGGCTAGCCTGCCTGGTCCGATCACACAGAAGACCTACTATAGCACAAATTGCTGAAAAGGTTCATTCTGGCAATGATAGAAAGGTGTCAGAACACACAGCACATCACAGTTTGTTGCATATGCATAGGACCCCTGTCCATCACTGGTAGTAACTACACTAGGCATGTGAGCATTAGAACTGGACCATGGAGCAATGGAAGAAGGTGGCCTGGATTGATGAATCATTCTTGTAAACCGAGTACACCCCTTCATGGCAACAGTGTTCCCTGATGGCAGTGACCTCTATCGGCAGGATAATGTGCCCTGCCACACTGCAAAAATAGTTCACGAATGGTTTGAGAAACATGACAAAGACTTCAAGGTGATGACTTGGCTCTTCAAATTCCCCAGAGCGCAATCTTACTAAGCATGTGTGGGAAGTGCTGGGTAAATAAATCTGATCCATGAAGACCCAACTTTGCAACTTACAGTACTGAAAAGATCTGCTGCTTGATGTCCGATAGATCGGCACTCCTTCAGAGGTCTTGTGAGGCCCTTGCATCAATGAGCCATTGCTGATTCATAGGGGACCTAGAGAATACTAGGCAGGTAGTTCCAATGTTCTGGATGATCAGTGGCTATTCGGCATCCATGTGGGTTTCCCCCAGGTTCTCTGGTTTCCTCCATCTTCCTAAAACCATACCAAAAGGTGGAATGTCTATGGCTTGGACGACCATAGGTGAGAACGATCCAAGAATAGGCTGCAGATCCACCATGACCCTGACATAGATGAAGATGAATAGATATATACAGGCATATCTATACAAGCCCACTCTATTGCATATTATGTTCAGCTTTTACAACAACAAAAAAATAAATAAAAATGCCACTTAGTCACTGGCCCTGGGGAAAACACTTTTGAGAGCTGCTTTTGTGAAAGCTGTGCTGGGCAGTACCTATTAGAAGTTCCAGGTCTTTATATAGAGAATGCTACTTTTATCCCTTCTAAGCGCTGACACACTGAGATTGAGATCGAGCGTCAAGGTAATCGTGCTTGATTGTACAGCACTCTGTAGGTCAAAGAGTGAAGACCGGTTTACATATCAGAAGTGGGTTTCTTTCTTTACGTGAAGATCTGTGGAGGTTTGCAATTTCTCTACCTTTTCACACCTTAAGGTCCTCACCTCACCTCTTTTTCTTGAGAGGAAAAATGACTTAGCTGAAGCCTACTAAGAGGGAGCTTCTTTCACATTCCACTGCACTAACCATAACTCCTTTTCAATGATGGCAGGTCAACTGAACCCATATTTACAGTATACGTGCACTATTGGGACATAGAATTCAACTATCTCATATGGCATTTGATGTGGCAGTACTGTGGAAAAGACAGAGGGGATGAAGCCTAACCATTTATAATAATAGCTGAGGAGCTCGAGGGAACGAACGAAAGGTCATCCTGAGCCGAAGGTATAGTTATGGTTAAGGTTTAGGGGTGACTCATAAATCATTTTATTTAGGCATTCTTAATTGGGTTCATAGAGGAGACAATATCTTAAATGTCCCCTGCTTCAAAACTTTAAATTGCACCTCTGGTTGGACTTTGCCAACTCTTTAGTTAATCCTGATTGTGATTTAGTGTGATTGAGTGGCGGATGGATGTAGGTGTTGCCGGAGGCAAAAGACAATACAATTAAATGATTAACACACTAAGGGACCTCCGACAATTAAAACTATTATGGAAATTAAAATGACATTATGTCACAGTGGAGAGCTGATGATACCCGTGTTGTCTTTTAAAAGCAATTTCCATAATTCCAATAATTGAAATCATAGCATATTCATCCATTTACCGGGTGAGGGGGGCTAAGAGCGGCCACTAATGAAACCCAATCATTAGCATCCAAACAAAGTAATTGGCTAGTCCTTTATCTTCAGAGATAGGTGACAAGGCACAATCACCCCCCTCCATCAGAATGCAAAAACAAGTAATTAAACCGCAGACAACGATGAACCCGGCTCGCAGCTCCTGTGCTGCGCACGTTTGAAAACAGCACTGATTGCCTTGATTAGAGACCTTACTGTATCCTCTGGGGTTGGTTGTGGTTTTACTTTTTAAAGGATGGGGCACAGCAGGCTTCACAAGCAGAACAGAAGCCTGAAAAAGGGTTTCAAAGCTCCTTCTGTCTAAATATCAGAAGCATTCTACTGTGTTTAGCAATAATCTACTGTACCAAGATTTAATATAATACATTAGACATCCAAAGACCTTGGGTGGCTCAGTTTTCCTCGTCATACAGCAGCATCATCAGCAGCTTAGTCCCTATCTGGATATATACGTACATATAGTGCTGTTCTTTTGCTTAATCCTTTACACTGACATCTATCAGACCTGGTAGAATTAATTATACCAGGAAAAGAGATTGAGAGAGATTGAGAAGAGTGGGGTACAAGGTTACAATGAGAAGCAGGAGAGATGGAAGGATAGATGAATGGGGTTTTTAAAAGGATGAAGACACACAGATATAAGCAGTTTTCAGAACCGCTGATGGGTATTCTCTTTTCTCTGGTGAGAATGAGCTCCTCCTGTGGGACTCAACCACCCCAAAGATGAGACTTTTAAAGCCCCTTTTAAAGGACAGTCAAAAACGCAACACAAGAGGCCAGAAAAGGAACAAAACCTCGACACCACCTTTTTTTTCTCATTAGCACCTTTCTGCACTTCATCTTCACCCTTACTCTTCACTTTTCCACCTTCCGCAGCCTTCTTCTCGCACAACCTTATCTTTTTTTCTGGATGTTTCCTCCACACCTCCCCCCATTGTCAAGCACAACAAGCACATGCAACAGGCTAAGACTCACTGGCGGCAGAAGGCCGCTTTCCTCATTCTGCCTCCTCTGTCCACGCTCTCTAGCTCTGTTGATGAGGCCAGTCTGCACAAAAGAACTAGTCAAGAGCTAGAGAAGAGTGATGACCTCAGTGCCACCTATAGCATCTTCCTTCCTATATACAAAAATCTGCCTGCATTCTCTAAACATGCATTTTCCCTCTTTCTCTTTCTCCCTGCAATGCTTTCTTTAACGTTCTCCTTCGTTCCTCTTACACAGACCATTCCATTTTGGTCTTCATGGTGAATAAAGAAAATGTCCTTGGGTGACTTTTTCCTCCTTGGGAAAATGAATTGATTCACATTTGCACACACTTGGTCTGACGCTGTGGGGGATAGTGTGTGTGTGTGTGTGTGTGTGTGTGTGTGTGTGTGTGTGTGTGTGTGTGTGTGTGTGTGTGTGTGTGTGTGTTCTTGTGTGTCCACAGGTACAGTCCCATTAGGCAAGAGATCCCCTCTGTCATTGGTGGGCTGAACTACCAGAGCGAGCGAATTCATATCCCTATTCATATTCTTACCTTACACAGGTTTATGGACAACAACCACATCAGGGACTCGTTTGAAAAATGGACAAAAGACAATAATAAGCAGCGCATGTGGACAAAGTAGAGAAGAAAGACAGATGAGGATTTCTATGGTTTCACATGATTATCTGTTCTCATTTGTTCTAAGAGAAAACTTAGCGTGCGACAATTTTCGGGATTGCGACGGAGACAAAACTCCAGCACAATGAAGGAAAAAAGAAGCGGGTACCCCTCGGCCCTCTTACCTGCAAGCATGAATGTTTTTTAATTGATGGTGATTTTTCACTTGTTGCCATTTCGTGCACCTCAAGTAAACTTACTGGTAAAAAATTAACCACAATGAAAGCTGAGGAAGAATGGCATAAAGGGAGACAGACCAGAGACAGCAGAGAGAAAGAAAAGCTGAAAGAATGTGTTTGATTAGAGCTAGTGCTGCTTAGTGTTTAGCTGCAATGTGGAGCAGAAGTGCTATTGTGTATGCAGCACATTCTTGAGTGTTGCAGCTCGCTGGATGAGCGTAAAAGGAAAAGGGGAAATGTGCAGACTGACATTCTCTAATCAGATACAGCAATCAGAGGCCCAGAAGCAGCATTACGCCATTTACGACTCCTTTTAATTTATAATCAAAAATTGAGTCGCAGAACGGGAGCAGCAGAAAGAGCAAAAGATACGGAGAGAAAAAAACAGAGAGGTGCAGGTCATTACATCTCTCTTTTACTGGGCAGATGAGAGCAATGAAAATTAATCAGTGGCCATTAGGCTGTATTTACTCACCACTGTGGGGGATGTGATCAGGCCTGCATTTACTCGAAACCCCCTCGCTATCCCTGCTGTCTCTTTCTGGCTTTTTTTTTTTCCACGCTCTATCCTTCCATCAAGCCGGTGATAGATAATCTGATGCATATTTCTTCTTGAACTCTGTAATGGGGGCCAGCGAAGAGGCAGGTGCAATATACACTATGAATGTGTGTGTGTGTGTGAGTGAATATGTTTGTAAGTGTACAGTCGTAACCGCAAAATAATGAATGAGCGTGGTGTGTGTTAGCTGGGGTTATGTTTTCCCCCTAAGAGTTAGGGTTTGCATGGACAAAGAAATCTATTTGCCTTGTGTGGTGTTGTATCGTTACGTGTATGTGTGTGTGGGTGTGTGTATGTATGTGCGCCAAGGAAACGAACACAGGAAGCCGGGCCCAGTCGATTCTCTCTTAAATCAGCCACCTTTAATCTCTGCCAAGGACTCCTCCAGGTTGTGTTAGCCCAGGCCAAACAAAGCTAAAATCATCCACAAATCACCTGTGTCCGCTGCTTTCTGCTGCTCCAGAGTGAGAGCGCTAACCCGTAATGCTTCATCCCATCACGCTGGACTGGCCTTCTGACCTGCATTCAGAAGTGCCAACGTTCTACATTTCCAGAGTGCAAGTGTAGGACGGTTCGGCGAGCGAGGCGGCACTTGAAAGGCCTGGCACTGCCGTCCCACACCATTACAGCACAAAACCTCTTTAAACTGCTGATAGCAGCACAAAAGAGCCAGTGGCACACTCTCTACGGCCGATAGGAGCAAACAGTTAATGATGTTTACTCAAGATTACCGGCCTCTCTCCATTAAACGTGGCTGCCTTCAAGAGAAAAAGAACAAGAGGGGGAAAAAAGAAGGTTTGTTGTTTAGTTGTTTGTTGGGTGTGACAGAGCCTAGGAGGAATGTCACTGTCTGGGTAAATGATTGGCCAAAGACTCATTGTGAATGCTTAATCCCCAGCCCACTGCACAGCTCGGCTATTTTAACCTTTGGAAGGAAAATGTTTTGTAAGGCGTAAATCTGTATGTGTATTTAAAGGTCTAGAGCTTGACACTGAGCTTAGGGCAATGAGGAATAATGTACCATATATGAACAGTCAAGGGTGTGTATTGGCAATCAAATATGATAAGCTTGACTTTGACATATGACCAGTTCTGCCTTTTCTTAGAGGCATATATAGAAAAAAAATAATCCAAGGGCTTGTTATTGATATTCTTTTGAAATGTGGCATGTGAGTGTATACGTTACTGGGCGGGAAGATGAATGAGAACGGCGCGTCGCTCGGATCCGTGGGCTGTTGTCTTAGCAACTCACAAGTGTCTAGAGGAGGGATAAGGGTAGCTGGGTTGAATAGCAAGCAGGGGTAAAAAACTTGGCAATTAAAAGCAATAGAAGTGACAATTAATTTTGTGAGAGCGCACACAGAGTGCTGTGCCCTTTCGAGCATGCTTCATGCTCACCCTGTTCACAACTTAGCGCTTTAACCCATCCATGATGACCTCTCCACTCTTCTCTTCTGTACATTTGGGTCCAAGTGCTCTTTTCTCTACACTCTTACTGGAGAAAGACCTAGCAGGTCCTTAGAGGTGAGAGTGCAATAGGATGGTCATTCTCAGGATTTGAAGAAGGTGATGATTTTTTTAATTTTTTAACTCTTGGAAGATTCGTTTGTCAGCATCCACAAATTTTTTGAAGACAACATCTGGGCATCTCAACATCAACTACTGTTCTACTACAGCCACATGTTCCTTCTTTACTTGCCTCCCCAAGCCTTTATGTATGTATGTATGTATGTATGTATGTATGTATGTATGTATTTATTTATTTATTTATTTATTTATAGAGAAATATGATTGTGGGATAGCCTAAAGCTTTTTGTTGGTACATGCCCACATTATATTGGAACAAATATAATGTGTTTAATGAAATATAAATAGCTTAGCAGCCTACTTTAAAGGTTCACTATATAGGATTCAACCACCTCAATGCCCCGCCCTTACCCCTCCCTTTCCAAGCATAGCAGCTCCACATTAAGGTGTTCCCACTCCCTATGCAGATACACAAGGGCTCGTTCTAAACTTACGAATATACAATTCATAGTTACAGGTAGCTATACACTGCTAAACACATACTTATGAATTCCATAAGTATATTATGGAAAATATACTCCATTTCTACTAATAGATACCCTCAAAATCTTACACAGTGGGCCTTTAAATCCTTAACCCAAAGAGGTGACAAGTAAGGACAGTGGTAGTTCAGTTCCCAAGATGTTGGCCTATTGTTCGGAAGGTTATGAGTTCAAATCCCAGCACTGCTAAGCTACCACTGCTGGGCCCTTGAGCAAGGCCTTTACCCCTCACCTGTTCAGTTTTATAAACGACATATACAGAAGCCACTTTGGAAACGGATGACTGCCAAATGATATAAATGGCAACTTTAAAGACAAAAGAATGGAGTATCTCATGTTCACATTAATGCAGTGTTTTTCAACTGGTGTGCCGCGGCACACTAGTGTGCTGTGAGAGGTCGTCAGGTGTGCTGCGTGAAAATCCAACCTCCCGGCGAAACATTTAACCTCATGTTGCGTGCACCGAGAGCGCACCAAGCATGCAACAATTACGCACTCAATTTCCCAAGATTCCCTAGGCAGTACCCGGATGTGTTATATACCATTGCAAAGGTCTCCTTGTTGGCTACAAGAATATCTTGGTCCGACCCCCGTAACTTGTCATACGCCGGAGCTACCGTCCATCAAATCTGAAGCGACCTATTATCATCCAGCATGACTGACATGCTTTGAGCGCGTGTAACTTGAGACCAGAAGGTCCTACAGA
>JAQMCW010000005.1:13612686-13625297 GCA_030068335.1 Chrysichthys cranchii
GGTGTGTTTTGTTGGGGGTTTGGAACGAATTATTAGTAATTCCATTCATTTTAATGGGGAAATTTGATTTGTCTTACAACACTTTTGATATATGACCTTGCTCCAGGAACGAATTAATGTCGTATGTCAAGGTACCGCTGTTATTCATCGCTGGTCGTGGTGGATCACTGGGTGTGAAGTCGGATTACCTCCTGGGCCGGGCACCACTGATGTACTCTTGTTATATGTAGGGGCAATTGTGCATAACTTTCACTTATCACCATGTCTTTGGGAGGAAAATACCTGGAGGAAACCCACAGGACTGCTGGGTGAACATGCGACAAATAAAGCTGTGTGACCAAAACAACAACGATGACTCTTTTGTTTAAAAAAAAAAAAAGGCTCACGATCCAAATTAGAACTCCTTTTTAGACGCTTTAACAATTTACTTTGAAGTCGAACTTGTTTTCAGATGTAAGCTATCCATTTCAACTGATAATCTTGACCAACCCTCAGGCCTGTAAGTGATTTCCAGTGGCTGATGGAGTGGAGCTGCATGTCGAGGGCAGTGCAGTGGTGTGTGCGTGCAAGTCGCAGGGATTCATGGCTGTCCAGCAGGGGGGGTTGGCAGTTAGAGGAGAGGACCAATGGCTGAGGATGTGTGGCTAAGTGTCTCATCAGCATCCTACTCAGGCTCCAGGCCCACGCTCAAACTGCACCCTGACTTGATTGTAATTGCCTGAATTCGTCTCCCGCTGCTCCATCCTGGCAATATAACTGCCACATTTTAACCCCAGAGAGCCTAGCTCACGCCACATAGCTCCAGTGCTGTTAGAGGGGCATTGCGTCAGACTCCGTTATAGGGAAGTTTGTCATGCTACATGTTCAAAGTTGACATATGGACAGCACTGTATGTCCACATAAATAGCAGGCTGGAAATAGGATGCGGCTTTCGCAGCACGTTCACGATCTCAGAGAAAACCTGAAAGCGAAAAGAGCAGTTAAATACTTCTGGAATAATGTTCCTACGTGCTAAAATATTTGTTCAAAATAGGCCATTTTTTCCCCATTATTCAAGTATTTAGATCTAATGTGCGGGCAATAACGTGCTTTTGAATATATGTGTATTTATATCTACTTTTTATGCAAGTACACTAATGTATCTGACTTCCTGCTGCATGGCGGGGAGTGTGCAGCTTCTGACTGGCAGGGTTAACTTTAGAACTTCCCCGTGGTGTTGCTCTCTCTGCGATAATAGCTACTGGCATAATGAAGAGCAGCCTACTAGCCAACAGGTGGTCCTTTTTAGAGAGCCCAGCCACTGCACTCAGGCTAGGGGGAAAAAAAAACACCATGCTAAAATGTGTCAGAATCTAATGTTCTGCAGAATGAAAAACCTGTTTTTCTCCCCTTTGTTCAGCGCTAGAGATTCAGCCTTGTTCCTTATTGTTCCCTACACAAACGAGCAACAGTCTTTTTTGACATGGAGCCATGGGGGAAGAAAGACTGAGGCTGACTAGTCACAGCAGGGCCAGGGGATTGGGGGTGGGATGGGGAGGGGGTGCTTCTTCTCTTCTTCTTTCTGAAGGGCTGAAGCCTATTAAGAGTTTGTGAGTTATGAATGGTTATGAGTCTCTCCCTCTTCCTCACACAATGTGAGAGGACATCGGAAAAGAAGAAAAAAAAAAAAAAAGGAAAATCTGACTGGCTTTTCTTGGAGACTGCCAAGAAGTCTTAATCACATCCACTGGGAACAGGGGAGATATCACATGGGAGAGAAAGAGCATGAAAGTGTGAGACAGTGAGAAACCAGAGGGCAAATCAGGGCGGAAGTACCTATTGCCACAAGCAGAATGGAGGAGTGGAGTGGAGTGGGTGGGGGGTGGAGAACAGGATAAATCCTCTTGGACTGGAAAACGGTCTCTGCTGCCTTTAACGTTGGTAATATAGCTGTTATAATTAGTCCAACAATTTACCTAAAATGCTATATTTCTCTCTCTATATATAAGCACTATTTGAAATTGTTTTATGATTTCCAACAGTTGAAATTTCCTTGATTTTTTGTTTAGCTAACCAAAACAGACCTGCCTGGTAGCCAGACGCGAACATTTCAGTGTCCATTTATTAACGTCAAATAGATACCTTTATGCTTTGTCGCTTCCAAAACTAGCGTCAAAACGGTGGACCTTATTTTTTTTTTAACAAAAGATAAAATTGACATTCATTAAGTGGTCCTTCACCTGCCTATTAAGCTGCATTCTCAACTCAATGGCCATGGGTCGGACGGATCCTAGCCAGGCATATCTACGAACAAAAGCTTTTATTCACGTCCATAATCCATCCGTCATTGTGCGACCAATTTGTTCTCGTTAAGCCACATAAGGGTCTCAAGACAGAGACAAAAGTTCCACACTGAACAATGGCCAACTCCCCGTTTGCTTTGTCCATGCCTTCAAGTATGTGCCTCCCATGGTGCATTGCAGGCCTTTTCTTGGGGGGCTCAGAAAAGTGAGAGCAGAGGAAACAGTCCTGGCTGAACACCTGGAATAGACAGCTTTCACTTCCCTTCTCACTGGAAGATGAGATTGCAAGCCCTCACACAGAGAACTATGACAAGTCTTGTGTTTTGACAAGCCCGCACTTGGGCACATTTGATAACTTGTCAGAGTGAAGAGGCTGGAGCTGGAAAGTAAAGCTCAATTTCCTGCAAGACAGCTCTAAAGGTACAGCACTCGCGCTATAAAGAAATTAACCATTTACTTTAGCTTGTCAAAGTCCTTTGCAGTCACCAGTCCCCAGTACACTCATACAAGAAGTAGAGCTCCTTATGAAACATATGCACTTATACCAGGCTTTCTAAGGAAACCCAGTAAGACTGTTTGAAATATGCACAGGTCATACAACTAAATTAATAACATGAAAATATTCTCGGGTCTAAACTGCACCATTCCTCATTGCTGAAGTGGAAAGCCTCAAGCATTTTGAAGCTTTAGCATGTATCTTTAACCTAATCCTAATTACCTATATCCACATATCCAGGTGAAAGATATACAGTAAAAGACAGTACGAAAGACATACCGATCCTTTATTGGGTGAAAAACCATATTTGGTAACTCTCCCCCCACCGTGCCTTTCTGTGAGATCGTAGAACCACATAGATTTCTACCATCCTATGCAACCGTTCCTTTAAGTTTCTATGTGTTTTTCTTATATGTTTATAAATACAGTGGAACCTCGACTCACGAACTTCATTCGTTCCGAGACTCTGTTTGTGAACCGATTTGTTCGTGACCCGAATCAATTTTTCCCATTTAAGTGAATGTAAATACAATTAACGCATTTCAGCCCTCAAAAACATGTTTTTAAAGTGTATTATGGGTTTATGTGTAACAATAAAACATTGAATAAAATTAAAATAACCTTAATTCTATAAAAATAAATCAAAATTATATAAACAGATGATTTTAATGTACGTTACCTTTGCGGTGGATATGTACTTGCTGGCGTAGGTGGACGGTGGCAGAGGGATATGGTGGCCCTTCTCATGTTTTGAGATTATTTCTTTCTTTATTTCAAGTGTTGTACACTTAGGCTTCTTACTCTCACTACCATTTCCACTTTTCACTTTCTTGGGACCCATAATGAAGGCTTATAGAGCAAAAATCCACTGAAACGCAACGAAAAATTGCATTGAACACGTTCACACCACGAGTGCTTGACTGGAACTGAAGGTTTGTGGCGCGAAGTGTGGGTTGGCTTCCTGTACATCAGTTGAGGATTTGTTCGTCGGTCGGTACAAAATCTGTTCGGGAATGTAGTTCGTACGTCGATATGTTCACCATCCGATGTGTTCGCGAGCCGAGGGTCCACTATATACACGTTTTGGAAAGTTCTACCCTACACTGGCCTTATGTGGTAACTCTACTGACCTTGATTTTCAACATAAAACTAAAAACATTTCTTGTAATATAAAGTCCTATTTATATATCCTCCAATAACACACTCTGGTTGAAATTTTGACTTTCCAAATATTTCAATTAGTGCCCTATAAAGGCTTAAACCATACACAGGATAAGGGAACCACACCAATGGCAAGGAAATGTTTTTTTTATTAGGATGCAGGAGGAATGAAATACAACTCCACCAAACACTTAACACAACAACCCCAGGCTAAAGCCAACACAAGAAGAGCTGAAAACAGCCCCTTATAACACTCAAAAACAAATAAATCTTGTCATTCAGACCTAAATACAAAAAGACCGTAAAACCTACACACCTGCCGCTGCTGTAGTGCTGCTACACTGCGTTATATATGATTATACATCATTACTCCAGTGCACATACGATCTGCTTTCAAAACGGCAGCGGCGAATTCGAATCTTTCTGTCCTGCACACCACAGTCAGCTTCGAACGTGATTCTACCATTGATTAGTCATTGTTGTGCTAATCTTACCGTTCCACTCGTCTAAATTCTAATTTCCTCCACGACAAAAGAATCGTCTCATTAGTCATGAATTTCAAACACAGCAGACAGTGGTCAGTATATAATGCAGTGAACACAGAGGCTCAAATCACTATAATCAACAGGGCCTAGATAGGGCAAAATGTGACTGGAGCTCCTGGGTGAACTGCTGCACATGTGGCTTCACACAGGCTCTTGGTCAGAAGAAAGGGAGCAATCTTTGCAGACTAATTGTCTGTTCGTAGCGTGGGGAATCCGTAATCAGGTCATTTGTTGCAATGGCAGGCTGCAGAGGTGAGCAGAAATGCACAAGTGTGATCTCTGATCGCACGCTGCCTGCCACCCCACAATCAGCCTGCTCGCCACACACACACACACACACACTTCTGACGGTCACACTGCTATATTTTTGTATCATTTATCTTTGCATAGCTACAGCCCTGTTCATCATCGCATCATAAAATCACTCATTTACCAATAACAATGGTGTGCGTCTATGCAACAGGCACATGCTCAAGGAAAGCTGGGTTCTGAGAACTGAATCATTGTATTACGAAAAAGTACATATTGGTAAATTGTGATAAATTCTCTCCAGCTTGTTGTCAGCGTTTTATTTTTCGTATTAAATTCGAACGACATACTAATATTTAGGTTTTTTGGCTACGAAGTATGAGCGTTTGGAGCTTCATATGTTCTCTTCGTTTCCGTGCGGGTTTGTTTCTCGTTCTCTGGTTTCCTCCCGCCTCCAAAACCCACGCCAGTAGGTCGATCGGCTGTGCTAATCTGCCCCTGGTGTGAATACGTGTGTGCTCCATACAGGGGGTGTCCTTGCCTCATGCTCAGCGTTCCCAGGATTAGCTCCAGATCCACATTAAATAAATGAATGAATTCTATTTTTCTAAGTAGAATCAACGGCCCAACGCTAACAGTGACAAATCTATCACAGTTTTGACAAATAACAGGCTCAGACACTATTAAAAAAAAAAGAAAAGAAAAAAAGACGTGAAGTGTGGCATGTGACTGTGGGCAAAATATTCAAGTGCTCAATATTTTTTGCAGAAAAAAAAAAAATCACATTTACATGAATGAAAATGAGAGCATGTACAGGTCCTCTTAGCTCACAAATCAGATGAGCAGTCTGTGAAAACAGCATTCAATTTCAATTCACTGTCAAGTGTACAAAAAAATAAAAAATAAATTCAAATCTTCAGTGAGGAGGTATACTGTTTGACAACTGTGGTTTCTTGGTGTTTTTTTTTTTTTTTTTTTTTTTTTTGTCAGAAGGGAAAATCTCTCACATCTCTGGACTGGAACTCGCTCATTTTCTTCAGTAAAGCCGTTCTAACTGCACTGATCTTTTCATCTAACTCAGACAGGCTGTAGTTCTGGAGAAAAACAAAAAACAGCTTGTTAGTCTGTATGCACAATTTAACCCGGTGAGCCATCATAAACACAGTGATCAATATCAGAATGGAGTTTTACCTGAGAAACTGAGACTTTTGGACGTTTGTGAGGGTAACTCTGAAAGGAGAAATTACTGATTAGGTTATAGGACAAAACAAACAATGATTTTCTTTGGTCTCCCTAAAAATCAGTAGCATGGACCAAACAAAACCTGCAGCCTTTTTTTGCCTGTGCGATTACAGTGGCCCTTTAAGATTATTACTTGCCAAACTAGGGTGAATTCAGACAGCATTTTCTGTTAGGTAACCTTCACTAACATTTTGTTAGCTGGTACAGGTATATATATATTTTTTTTTCTTTTGACACCTTGTTGCATTCAAAAGTTTGCATATGCACTGTGCATGTGTGCCCCTCTCACTTCAGTAGTAAACACTAGACCTCGGCGGATTTCTAGAAAATGACTGAAAACAGCTTTTCGTCTTCTGGTCACAAATATAAATGATTTTAAAGTTAGACTGAAACTTGGAGTGGTCCAGAAAAAGGGACATAGTGCAAACATTTGTGGTGAACGTCTTCCTAGAATTTGCCCTCCTTGCAAGTTTCAGTCAAAGTGGTGAAAAATCATGCTGCCTTCGCCTGCTCGCAGATTTATAGTAAATACAAGCTGCTGACTTGGAAGTTGCACATGTTGTGATCTTGTGTAGCATTACTACGTTGTCCGCCATCGTATCTGTTATTGGATAGCTACCTCTCAGAAGCTTTAGCTAATGTTGTGTGCAAACAAAGCCTAAGTTTTTGTTAGGCTAACGTCACATGCCGGTCGCGCTGCTGAACACTCCCCAAGCTTAACAAATAATTCCAAGCAAATTCAATAAACACTATTTTAACTAACAAAACGTCAGGAAACGCCACCTGAAAGAAAACATGTGTTGAACTCAGCCCAGGTTTATACTTTTGTGTTAACCTGTGTTTCCTGGCATCATGATGCAAAAAAGGAGAATCATGGGTAAACACAGCGCACAGAGACAGACTTCCAATGAGCTTACAACACATTGCGTGTACTTTCCATGATGTGCGGCGAGCGCATGCTGACTGTTTGACAGTTGCGTGTTGGTTGCATGCACAGAAACTGTGCAATTTCTTCGATGGTTTAATTAGATTCATATTGTTAAATCAGAGTAACACTGTTCCAAATACATCTGAAGTATAGACAATCAAATGCTCAATAATACATTTTAAACAGTAAAATTTTCCCCTTGTCATATCCAGAAAGCTAGTGTTCTTCTGTACACAAACTTAGGAAAAACAACTTTAGTCAGCGAAGTTTAAACATACACACTCTTTTAGAAAAAAACAAAAACTCTCAAATCATCAAACTCAGCTTGAATAAATGAACACAAGCAAGTTTCCCCCTGTATTTCATTTCTGCCTCACACACACTGGTGAAATGATCACAGTATTGTGCATTGTATATATCAACAGAAGAGTACAATTGTGTAACTGTGGCCAAAACTGTGGATTGAAACAGTGGTTATCTTGACATGCTTCCATACAAACGTTGCTCACGCCACTGAACACAGATGAGCCAAAACCCTTCACAAATGCTTTCAGGGAGAACTCACTCGATTTATAACTAATCAAGAAAGATTTATTTTTCCCCCCAGCACTTTTCAAACCAAACATCTATTCATTATTCCCACAATGAAACACGGAAGTCACAATCTTTACAGCTGCTGTAAATTCTTTCGTGGGTCACGTAACCCTGCTAACCTTACACGCAAATACGAATCCTTTACTCTGCGCAAGCGTCCGAGCACGACGTCCTCGCAGAGATGCACTCGCACAACTATAAATCGGCCCTTATGTGCCAATACAATCTTGATGTGTTCTCCATGTCAGATGACACGATGGAGAGCCTCTAATGATAGACCTGTGATTAAAGAAAATGACCATGGTCTGTTGACGTCATTGATCAGAAAATGGGGTCACATAAACATACCCTCAGTGTAATGGCAGCAATATCATGCCGAGGCTAGACGCATTTTGAAAGGTGAAGAGGAGTGTACGGCTGGGTAAACAAGGACAACATTCTCCCAAGTAAGCTTGAAGTAATATAGATTTTTTTTAGCATGTGTGGTAATGTTATATTAATCACTACGACCATGTCAGAATGTTTAATTATTTCAAACATTCCTACACAGACATCTCAAAAGTAAATCGACACCCCTCGTTACATTTTATCCATGTGGACACCACCTGGTGCTTCAAACTTTTTAATATATGATTTTCACATTACAGTATATTAATTGTTTACAGCAACTAGCCATGTCGTGAACACCAGAAGAAAAAGAGTTGTGAGATTTTCAAAGAGGGCGTATTGTGCGTCAGTCTGAGGGTGGACTTAGCCAGCGTATGATTGCACAAAACCTTGGGATTCCTCTTGCCACAGTCAACAGAGTGATTGTACAATTCAAAAGCAAAGGAAAGGAATCAACAGCATCCCGCTCAGGTCGACCTGGGCCCGGATTGTTGAAAAAAATAAAATCCCCGCTGTAAGGCCGCTGATGTCACAGAGGAACTCCAAGTGAGTCGGAGTACTTCTCTGAGGTATCTCCATCAATTTGGCTATTATGGCAGAGCAGCTAGAAGGACGTTTCTGGAAATAAATTTTTCAAAAATGGTGGTGTCTATTTACTTTTGAGATGTCTGTGTAGATGGGGCAAAAACATTTCATTTCATGTTATTTACCTACCGAGTCCTTCCGACGAGCATTGCAGAAACAGGCACATGCTTAGATTTTTAACCAAACATTTCTGACAATACTAGAAATGTTTTGTCTAAATCAGCTCCTGACGAACACAGCATATAATTTGTTCTAATCTCAATTTAACAAAAGATGCTGTATAAAAAAAAATATACACTGCAAACTTGGCTTAACAAATGTTCAAATTTTCTACCGTCTACAAACATTTTTGTGAAAGACTGACTGGAAAGGTTACACGGTATTAAACGTTCCATGGCATGAACTTTGTATACCATTAAACATTGTCCCTTACAGTGAAGCAAACTGCAATTCTCCCATCATTGCCAACTGACTTATCAGCATTAACTCAGCCACTCATTTGCACAGCGCTGATTAGCATGATGGAGAAGAGGCCATCTACATTCCCACTCACCCAGAGCCCCTCCTCGTCTACCCTGTCCATGTCCTCTCATCAGGCACTAGCAACTTGGATTAATTTCAATCACTTTCCAGCATGGACATAAACACATTTGGGAACAAGAGCACATCCGATTGGCTCCCACCTCAATGGCTCAATTAATTCATTGGTTTTGCTCAAATGGGGTAGCACAATGTAAAAAGTTTAACATATTTTACAGTGTACTCCGTGCCCTGCTTTCTAGGCACTACACACACTCTCCATCCCCCCACTCTCACTCACACACACAAAGAGAGAGAGAGAGAGAGAGAGAGAGAGAGAGAGAGAGAGAGAGAGAGAGAGAGAAACAGTAAAGGACATGGAAATCAGCCAGCTCTCAGTGCTGCATTGAACTAAGAGAAATAGAATGGTACAAGAGCACTTACTCAGCTAACTTTGATAGGCTACAATCTGACATGGGTGAATTCTGAAGAGGAGGAAAAAATATCACACATATCAGATTTTAATGGCTTTGAAGAACTCTATGATTGACCGTCGTGAGTGGAGACGGAAAAAAAAAACCCCCACATAAGCCAAAAGTCTGTGGAATGGTTAAGAGAAAGAGTACCATGCAGCAAACAAAAGCGCTGATGGGTTTGATAAGCCGCTGGCATCACAATAGCTTAATGTTAATGCTTCAGGTTGCAGAAGGACCTGCTACATGGCACAGAGAAGTTCATGTGTTAAGAAACACTTGTGGATTCGTTTATTCTATTCAATTCATTTGTATAGGCAGCTTTAGAGAAATCTGTATGTTCACATATTGTTCGAGTCCTAATGAACAAGTCTTTCACTCAGAGTCGACATGAGGAACAATAAACGGACTCAGAAGCAAACCCAACCTCTTCTGCGTGACGATAGAAAGTGAGATAATAAAGTGTACAAGTGTATATCCAAAGGGCGCTAAATGATGTTCAGTATCAACAGCACAGTCTTTTGATTCCAGCAGCAGTTCTCAGATACAAGTCTACAGCATCCCAGTGAGATTATCCAGTGAAAAAGCCTAAGACTTGGGCACGAACTGCTTTTGGGAAATGGAAACTTTAGGATACCAATGCGAGATCAGTGACAAATCATCCCAAAGACACGTTTCATGACTAATAATGCTGCAGAAATGACATCTGCTTCTTAACATGCACTGTACCTGCATTGAAACCTTCACTGTTCTAGAGCTCTATGCTTTCCTGAAGAACTCAATATGTATCCAGCATCTGCCTTTCAGCATACAAAAAACACCCTCTCCATTTCCCTGCCTAGCACTTACTGTGGAGTGGAAGTACTCCGGGGAAAGACCCTCAAGCTCCAGGATTCGATCTTCTAACTTCTTCAGCCGCTGGTAAATGCTCTGAGGCACAGGACCTGCTACAAGACACACAAAGAACACAGAGATACTTTGTTATTTTACTGATGTACGGAACTCGCAAGAACTAGAGCATGTAACTGTATTGCTATATTAGCTGGGAGTTTTCATTTAGTGGGACTCATCGGTGAACACGCGGTCGAATGAAATTCCAGTTTCTCATGGACGTCAGTCTTGTGTATAGTAGATGTCATATCTGACCTGCTGTTAGCTTCAGGTGAGCTTCTATGTTGTGCAGCCGCTCCTCAATGACCGGGTTTCCACAGTCTCTGATGTACGAGCCTTGCTGCTGCTCTCCCTGCTCAGAGCGCCCACCCCGGGTTTGGGGCCCATAGGTGTTCACCACGCGGGTCACTGAAAAGGAGATTTATTAACAAGACCGTGTGAAGATTTGCTTGTAAATTCCAATCCAAAATTGCTTGTGTACTAGAAGAGGGGGTGGGGGATCTCACCTTTGACATGACTCTTGAAACCTGGATAGGGTGTAAAGACTGCATCTGTTCTGGCACAACTGTTTTCTGTAAGAGAACCATTTAAACCACAGCTCCATTTAAACCAACGCCATTTCAGGTGCACTTAGACTCTTTCACACAATGCACATACAGAAACATAAAAAACGGCATAAACATTACATTTATATTATCCATTTAACTGCATTTAAAATCTACAAGCAATCTGTATCCCAGATTTTAATTCTCGTCCGCCTGCTCTGAAGTGCCCAAAACTAGTTCGATGTGGAAGCTGCACTCTCCCACTCGCTCGAGAGGGGGAAAAAAAAGAAAACAAAACACACACAGTGGGACCTGTCTCCTGTGGAAACGGAGCACTTTCTAAAACATTGGCAGTTGTTCTGCCTGACTTCCACACCTCTCCTCCGGTGCCCTCTCATCCTCACCCTGATTGCAGTTGATCACATTGCAAAACTCCCGCACATTGTTTTCATTGATCTCCAGCTGTTTGCGCTCTATAAATGCAGAGATCCTTCGTTCAATCTGAGAGTTAGAGAGAGAGACCGAGAGAGAGAGAGAGAGAGAGAGAGAGAGAAGATAAAAAAAAGAGTGGGAGAAGAGAGAGGGATGTAAATGAGTGTCGAATTGATGAGCTATTGAGAGAAATCAATCCTCAGTCAGCTTTTTGTTGTTGAGCGATAATGAGGATCAGAACGCGCAGGGGTGGAGGAGGGCTACATGAATAACGAGCGAGTGCAGTGGACACAATTATGCCAAATATCAAAACATTTTTTACTCGCAACCATTTCAGATAGCAGAGACTGCTCTGGCCATTTTACTGTAGTGTCTGTATATTTTTTAGAAAAAGAAAAATAGGATAAACAATCTAAAAATAAAGGTGTCCTTGTCTTTCGCCCACATGCAATTTCACTGAGTAATGAGCATCCACTTCATAATACAGCGAGAGCCTGGACCTCTCTCAGGACTCTCCAACAGGCTGCCTATTCATCGCTCACTGAGGGAGAGCAAGCACAGAGAGTGCCCTCCATTCACGCTGCACTAGCTGCCTCCCGGAGCCACAGCAAGAATCAGAATAACTCAGTAGCCACATGAACCAAAAGACCACCTAGGGATGAGTAGATTTAGACAAAGCGATAGGTAAATGTTGGACAGATTGGCCTTAGCCACTTGTGGACAGAATACCATTTAACAGCAGGCACAGATGATGCGTAAAACGTATATATTTTCGATCTTTCTTTGCATAAGGTTGTCAATTTTTAGTCATTTCACCAATACTTCTACATCCTCAACATATTAAATATTCAGTAGCTTCAAGACACTGTTATGCAGTTACAAATTAAACATACATTTAGTGTAAATCATGTCGAGATGTTTATAACTGAATCATGTAGAAGATTGTCAGTCATGGGGAGGTCATTAGGAGCAGCACAGTGTTCAGTTTAATTGTGACAGTCTTAGAGAGGAAAAGTGAAGGGATATGATGGATGCATGAATGGATGAATGAAACACTCCACAACTATGGTTAAATGAGGCATTGATGGATTATATGTGCATTAAATTATGTTTTATTAAATGTGTAAATAAGCAGGTGATTAAGGTAGACTGGGAAATACAGAATGTTACTTAGACCTCCTACTGAGTATGCAGAGATTTCTACTGAGTCTACTGTCTTCATCTCATTTTAATCATCTACAGTTATTTATTTGTTTGTATGCTGTGAGGTGGCAACACTACC
>JAQMCW010000005.1:13679378-13698301 GCA_030068335.1 Chrysichthys cranchii
AAACAAACAAACAAACAAACAAACAAACAAATGATACAAATAATCCTCAGAGATACAAAGAAATTAACCCATCTGGGACTGTACAGGCAAAATACACACACACACACACACACACACACACACACACACACACACACATACACACACACACACGCGAACCAGCAAACTGCAGAATCCTCAGTGCTGAGTTAACACCTACGGCGTTGAATTAACACCTACAGAGTTCATTTCTGTGTCCAGGTGGAATTATATAAACACTGCAGGTGTTAATGAAACACATTTTTGTCTGTATTAATTGATGTAAAAGAATAAGAATACACTGATCTTCTCAGGGGGGAACGACCAAACCACTCTTACTATACTGCCCCCCCTCCCCCCCCCCTCCCGTGTTACAGCCCTGGTGGCCTTCCTTTTCCAATTTCAACCTTTAGAAAGCATGTACAATATAATATCCATCACGCACAAAACTAAAGCGCTTAGAGTCAGTGGGATTTGACCTCACAGGAAGACGCTCAGTAAATGTTCCTGGCCATTACACGAAAAAGGCGACTTGTTTTTCCACTATGCTGCAAGCAAGCAAGGTTTGACCCCCCACCCACCCACACACCCACACACACACACAAACAAACAAACAAACATTTCAGCACTCCACTTCACAACAGCAGTAACCTTGGGGCTTTTTTCCATTAATAAGAAAATAAAATGGGATTATTTAACAGCCAAGTTCAAAATGGTGTTCTGTTCAGCCCAGAAAAGGTGAAAACGCCGTGTTATGACAGCTGTAAGAGCCACGGCTTTCCCTCGGACTGAGCAGGGATGGGATAGCTGGACTGGGAGGCTGTAGGCTGGAGCTGAAGCTGTTCTCCTGGAGCCCACGTGTGCCCTGTCTCACTGCTGTCTTCCTTGTGTGTGTTTTGCCCCCCTCAGTTAGTGACAGTGCGTCCTTTCCCAGAGCCAAACTAGAAGACTGGAGCGCAATAAGCAGGAGTAAGTTTTCGCCAGCGAGCTCTCCGCTAGTCAGTGGCGTGGATAAGCCTCACTTAGAAGCCGAGGCGAAATACTCACAGGTAAAAATAAATAAATAAATAAAAATAATACAAATAAATAAATAAATAGAATAGAATAGAATAGAATAGAATAGAATAAGAAAAAGGAAACGAACGTCCTTTAAATATATAATCCCAATATTAAAATGAAGGGGAAAATAAAACGGTCAATTTTTTTTTAGAAAAAAATAAAATCGGTCAACATTAGAAGTACTCACTGCTGACTATACAAACAGTGCGAGTGTGCGTGCGTGCGTGCGTTAGTGTGTGCGTGTGCGTGCGTGTGTGTGTGTGTGTGTGTGTGTGTGTGTGTGGTATGTGTATAGTTATGTATGTCTCCTCTATGACCTAGACGCATCCTGGAAGACCTCAGACACGGATAGTAAACACCTGTACTATTATTATTATTATTATTATTATTATTATTATTATTATTATTATTATTATTAATAATAATAATAATAATAATAATAATAGGCATATAACTTTATTACGTTTAATCATAATCTGTATACTGTTGATGTACTTAAAGGCCTAAATGCATTTGAATACCGTCTCATCTTGATGGCTGATCTAATATGTGTTTCTGATCATCTCTGCATGTCGGTGTGTGTGCGAAAACACACTTTCTCATCACATTAAATCACCTTGGTTTCTTTAATAGGCTAATTTAATGATTTTTTATTATTATTATTTTATGCATTTCTTAATATAATGAAACCAGTTGATAGGTTTCTGTTAGACTGTTTAAAAAGGTGACTGCGTCTTATAGCGCATATATAGAGAGTTTCTACATCAGCAACTGTACATGAAGGTCCACTGGCCGTGATTTCTCTGATGAGTTTTGACGGACATTTGTAAACATTTCACATGCTCACTGAAGAAGCTTTGATTCTGCGCGTGGAGAAATCTCTTCGTCATGACTGACTTTAACATACAACAAAGAGAAAAAGCTTTTAATGAGTTAAAGTTGATTCATATAAGAGTCCTAGCATACCGGCTGTCTCATTATAAATATTGCTTAAATGATATCTTATCATGTTAAGAGAAATGAGCTCACTGAAGGTCAAGCACTGAAGTCATTTTTGCGTAAAGCGGTTTGCATAGCTCTTTGGGCTTATGGGAGATGGAGGGATGGGTTTCTTCTCGAGCTCTGTCAGTTGTTCCAACGCACGCACGCACGCACGCACACACACACACACACGCACACACACGCACACACACACACACACACACACGGCAAAAAAAAAAAAAAAGATGGCGCCGTTTTAAAGAAAGCGGAAAGTCACCAAAACGGGCTGTCATTTATTGATTTATTGTGCGCATGTCCGTTTCCGTCTCAGTGGAAACCAATCTGTTTGTGTGAATTTGTCCAATCTTACGTAGTGTTATTTAATATTCATCATGAGGCCAAATGCATATGGCTATTTTTTTCTCTCGCCGATTCACAGTGCCGCAAGTCGCACGTGTGTAAGACCGGATAGTTTCTCCAGAGCGTTTCTGCCAAACACTTCACTAACAGTACGCTACCATTAGCACTCCAACACAGGTGATGTATTATTTTGGTAAAAGCTACTATTTAGTACAGTATTGTCCTATGAGGTTTTGCAAAACCTGTGGCTTTTGGAAGCGGGATAATAATAATAATAATAATAATAATAATAATAATAATAATAATAATAATAATAATAATAATAATAATAATAATAGTGGAGCTGGAGAAGAGAAGCGGGATTGTTGACGTCTGTCATCAGTGGGAGGAGAGAGGCAGCGGAACGCCGCGAGGCAATTGATTAATCGATTATTACAGGAGATTAGAGGTTTATGTCTCGTGGAATACGACGGGATAAATGTTTATTACCGGCGCATGAGCTGCCTAGACTCCCAGGCCATTATGATTCCTCAGAATCAGAGACTTCAAAGCCTCATGCTTGTCTACTGCCCTTTAGGGTTATGCCATGCTACAGTAAAAAGCCTCCAATTCCGTGATTGGGGATTTTAACGCCTTTAACGATGAATGAACCGATTTTAATAATAAACCTGGACTACATAAAAAAAAAAACCAAGAGAGGCCAAGGGCTCCGGAGTAATTCACTTCCGCTCAGCTATCTTTGACTTTTTAGATCTTTGGTAGATACGCGGATGTGAATTTCTCCGGAGCTCTTGGCCTCTGGTTTATTATGTAATCCAGGTTTATTAGTAATATCTGTTCTTATTTGTCAATTAGTGTGACAAGGGTTAATTGTTGCTAAATTGTCCTTAATTAAGCCTAAGGGTAATGCTGCTGCTTATTATTATTATTATTATTATTATTATAATTATTACTACTACTACCACCACTATTATTATTATTATTATTATTATTACTACTATCTTATCAATTTATCAAATTTATTATTATTATTACATTTTAATAAAACAATAACAAGTATATTATATATTAATATTGATGCTACAGTAGGTTATCAAATATATACTGTTAATGAAATTTATTTATTTATTTATTTATTTATTGCTTGCTTGCTTGCGCATTATTCTGGGCCTACATCACGTTTAGTTTCCCAAACGCGTCGTAACGTTCTACTCATCTTACCTGGCAGAGGGAGTGTTCAGTGTGATACTTGCTCTACCATGTAACGATACACGTGTAATGCCATGCTTTTGGGAAACCAAGCACAGCAGCACAAACAAAATCAGCCCTTTGAATAAAAACATTATTATTATTATTATTATTATTATTATTATTATTAATAATAATAATAATAATAATAATAATAAGAAGAAGAAGAAGAAGAAGAAGAAGAAGAAGATGGCGCATGCTCATTTAGCAAACAAATAAGGTCGTACATCTTAAAACATGCTGTATTTTTCGGAAAGAAATTTTTTGTTTAAAAAAAAAAATCTGGTTTTTTTTGACTCGTCATTTCATCTCGTACACTTGTATTTTATTTCTTCAGCCGCAACTTTAGTAGCTGTGGTTATTACCTGAGAGAAAGCAAGCCATGTTATTCAAAACACACTGATAATTTTGCTCATAATTTTTTATATGCTTGTGGGCTTATGGAGCAAGTCTGTGTGCTTGTTCTCGTGCCTGTAGGCATTCGGCGTAAGCCTAGACGTATGGCTTATATTAATTTCACGATTACAGTAAGGCATTGAAAATCCCCAGAAAGTCCTGTGAGAAACGTGAGTGAGGAAAGGGTTGACAAGAAATTAATGTCTTAATCAGAGTACAGTTGGTCTGACATTAAAAAAAAACCCTATCAGAATAGTGTTCTCGGTCTCATTCTAGTTTGCTCAATGGTGTTTTTTCCTTCCATGCAGCAAAGCTGCAGTTTAATGTGGACTTCTCAAGCATTGCATGTGTGAGGTTTTCCCCAGATGTTAAATGTTACTATCAGTGTTTTATGGTTTTGAAATTTGTACATAAATTCAAATTGCTCACCTATGTAAACGCTCTATGAGCATCATGAAAAACAACTGGCCAGGACTTATGGCTAAATCCTGGGCAAATCCAATGAGCTAAATTTTATTTCATCAGCGAAAAAGTTGAATTAAAGAGTTTCAGATATGTTTTGAAAGAAAAAAAAAAGAAATGTTACTGATATGTTTCTGCCAAATAGTCTCTCCAATTTTCCATAGAACATCTTATGTCTTTTATCATTGTTCATCCTCTCATTTGACCAAAATCAACATCCAAGCCTCTGGCTCTGTAATTTTGCCGTTTAGTCATTCTTTCTCATTCTCATAGATCATGTTTTGAATATCTCTTGCTGTTGTCTGGTCACGTTCCCTTACACCTCACTCTGACCTCTCTCCACACTCACAGACGCCGAATGGCTTGCCCACAGTGAACAGCTATGTCACAGCTCCCAGCATCCATCCCTACCATCCTCCCACCCAAGTGTCGCCTTACATGGGGTACAGCGGCACCACGTCGGCCTATGTGACCGGCCCCACATGGCAGCCACCCAGTGGCAGTGCTCTCTCTCCCCACAGCTGTGACATCACTGCCCCGTTGGCTTTCAAGAGTATGGCGGCCACCCGGGACTCCATGGACCCTGTCACTGCCTCTGCTGTCTGATTTAGAGCAGAAGGACAGCATATGTGGGGCAGGACTTCCAGAAATCCATTGCTGGATGGACTAATGTCAGCCCTCTGACATATTTATGAACGACCTGCCTGAGGAGTCCAGCTCTTCCCTGGTTTAAATCCCATAAACTCCATGTTTGCTAGTAAGAGAGAGGGAGAAAGAGTCAGTGCTAATTCTGTCTGTCCGTGGTGCAGAGGAGTGTCCTCATAGGCCATGTTGCAGATCAGAGCACAGTGAATCTTCCTCATCAAAAGGATTTATTGCTAACTCAACTTCAGTGATGTTCTTTCTGTGAATATGTATACTGAATAAGCATTATGTAACAGAACCGGTCAGTCTGCATTTAAGTGTTTCAGGGTGTTATAAATAACTAAAGTTGAAATGTTTTGCTTTTGTTATTGTGAATTTGATAAAAAAAAAAAAAACAACAACATTTTTAGGATACCAATTTCACTTCTCTTCTAATGTATGCCAGAACTTTTGGGAGAAGTTATTACATTTATTTATTAGTCTGTAAGGTACGTTGAATGCTGTGCAATTGTTACACATCAATGCAATCAGAGCCAGTGTGAGACAGTGATGCACATCCTGACACCACCGGCGTTCATTCATGCTACATTAATGACCAGTGAAGCTGCACACTTCCAAACGTTGCACACTGAAATTGAATGTATCTTATTAAATGGGACAAATGACAGACCTCAATTTATGAATGATTTTTCCAACTGTTCCTTGTCACATACAGATTATTATTATTATTATTATTATTATTGCTATTATACTATCTAATTACAAACTGAGCCAATGTGCTGTATTGTCTACTTCGAGTTTTAAAGTTCACAGTTTAACAATAAGTAAATTATGTTGCAAAGTGGTAAACATTCATATTGGCCTGATGCTGATAAGCTGATTTTATATGACAGGACAAATGTACTGACATCACTTTTGGTTGGAATGACCAAGTATTTCAGTGCCATTGTTACTCTTCCTGATTTGTTCCAGATTTTGGCAGCTTCCAGGAACTAGGCCCTTAGTTTCAATTTTTAAACAATCCCATATCATCGCTACAGACTTCGAAAGTTTGAATTAAAGTATTTCTGTTTTTTTTTTATAACAACAAACTAAAGATTTTTTTTCACGTGAAGCACCCACACACCTGCATGAATATTCATACTGTATGCAAAAACATAAATCTTTTATAAAAAGAGTTGGACTTTACCACATTATAACCTGCAACCATAGTGTATATTAATCTATTCTGCTTAAAAAGTAAACCGAAGCACATAATTAATGGGTCATTTTAGCATTAGGCTGTGGAAATGTATACATTAAACAAAGGAGTTTAAAAAAAAAAACCCCGCACAAATGATGAAGGCATTCGGCTTATGACGTATGACGATCAGCATTTTTAAATGTTTGCTTGTGCCTCGCACTTGTGCTATGTTCTGAATTAAAAATGCAGAAAGCCAATAGTGAAGTTACAACTTACCCACATGTTGCAACAGTCCCCACATGTTGCAGTGTAAACAGCTGACCCAGTGCTGCTGCTGATTTGACTTGGAAAACACTTCCACCCTGGCACCGTGGTCACGGACCGTTGCTTCAGAATCGCAGTGACCGTATATGAACCGCCGAAAAAGCACCACACGTACAGTGCATCACAGCGCTCACATTCTGCTGACGTCATTCTATTCAAACGAGGAGCTTTGAATGCCATTTACGTGTCTGCAGGGTTCAGGGACACGGACGTTGACACTACACCTGCATGGACTTGACATATAGATTGTAGCTAGGGATTCTACACACTAACCACATACTGAATCTCTATCTGCAACTTTATGCGATCAAGGATGGATGACATTTCTATTCAGAATGTTAGGTGCCACAGAAAAGTGGACAGAACATTCGCACACTCATGTGCTCCACATTGGTTTCATTAAGCTAAAATGTATTATTAGTAGAAGAGTTTAGTGGAGTACAGAAAGAAATGAGCAATTCTTGTGGAAATTGCGCAACAAGCAAATCTTCCTGTACAGCACACAGAAAATGCATGAGAGAGCATAAGACAGAAGATACACTTAAACTTTCCTTTAACTACAGTACCACCCTTAAAACACCTACACACACACACACACACACACACACACACACACACACACACACACACACACACACACACACACATCTGTTTGGAATTAATTCATATAGAAAGCAATGCCAAATGTCACATGGTTATCTTTAGCTGACTGTGTGCAATCAGGCTTTAGACAGGAGTGTGGGTATGGTAACATTAAACAGGGTCTAAAACAATACTGGAGAACATGGTGAATGTGCTAGTTTGATTTAATAATGACCATAAGCAGACTGTTTTCCCTGGTGTATTAGAAAAACATGTTCTAAACACACACAGGTGAGTTTGCGCCTCCTAGTCTGAGTGGATCCACTTAGGGAAAGCACAGCCTCGCTGTCCGTGCTGATTGCATTTCACACTGCTCAGTTTGAGAGCACTAGGAAAAATCCCAGTAACTATATACAATGCAATTAAGTTAAAGTGTGGGGTGAAGGAAAGAGGTTTTTTTTTTTTTAATGCTAGTCGAAATAGATGTTAGAATTTTACTGACTTTATTTCAGACTAGCATATAAATAGATACAGAAGCTACAAAAGATACGTATTCATTCACCTTCAGTAACTAAAGATAACCGTGAGAAGTTAGCCACATGTTAGAAACTCTTGAGAATTGATTGGAGGCTTATGATGATCGATAAGATCATGGGAATGTTCTGGATTACAGAGACTTGAATATACTCCTGAAAAAACTCGGTAGTTGATAACGTAAAAGACAAGGCGAGAAGACAAACTGACTCTACAGCATAGCATTCCAGCACATAGCAGAGCTGCTGAGTGCCCATGACTTTAAACTTCACTGCATGGGTCTGATATCACATGCCCTCAAGCAAAAAAAAAAAAAAAAGAAAGAAAGAAAGAAAGAAACCTTAAGTCATAGCTAATGAGCCTAGTGACTTATTGTATTAGAGAACTCAAACAAATTACAGTCTTGTAGCGAGACAGAAAGATACAAACTGCAGGATACTACCAATGTACGCTGCCAGCTACAGAAACAAAGAGCTACAGCTGTTGTTTTCCAGCACAACCATCACAAAGCTGGATGGAAGAGAACGCAATATGGACAAGACTGAGCGAAACAGAAACAGGGAGGGCATGGTCGTTTCAGTAAAGGTACATGCCTTTTTAATACTTGCTTAAAAATTTGTTTTGGCTTCAAGGCGTCTCCAGAGGGAAGATGTAATTTCAGACAGCTTACTTTCAAACATTTGCGTAGCATTATATGAGGAATATAATATTCAGTACGCTGCCAAAAATTGTTCATTTCTTAAACAGATAAAAAAACAGTTCAAATAAGTTAAACAAGTAATTGACTTTATGAATGGCATTAAAAAGGCACTATTGTTGAGGTTATAGACAATAACATATTAAGATTGAAATGTATATACAACACACATCAAAATGAAATTTGCAGGGACACCATATACGTTTCTATTAAGGTCCATTTTGGTCCTTTGGTACATGTGCCTAGAGTTCTTTATGTGTTAAAAAAAAAAAAATGACAGAGAAACAGTGAGTGGGTATAGAGCAAAGTGGGACAGAGCAAAAGAGTTTGTCCATTCATTTGTCAACATATGTGCACTTCATGGTTTTGTTATTTTAACTTGAGCTGAGTTATGCTGCATCAGCCTGCAGCCTAGAAGAGCTGACTGACAGCTTGTTGTTAGCTCCAACAGCTGACAGGCATCCACAAAGTTTCAGCAGTAAGGCTTCTGAGAGGAGATGGAAGGGACACAAGCAAGGAAAAAACCCCTAAATGAATGATTACTGCTATTGACTGATACGTTTCCACACACAGATCAGTTAAGGAAATAAAGACACATGGACTTTTTAAAAGGCACTGCTGTCAAACATGTGGGGTGATGGCGAAAACAGCATGAAAATCTGAGAATTTTATTTCAAAGGTCACTTCTATTAAACATTTCTATTAAAGACTTTTTTTGCCAGCTGCACTGTGAGATCATATATATATATATATATATATATCTATATATCGTTAGCCTCATAGCATAATTGCCTAAGTCATATTTCAATGAACTTAGGCAATTATGCTACGAGGCTGCCGATATTATATATGTTATGTATATATATATATATACACACACACACACACATTACGTCATATTTTAGTATTTCTTTTTTAGTAAAATGAAGTAATTTTTTTACTTCATTTTTAGTATTTCTTATGCTTTCTGAATATTTATTTCTAGAAATATGACCAGTAGCAATATGTTTAAATATATATAAATTTCATTAATGCACAAATTGTTTAATGAAATTCACCTTGACATTCATTCTTTACTGTTCATTCACTTGAGCAGACTGAAATATAATAGGATTCACATTTGATCGATTTGCCATTGATCTATGACAGCATTTAAACATAATTGAAAATCAAGAGCAGCCCTACTTTCACAAATTTTTAGGCATATTTTGGTACAAACATTGTGAAACATTGTAGACTATTCAAATATCATTTACATGATAGAATAATAATAATAATAAAAAAGCCAATATTCAGTGATAGATTTTAAATTAAATACCAAATTCAGTATAACTGTCATCAAGTTCATCACGCATTAAGATCAATGTAAAATTTCAATGCCACATATCACAGAAAAAGTGACAATGAGTCGATGTTCCTTACAAATTATAAACAATCATGAACAACAGAAATATGACATACTTTTTTTTTTTTTTGCCTCATTCACATATCGCATAATTTGCCATGATACATAGAAACGAGTACCGATTTAGGGTATGCTTTTTGGAACTAAAGGGTATTTTTTGGTGTTGTTCCATCAGAGAGGAAGTGAGCTTCCATTAGAAATAGTCTAGAGTCTTAAACTTGGTTTAATGTAAGCTGAATTTGATCCAATTTCCTGCTAGTGGTGAGTGTAAAAGACTGCGGTCTTTGTTTGGGCGTGAAATGCTGCTGTGGTTACAGTACCAGTGCCTATTAACGTCCCATGTCATCCTAGCATCACAGATAAGAATAACTCATGGGAATATTTTTATATTTCTCTTGAAATTGAGTAAGAACAGAATGAGACATGATGCATAATGAGTTAGAAAACATAATTTTGTGGTTCAAGGCCAGTCCTGGTCAATCAATGCTATTAAGCCATTTGATCTCAGAACACACTGGCCTGATTGTGAGATCTGATGCATGCATATACTTGCTACCTACAGAGTGAAAATTGTGTGCTGCTTGACAGCTCTTATCACCAGTTTCTTTGTAGCCAGCCAGAGACGTACTCGTACACTAGCAGCATGACAGCACCTCCTACACACAGCAAACCACATGGCATGAGAGTCAATCAACATAACACGAGATGTTACAGCAAAATTAATTCTGGATTATGGACTGTTTTTTTTTTTTAGATTACCTGGTCCAAGTCTCAAGATCTTGGGAATTAGTCCTTTGTATAATGCAAGGTATCTATAAAAACAAAAATCAGCAACAATGTGTGTAAATCATTGGCTGTAGAAATCAACACAAATGGGTGTTTTTAAAAAACATTCATCTGTATAATACACAGAATTTTATAATGTGATCCAGGAAAAAAGGGCTGATCTAATTAAAAAAAAAACCTTTAAACACCTGATATTTAATTTAACCAAAAAAAGTACTGAGTTAATAAAGAATACAGTATTGCCAAGTGAATACGTATATCTTAATGGATCTTAACAACTCTGAATACTGTTACTAAAAAAAAAAAAAAGGATTATGCACACACCCCGTGGTGATTAAGCAGATATAGCCCTAAGATCTGGCCAGGTTGTGTACCTGCCCCTAATGTGTTCAAGCTGATCTTTGGCTCGGGGTCGCCACTATCCGTGTCCCAGCCTCTGCTGGCGTTAATAAGGCTCGAGCCACTTCCTCCCTGCCCCGCTGTCTGATTAAACTGACCTGTTGAGCGCCGTGCGCCTCGTTAGGACCTGCTTAACAACGTCTCCCATAGGGACCACTAATTAGCTAGGGCTGTGTTGTGTTAGAGGGTTGGACAAAATAGGCTAGAGGGGGTACCCTCTCAGCACCCCAAAGCTCAAATGGCTACACTTAGAGGCACAGTCACACACAGAAAATGACACACACGCACACACACACACACACACACACACACCCCGAACCCCACCTTAACCCAGGCCCCAACTGATCTAATAAGAAGCAGTCTGCCAGTCTCCATGAGCAAAGTAAAAGGAGCAAATCACGACCCTGAAGGCTCATAAAAGCAATGAATTCACTTGCAACCTTGTCAGCCAAAAGAGACTCTACAGCATCTACTACAGCAATGGCACTCAGGACCTCAGACAAACAAAGTCACTGCAAATGCATTGCTACAATCGTCAGGATCACGAACATAGCAGCATCTCAGCATGTGGAAAGTGTATGTTAATATTAAGCTAGAAAACTCAGTAGATAAAAAAAAAAAGCACAAATTTCCTCAGTATTCTTGAAACAGAAAGCAAATATCAAGCAAAACGTGAACGTTGGGCAGATACAGCTAGGGGTTGTTAGTAGAGAAATACCCGTACCTCACATGACATTAATATTTAGTGTATAAACAAAAGTTGCTTTTTTGCTGCTTCATTGACTTGTAGTGAGGTTCAAAATAAGGTCAGTAAGTTGAAAAATAAAATAAATTAAGACATAATGGGGTAAAAATATCAACAAAAATCCTAACCCACACAATAACAGCAAATACGAAAGGTTCCTTAGGTAAATTATTTCTTTATTCATTTATTGGTTCATTTCTGGGTAAATTGGTCCATAGTGTTTACCCAGTGTGCATGTCTCATTCTGACAGCAGAATATCCAGCTTACCCTTCTTCACGATATACCAGCGTCATGGCCTGGAAACAGCTCCTGTACTTTATCTCCCCTGGCACTGGCTGGGGACCCTGGATCCGGCTCTTAGCCACATCAAAGGGGATGTTCACACAGGAAGCGATGGTTCCTGACAGCAAGCCTAGAGTAAACTTTCTCATAAACTCCAGACGAGGATCCTTTCAGAGAGAAATGAAAAAAGAAAAAAAAAAAAACCAGAGTAGATACTGGGGTGAATCTAAATGTAATGCAGAAGAGCAAGATATTTTATGACCCAGATCACAAAAGATCAGTTTCGTTTCAGTAAGCGGTTCTGAATGTTCATGGCAGGGAATTCTGGATCGATTGCAGGTTTGTTAACATATTGCTCTGGAAAGCTGAACATGATTCTAATGTTTGTGTAGAAAATGAGATTTCAGAGCTGAAGTTCAAAAACATAAACCAGGCATAAAGAACACAAAACAGCTGCCCACTAAAGTATGCAGTGGTTGTCATTCTATATTTCTGAATTTGACTTAATCGTCTTCCTTGAAAATACAGAGCAGCAAATGTGGAGTCAGTGAAGAGTGGAAAATATGCTGTTGAGGGGCATCCCTCGTGGCTGTAGGAACTAAATCGTTGGAGTGGAAGAGCAGTAAAGAGACACAGAGAGTAACGAAGGGAAGAGCAAGGCAAGGGGGGATCGCGAATATGATTGCAAAGCTGGCATGAAAGCTCGGATCATTTTATGGTAGCAGGAGGCAGATTAGGGTTTCCTAAGAACAGCGGGGCTCTCCTATTGGCTGAGGCACATCACATGATGCAGGGCGAGCTTTGGCGATAGAATTTATAAACAGTGCTCATGCAGGCAGACTGGGCAGGCATATGGGGACAATTTGGGTAATTGGGCTGTGACTCGGCACCAGAGTATTACAGTACCAACAAAAAGGCCAGACCCACGCAGCTCTGACAGCTAATTGGCCAGGATATTTTTACAAATGACAGCAGCCTTGCCGGGTCCGGCCTTTCTCAAAGCAGCGGACACCCTGAGTGACGAGCTGAATCAACAGCTAATCCAAAAGTCTGCAGCAGGGGGGAGGAGCACCGTTCTGAAAAACACTACCAACACTACCAGCACTGGACGCTACCACTACACAGGCCAACGCACCATTCAGCTGATCTAGCATTCCATATTTCAGATCCCTCAGGACTGTTCTTGCGGGATGCCCCCTACAACCAAATTCAGTATTAAAACGTAATTGGATCAGGAGCTTTCACTGCAACGTTATTATAAAAATAGCACTCAGTGCACATAGTCAGATGGCCATGCTCAGTTGTGGCCAGAAACCACCGGAGGAGATGAATCACGCTGATTAATCTCGATCTGGCTACACGACTCCTAATGTCTATAGAATGACTCAAGCTGAAACCTCAAAGCCCTCATAGCTCAGCTTTCCTCAACAATTTTGCTCATCTGTTTGGCTCCGAGGGAGTAGTAAATATCGGATTCAGACAGGCAGCTTTTTCGACAATGACATTCTGAGTCCGAACCTACAGCAGGATGTAAAATTCCCTTCCACTGTAAGTCTCCAATACTGAAACAACACCACTGCCTGCTTCCAATTAGTTAATTAGAGTTAATCTAATGCTCCAGTATATACATGTGGAGCATACGGCTCTGTTTCAATTTAACAAAATTAACTTTTGTTTGGGAGTAGAACCCTGCCGGATGTGTAATGTGAGCCTTTGAGGATGTGACAGAGAACAAACATAGAAAGGATTAGTACGGTTGATCTTAGCAGCTCCATTCCTCTACCTCTTTGCCGTCATGTCTCTCTCCCTCTATTCACAGATGCACATAGCGTATTAGACAGATTTCTAATTCAGTTTAATCTACAGTGTAAAAATCAGTTTGCACCGTTATTACAGTTCTTGCTCTATAGGTGTCATTAAAAACGAGATCACATCTCCGTGAGTTCAGACTTACATCCACCGTCTCCAAAGTTTTACCTGGCTGGCAGGAAGGGCGTTTTTAACGTTGAAGTAGAAGCCAAAGTAGATCATGTTGAAGACGCCATGGCGTCCCAGTGTGGAGGTCAGGCCCTTATTTAGCCCGCGCAGACCAAAGCCATCTGAATTAATAATCATTCGAGCCTGGGCGAATGTGGATGGCTGCTGGATGGGAAAACAGGCACAGGGACAGAAGATGCATACCATTAAAAGCACATTATGACATTAGATAGTCTCCAAACTCTATTGTCACTATAGTCTCTTACCACTTGGAAGGAATCTCTGTTGGCTTGAAGGCTCACTTTCACTACCTCAAATGGATTAACCACCAGAGCTTCTGTTAAACCTGAGCCAAGCCCAGCCAGGGAGAGAACCTGACGTAGACAGAGCAAGATGCAAGTAGCCAAAAGAGCTATGATAAATACATCGTTTGCGTCATATACAAATACACAGTATATTTTAAAGAATCAGTCAATGCTTTAGATATGAATGTCAGACCAACACTGGAGTTCACCGGGAACAATGCAACAGTAATATTAAGCTTGCTACGAATGTGTTTGTTCAGATGGAGGGCTTGACTTTAACCTTGTACAATGAAAGAAACTGCTTCCATCATTCATTCACATAGGGAAGAATGGGGACACAGACAGAAAAGACAAAGATGAATGAATTGGCTCAGGCAACTTGACTGCAACAAAGATTAATTTGTCCAGATGCCGAAATAAAAGCGTAACTTGAATGGCTTGAATGACTCAGAAAACAATTTCATTTTCTTACTCTTCATAGAGATCTTTATTCTTAAAATGAATGCATAGTGTGTTTATTTGTTCAACTAGTACAGACTTAACACACACCAAATTGGCACCTAGATCCTATACATCATAACCCAGGAAATGACTGAGATTTATTATATAGACGTCGCTGTTTTTACAATCGTCAACAGATCTTAATATGTACTGTATATGCTGTATTTGTATGTATATTTGTGTACTCATGAAAGTGTACGTATCTGTACTGGCGTAATGGGAAAATGTCAGGCCTGTGCATGTCTCTCATTACTCTCCCTCAGTTTCTATCCGCCATCACATCATGCTGGACCATCATCTCAAACAGGCCTAAGCCATGTTTACACAGCTAGCCGTCCACTCTTTCATTTGTTATTTGTATTATTACTGCATACGTCCTCATCCATCAAGTTGAGCCCTCTCAGCTGCACTGAACAGGAAGAGGGGGCTCTGCCACACTATTCAAACATGCCCCTTAATAAATTCAGTCCGTTGCTAATGATCTTACCTATCCTAGTTGTGTCATATATTTCATACTGTATACCAGATCCTCTGGCTGTCTACGTAGGTGCAGCATGTCATGTTCAGGGAGGACAGGAGAAGGCTGGGCTTAGGGTGGTAATGGACGGTCCAGGTAAATATTTCCAATACTATGGCTGTACAAACAAACTGTAGATGGGAAATGTGTGTTTAGAGAGAAAGTGTGTGTGTGTGTGTGTGTGTGTGTGTGTGTGTGTGTGTGTGTGTGTGTGTGTGTGTGAAAACTGACAGAGGGAGCTCATCTATTGGGCTGCAGGTAACAGAGGGCTGTCACAGTAATGGATCATCAATCACATCTATCACACGCTTCATTGGCTAACAGACACCTCTTCCATTCTGCAAGCAGCCTTAGAAAGGCTGGAGGCAATCCTGGGTTTGCAGCCATTTATTACACTAAGCAGTCGACTTACTAAGACAATATATTAACTGGTAATTGTGCATTATATTAACTGGTAATTGTCCATTGTCTGTAACTGTAAGTGTTTCTCACTATATAGAAAAAAAAAACACTGCATGACTGCATGCACTGTGATCATTGGTGTATGTGTGTGTCTGTGTGTGTGTTGTGCACATGAAATGACTTACCAGGCCATGAGGCAAGGCAGTATAACTTAGCAGGTTCTTGTATTGCTCAAAGGTGAAAAACTGTAGTGAAGAAGGGCCAAATGAGCTGTCAGTATCAGGAAGTAGACTGAAGCTAGCATACATGTATACCAACGTACACGTACATGCGCAAATACCACGATGTACATATGCGCACACGCACACACACACACAGAAAGGGAGATGCAAGTCATGCCACCACCCTGAGCAAACACAGCTCATACACAGACCATGACGATCATAACAGCAACATGCTTTCACGTGCCCACACAGCATCCACACTAATGAGATATTCAGCTAGTGGTCATTGTGAAATTGTAAAAGCGATACTATATCAGAAAAGACCCACCTTGGACAAGTGAAAAAAAAAATGTATCCTTTAAAAACAAAACCACTACAAAGTAAAGGATATAAAGGTATATAATTTATAATGTATCATTATATAATAACAATTATTATACATTTATTAAAATGTAATTACATTTACAATTAATCACTTATAGTTACAGAATTTTCAGTATGCATCTATATATATTTTTCCTGGGTAAGGAAATAAACTTTGTTTTAACAAATAAAATCCAATAATCTCATTATGAGAAACATCAGCTGTCCAAATAGGACCTGACAAATAGCTAACACAGAAACAGAGGATGGAAAGGTACTTCACAAATATGTCATTTTGATGCACAACAGTATTCAGAGTTTATATGAAATGGTGCGAAAAACAAAAATCATCCGGTGAGCAGCAGTTCTGCTGGCAGGAACGCCTTGTTAGTGAGAAACTTCAGAGGAGAATGGCCAGACTGGTTAGGCTGCCTGCTACGGCAACTCACATAACCACTCTTTATAACCACAGTGAGCAGAAAAGCAACTCAGAATGCCAAGGTTAAACATTGAGGCAGATGGACTACGACAGCAGAGGACCACATCAGTTCCACTTCTGTCAGTCAAGACAAGAAAGCTGAGACTGCAGGCTCACAGACACTAGGCAGCTGAGGATTACAGAAAGACCTGGCAAGGTTTTCCCAATCTTAAACCAGCCTGATTCGGTGCACCCGTGTCTGTTGTATCTCTAGAGACTGCTGTGGGTGAAAATCTCATGAAATTAGCACGTTCTACGATCCTTGAACCAGCCCATTTAACACAAACATCCAAGATACAGTCAAAGTCAGATAAATCAAATTTTCCTGCATTCTGATGTTTGAAATTGATGTTAACTGAAGCTGGTGACCTGTATCTGTAGGATTAAATGCAGTGTGCTGCTACCACATGATTGGATGTTTAGATATTTGTACGAACGTACAGGGGTACAGTTCTTATTAATCAGGCCAGTCCGTGTATGTGACAATATTATTATATGTAATATACTACACTGTAATCAGTTATAGCTAAATTTTTGCTCAGTCTCCACCAAAGAATCTAAAGCACTACGCACAAGATGGATTACGGGCCGGAAAATATGTTGATAATTAGGAAGTACGGAAGTTCGACACGATGGGCGCCATTTTGGTAAGCTAGCCTTTCGTCACAGAGGCCGGATACCGTGGGAAACTTGTAGCATTTTTCTGAAATCGTCTTCTTGTTTTGATGTATTAGCCTTGTTTGCATTATGAGAAATTATGACATCCTCTGTTAAGACGACATCAATAGATTATTTGAGCGAATTGTTTGATTTTTTCTCAATAATTGGAGCCCAATTGAGGTAAGTTCAACTCCATGCAGCTACACTGCAAAATTAGCCCCATTTGATTTAAGCCTCGGATATCAATCAACATAGTGGATTGCATTTGACTTCAGACATCGATTTGTCATCTCAGATAGTATTGACAAGTGACCTCCTCATGACTGCTTGAATAACTTTGGACAGTTTAGCGTATGTTTTCCAAGAGGTGGCGCTAGCCGTTGTTTGCTGAAAGAGATAAGGAATGTTACGATGGGCTTATCAAAATGGCGTCCACGGTGGTACTTCTGCTTATTGTGTAAGTGATACCATCTTGCTCTGCTGTAGAATCTTTGCTTATATAATGCAGACATAAAATCCAACTCATCCTCAATACCTTATTCGAAAAAGGATTATTTCACACTAAATGGCATTTGCATTTCGTAATGTTGAAAAAATAATAATGACTCTGGGCATTTCTAAAAAATAGACTGATTTCTTACTCTGTAAACAATGCTGCTGCCAGGGATGCTAAAACATAAAGCATTAGCCAAAACCCAGAAACTGCTAGCAATGGCACACATTGTGCACGCTAAGGATGCAGCAGCTGGTAGTCATAAGCATTCTCATTAGTTCCCTCGTGCAAACCCACTCTGGCTTCTAGATGTGGATCCCACACACCACTACTCCATGGCTGTGAATGATCACTGATGGGAAAACATAACAGTGAGAGTATACAGATGACGCAAAAGGCCATCTCCACTGTGGTAAGAGGAAAGAGAGAGCAAGAGAACAACGCTGAGAGGAGGAGTGGTACACATGAGCCCACTCCATCTGTGGAGAACAGAACTAACGCTTTTGAACCCAACAAAACTGCTATTGTGCGTACGACGCAATCAGTCTAACAGTGACCATGCACGCTCAGCAGGCAAAGCTGTCACACACAGCAACACTGAATGTGACGCACGTGCTAATCAAAGCATGTGGGTAGTGACTGATCTCATTACAAAATATCATTAAAATGACAGTAATGCTGAAATAATCTGGGACAACTATCCAGATCTGGGTTTTTTTTGTTTGTTTTTTTTTTTTTTTTTACTGGATCATTTATCTTACACCAGGACAGCATTTTACTCAGATTGCATTATTTAAAACTGGAATAGAATTTTGAAATTACAGTCGATCCTCTCATCTACAGACACCGCATTAACGGATATCAGACGCAACAGACAAAATCCACTGGTCTGAATA
>JAQMCW010000005.1:13735088-13745752 GCA_030068335.1 Chrysichthys cranchii
ACACACACACACACACACACACACAGACACACACACACACACACACACACACACACACACACACACACACACACAATGTATAAATGTACTCAGGCTTTGTGAGAGCCACTGCTATACTTCAACTACTAATACTAAAGTTTCGCATTTATGTATGAGCTATATGACGATGACGATGTGTGAAGCCAATGTGTGTGTGTGTGTGTGTGTGTTCACAGTAACCTCTGGGTGACACTCAGCATGCCATGGCCTGTTGGTCCAGGATGGGGAGCGAGAAGATGGACAGATCCATTAAACACAATGTCACCCGCAAACACAACAATGATTAATCACACACTGCAAATTATAAGCACCTGTACGAGCAGACGTGTTTCCCCCTCCCCCTCTGAGCAGCTTTCACTCTCGCTTACTCCGACAGACACACACTTCAATTTCTGTCTGTCCTGCTTGTGACGAGAGGGCCCCTCAAACGCATATTTGCACACCCACACACACACACCCATGCTTACACTCTGCTGTCAATATTTACAAAGAAGAAAGTTCGACATCAAAAAATAGATCAGATAAATAGACTAAACATGAGGACGACGTTCTTTTTTTACATGGCTCTATAGACAAAGCAATTATATTAAACTGTTTACCTGGCATAGCAGAGTTGAGTGACATTTCTCTTGCTTTGGATCACTTCAGTGGCACTTGTCCGTATCGTTTATATGTCACCCATTGAAACATTGATTAAAATAGTGAAAGCTGTGGCCCTGGTTCAGTAGGTGTCTCGGTCTGACCACATGGTCTTACTAATGAGCTCAAGCGGCACTCGGCAGCTGCGGTGGAAGAGAACAGAGCAGCCTTTTTTTCCACCTGAGCTCATTATGCTAACGCGCTAGCTTGGCTAACGGACGGACGGCCTGATGTGAGGAAATGCCGCTGTGATTAATGGGTGCTAAATTGAGACGTGCAGACTGTTCCCCTGTCCCAGTTAAACCAGTCGCCCATCATCAGCCTCAAGCTGCGAGTCTGCACGGGACAATCCAACCCCCCAAAACCCACACATACACACACACACATACGCACATATACACACCCAGACACATGCGTGTTTGTCTTACAATGTTTGTGGACCTTCCATTGATCCTTATCAATGCAGCAAATTGATGCTAAGGCTACACCTACACCTAAACCTAACCTTAACTGCAGTAACAAAAAGGAAGAAATACAATAAAAGCAGTTTTTCTCATGGGGACCAAATATCCCAATTCCCCTTGAAACTTTTAAGGGTCGACTCGTTTGCAACTGTGTGTTCAAACGTATGATTACAGAGTGACCTTTTTATGCTAGGTCTCGGTATCAGCTACCCTGAGTTCAAGAAGAAAGAAGACATTTGAACTTTAAATCTGAGTAAAGTACGGGTAGTCCTCAAGTTACGATGAAGATGCGTTCCGCCACACCCATCGCAAGTCGAAAATATCGCATGTTGAAACACTGTGTTGAACCAATTAGCCTAGCTTAGGTATCTCAGCCTAGCTTAGCCCATCAGCCTAGCCTACCCAGGAGTCTTTTCCTGTAGAAGACATGCTTTGTATGGCTGAATTAATATTAGCTCTTGAAGCACACAAAAAACCCCACGGTAATGCACTGTACAGTACACCGATACACAAGGTAACTCCGTGAGTTGTGAGACAGAGTGAGGCATCATGCGAGGCCAGTGATCTGAGAATCCTCTGCATACTTCCAGGTGTTGTCCGCGTACTTCCGGGCATTGTCTGAACATCCACATACGTCAAATGCTGTTGTCGCTGGCCTGCTAGCGATGCCTGCTCGCAAATTTTAAATATTTTCTAAATAAATATTTATTTTTAGCGCATTGCAATCGTCATCGTAACTTTGAAAAATCAGAAGTCGGGCCATCGTAACTCGGGGAGCACCTGTAGTATCTGACTGAGTAAAAGGAAATTATAATTTCGCACTCGGAAAGTGTCCGAAAGAATGAAAGAATTTTTGTAATAATTGTAATAATGTTCCGTCTAAAAGAGCACCAAGAGAGTCCTTCCCTGAAACAAACCTCTGTGACCAATGATGTTGGCATTATTTAGCTAAGAAGTATATTTTGCTAGCTGTCTAATATTCTCAGATAAAAATGAACCACTGTGTAAAGGTCCACTGTGTAGGATTTTGAAAGTTTAGTTCTATTAACAGAAATGGAGCATATATATTCAATAATATACTTAATATAAGATTATATAGAATTCATAGGGATGTTTTCATTAGTGTATAATTTCCTGTAACTAGGAAGCATAGTGTTTTAGTAAGTTTAGAATGAACCCTTTAGGTCAGGGGTCACCAACATGGTGCCCACGGGCACCAGGTCGCCCGCAAGGACCACATGAGTCGCCCGCGGTCCTGTTCTAAAAATAGCTCACCATAGCACCACTCACCAGTGAGCTGCATCTAATTTTTTTGTTGCTATTTTTTAAATCACACTTGCATTGGTGTGAATTTGAAAATTACTATTAAAGGTAAATTGAGCAAATTTGTTATTTCAGAAGTAAGTGTCGAACTGGTAGCCCTTCGCATTAATTGGTACCCAAGAAGTAGCTCTCAGCTTCAAAAAGCTTTAAGATCTACACAGTGAGCGGGTCCACCTCTTAAGAGCCACCATGTTGCTCCACTACTGTGGAACAGAACACACAAACCTCTTGAGAGCACCTTCCACATTTTATGCTTTTGCAAATGGCGGCATGAATCCGTTAGGAAAGAAGAAGAAAGAAGAGGAATCTGAGTTTTGCTGGTGCTGGCTAACAAGTTTGAGAACTCACATTTTGAAAAAATGGATGATCATATTTATTAGTTAGCATGAAAAAAGAAAGGGAGTGTGAAAGTAAGTACTTCTGACCGCCTGGCCCCTCCTCTCCGCTCCTGTCCAGCCCGCTCAAAACTGCTATCTGTTCTGGTTCCTCGTTGTTGGAATGATCTTCCCATTGAGGTCAGACCTGCCGACTCCCTGACTACCTTCAAACGCAAAGTGAAGACCCCCCTCTCCCCTGTCCACTGTGTAATCCTGTGCTTCGTTCTGTCTAGCCTGGTCATGATGTATTCAGGTTATCTACTAGGGTTTTGTTAATGTATGTGTGTATACTTGTGTCAGAATGTAACCCCCGCGATAGGCAGGGGTTCACTGTATATTCATTTAAAGAGACATGCATTGCTGAATAAAAGGAGGTGTAAAAAAACCTTTTCTTACTTTAAAATAGGATATATACTTTATTTCCTTTGAAATGTATTTGTCCTTTAAGTGAATATTTTTTCCGCATGCTGCATCCAACAGGACCTTAATTGGCTGGTCACGCAGAGTTTTTACTACTCAGACATCAGTATTTCCCGGTTAAACGGAAACCCTGCATATAAGCCTACACACAAGAAGAACATGAAAAAACTCCAAAACTCTGGGACACATCAGTGGGTGCTGGTGATTCAGGATTTCGACCTGGGTGAGACAGAAGATTTGAGCTCAGCGGATGCTTTCACAATTCCCTGTGCACACTCCTGAGACAAAGAATACAAATGCAAACACACACACACACACACACAGCCTTCGGGCAGTGTGTCTATCCCTTACACATAAAAAAGAAAAAAGATATTAATGAATAAGAAGCAGGGTGGGTGAGGGTGCGTGTGTGTGTGTGTGTATATATGTGTGTGTGTGTGTTGTGTTTGAATGTAAAAGGAAGGGGAGAACACAGAGGCCCCAGGTACCTGCCTACACAGTCCCTTCTCTCCAAATGTTTATTTTGGATCAGACTGGCGGCCAACTGGTTGCAATTGACCCTCTACAGGGACGAGTTAGAGAGTCAACATGAAACTTTTCCTTCTGGGAAAAAGAAAGAGGGAAAAACCGTCCGCATACATACCACACACACACACGCACACACACACCTAGTTCAGATAAGCTTGCACGCATGCTTACAAGTGCAAACAGAGACATAAATACAAACACATATCCTTGAAAAAGAAGAGAAAAATTACACAAGAGGATTTAACTGATTACACACTACATTTGAGAGCAATGAACAATACATACAAGTTGTTACATGTATTGTACAGTACACTGACACTGATGAAGCTTTATTCTTTATATATCAAATCCCACCCTGTGACAAACTGGCGACCTGCCCAGGTGTTCTCCGCCACTCATCCACAGTCAGCTGGGATTGGCTCCTGCTCCCCCCCAAACCCTTATAGATAAGTGGTATAGATAATGGTTATATTGATGGATATCAAATCCCAATGTGTAGTGAATGTTTCTGCATTTCTGAAGGCAGACTGGAATAAAGAATAATTAGCCCAAAAAAAACTTTGAACAAAAGCATTTTGAAATGCGTATAGCTTTTTTCACAACACTTACGCCATATGTTTAACAGTGTGATATTGTTTTTATACAACAGTTTGATAAACAAGAAATGAATATGAAATAAATATTAATATGGCTAACGCACAGCCTGACCAATAGCCTGTAGTATGTTTAGTACAGTAAACACCGTCTATCGTGGGGGTTGCGTTCCAAAACTTTCTGTGAAACACGAAAATCTGTGATACACGGACGCCACCCCAAATGCTTTTTTTAAAAATTGTTTAAGCCCTATTTTATCCTCCCACACTCTTTAAACACTTTCCAGAAACAGTTAAAGACAAAGAAAACATTTGCGAGCATATAGCGAGGTGAATGCTGTGCAGAATTCGTAGAAACATCACATTTATAGTAAGTACTGCTACAGGAGAAGAACTGGGATGTTGGCGATTCGTGGTTGCTTCTCCCCAACTGTAAGCATCGTAGCCAGCAGCCAATCACAACCAAGGTTAAATGAATAGGGCCTTCTGATTGGCTAGACTCGTTCCTTCAGCCATATTTTTTTCAGGATCCCCACCCTGGGTTTTCGTAAACAACGCTGTGTTCTTTGTCTCTTGTGTAAATATGAGATACATTGTACTGTATTTTATATATTATTAATATTTTACTCCATTTTAATTCATGTTTATATTTTAGAATACCGGGGAAATCCACAAAAAAAAGTGATATATCCGAAATAAAAATCCACGAATAGCCGGGGGCGCGAAATATGAACCACGATATAGCGGGGGATTACTGTAACAGTTTCAGCATAACAAACAATTGCTAGAATGGGAATTTTATGTAGTAAATACTGATTCGTAGAGTGACACAAACAGTGAAACACGCCAGTGTTGTTATACGAAATATCAGCAAACTTGAAATGTCCCTTGGTCAGTCAAATGAGTGGACTAGAACTAACTGCTGTATAATGAAAAAAAAAATATGTCTAACAAAAAACATCAAAACAGCAATGTGATTTTTTGGCATTTTTTCACGAATGGGTTCAAACCACATTTGTACGTGTCCTCAATTTGATATTGGATTGATGTATGAAACTTTTTTTTTTGTCAAGCTTGGGACAACACTGACGAAAACCAGCCCGAAAGCTAACCATGCCTGACTGTATTACCCGCAGTGTCAGCAACAACAAATACAACATAAGTTGTGCCAAATATCTTCAAACCATGACCCATTACCCTTATGCAAAACATAATCCATAGCATATCCTGCATTCTGGTGTAGCATACTTCACTATTGTGTGTTTAATTTCCCTGAGTTGACCTTGGGAACGTCATACACATTATCTGCACGTTATCTCAGTGTAAAAAAAAAAGTGTAGTAAAAAAAAGTGAAAAATGCTCACCTCTGTCTCCATATCTACTTCTACGGTATTTTTCTGTCAAAAGAAAGTTCACAGTACACAACACTTGGGTGGCTAATTAGCTAACTTTTCCCTCCCCCACACTCCCCAGCTTGCACATGCCTTTGTTATTACCATAATAATCAGTGTGAATCTGCAAGTGAGTAACTACAGTCAGAACAAACAAATCAGAATTGATCGCTCCTAATTTGCAAAGGGGGCACTCAATTTAAAAAAAAAACAAAAACAAAAAAAACCACAACAACAAAAAAACCCCACATTTAAGAAATAAATCAGATTTTCCAAGGTGTATAAGAAATCACACTAACGTAGAAACTAGAAGGGCACTCAGAGAGCACAGACCTCTGCCAAGGACAACAGTCCTATGATATGCAAATCTGCAACCGCAATCCCTTTATACATCTGGATATATTTCCAGTGGAGTCATCGTATTTCTACGCTGGCTATGTTTTGTCACTAATGAACTTTACTGACATCTACTCGATTTTAAGATGTACTGCATTGTTGAGCGCAGACTTCCGCTGAGTCCAAATGCCGTATCTCGCTACATTAACGAAAGAGAAACTAATTTTGTGGATCTGACCTGTGACTAGGATACGCTCCAAAATTTAATAGGTTCTTCCTTGGCCCGTGCTACACCCTGCCGCCAAGTTTCATGGGAATCGGTTCAGTAGGTACAATTTTTTGACAAACAAACAGAGACAAACCACTCCATAAACATAACCTCCTAGGCAGAGGTAATAAACATAATTACTTTCTATACTTGCTTAGAGTAGCAGTGTGCAAAGTTGTAATGTAGGAATGCTAATCAAAATGATGTACGATGTAGCCAACAGGACAAACCCACTGAATTATTCAGCAACTATTTCAGCACTGACTGTAATCTGTCAAGCCAAGGGCAGCCATGAGGCTTCTGTTCATTAAATGTCATGAGAGACATTTACATCAGGAGATAAGAAAGTGACATGGATGATGATGACCAAGTGATTACTCATTCTGCATCAGAAATTTCCCTTTGAAGACGCATCACTAATGTGGTGTTTTTCCATTAAGAAACTAGGTTACAGGTGAGATCATGCAAAGATGATAAGAGAGTAATGAGGGACTCTACATCTATTTCAAATGTAAATACAGTGAATTTTAATAAGTCAGGAAATAGCAGTTGTTTTTTTAATAACCACAAGCTCAGTGTGGTAATGTTGCCTTTTGCTGAATCTGAATCTTGTTCTAGTGACAGAAAATAATCCTAAATGTAAGCATATGTTTGTATGTAACAGAAAGAAGCTACAGTTTCTGCCAAAAGAATAAGAACACTTCAAGTTTGAAATCTGTAAAAAAAAAAAAGAAAAAAGAAAAAAAAAAAAGAAATGACCTAAGATAGCGAAGATAGCTTAGGTATCTTAGCCTAGCTTATCCTAGCCTACTCAGAAGTCTTTTCCTCTAGGAGACATGCTGGGGCGTTTAGAAGACATGCTTTTGAATTAAAATTAGCTCATGAAGCACAAAAAAAAAACCACGCGGTAATACACAGTACAGTACACCGATACACAAGTTAACTCCGCGAGTTGTGGCTGACAGTGAGGGCATCGTCCGCGTACTGCCAGGGTTTCATCCGCGTACGTTCGGGTGTCCTCCGAACGTATCGTACATCATACGCTGTTACGCAGGCCTGCCAGCGATACCTGCCCGCGAATCTTAAATATTTTCCAAATGTTTTACATTTACATTTTTAGTGTATCGCAATCGTCATCGTAACTTTGAAAAATGGTAACTCAAGCCATCGTAACTAGGGGAGCCTCTGTATTTGATATATTTACTTTAATATGATCTTATAATATGACATAATACGGACATTTGAAAAATAAATTAACCCATTAACTGCCAAATTTTTCTTCTGAAAATTTTCATGTCTTTCTATTAATTTACATCAAAATATTAACAAAAACATCTACTTTCAAGAAATATGACTGTTAATATTTCTGAAATTTCAATTTGTAGTCAAAGTCCCAAATGGGGATCATGGCACATGCCATCTATTTTTTATGCCATTCATTATATGATCCCCAAATGGGGACCACGGAAGCTAATGGGTTAATTTCACGTCTTTTTTTAATTGAGTGTTGGGTTTGTAAAATGTAGTGAAAGGGGCTACGCATATCAACACATATGAGGGTTCATTTACTGACATCACCAATCATTTACATTTGGCAGTGAGAAAGAGCTCTGGTTAGCGGAAGAAGTGATTTGCTCCTGAAATCCCAAATCCCAGGGGCCATGCGAGACCAGGAGTTCCGGAAAGGTAGGAGGGAGTCAAACTGTGCCACGGAGCTTAGTCATCTTTACCCATGCACAAACCCCATTCCACAGTGAGAAAGAGCGAGAGAGTGAGAGAGAGAGAGAGAGAGATGAGAGAGAGAGATGAGAGTTAAGTGTGGGCCCAGCCATGTAGACTAAATACAAGCTCTTAATCCTCATAAACTTCTCCATATGAGTATTACATCCATGACTCTGCAGCGAATGGAACTCATTTTGGAGCTAAAGCATTACCAGCGCCGCTCCTCCCATCTCTCCTCTGCGCCTATAATGGGTTCTGTGTTCCGCTAAGCCCAGCACTGACGCTGCCCCTCACTCCATCCTACAACACACCCCGGCATGAAGAACTGATGACAGAATGCACTTACAGTGAAAAATGTCCTGAGAAAAATGTATATGTAGGGCCTGGAAAAAAATGATATTATTATCCCTTCTGTTCATGTGTGCGGGTGTGTGTGTGTGTGTGTGTGTGTGTGTGATGATATCGCCACTGTCTTTGTGTGGTCAGTTAAGGAAATCATACGCCTGAGCTGCAATAACTATCACCAGCTTTTAAATGGGTTACAACACACACCCACACCCACACCCACACCCACACACACACACACACACACACACACACACAGAGCTATGCTGACCACACCTGAGCACAGTGGCTTGTCAGAAAGAGGAAGTAGAGAACCAGACTAGCATATGACTGCAGGGGACTCATTAGTCATGACTGTGACATTTAACCTAAACAAAAATGCTGTCAAGTTCGTCCAGAGGAACGCAGAGAGGACCATAGAGAATCAGTCGGGCAAATCAGAACAGCAAACAGACACAAAGAAAGATAGTTCACCACTGGACACGCCCTGACCGAGAGAGAGAGAGAAAGAGAGAGAGAGAGAGAGAGAGAGAGAGAGAGAGATGAGTGTGCAACAGCACACAGCGAGGCATTCTTTCATTAGCAAACTGCTCAGGTATGTCAGTCAGACACAGGAAACATATTAACACTGACCACAGTTTACTCTGCTAACCACACTGTGGCCCTGTGGGACAGAACTGCAGGGCAGGGTCTGTTTACACTCTCTCTCTCTCTCTCTCTCTCTCTCATACACACACACACACACACACCCACCCACGCACACAGATATATTGTTTCACACACATTTCTCATTGCTAATATTATTTCCATCCTCACAATGCATAAACACGCAAATAAAACGACCGCGTACCAAGACGGTCATAAACAGTCACAGCTTCTCATGTGTAAAATGATGTACCTTTCTCCATTACACACTCTGTTAACAGAAGTACTAATGCACGAAGGAAAATAAAAACGTTTTTTTCCCCTTCCTGATTGGGAGTTTAATAGACTCAAAGGGTTGTTTCAAATTTCAAAAAAAAAAAAAAAAAAAGATTTTTTTTTTACGGTAGATTTGTTTAAAAAACAAACATGTCGCTGTACACAGAGCCACAAATCATTTGTAACCCATAAAGCATCTCTGAGTTTATGAGTGGCAGTGCTGGATCACATTACGCCTTGTTTATATCGTTCTCATTCACAAGAGAGCGATCGGATTTGTCCCCAGTACTCTCCCTGTGAATCGTTCAGAACTGCGAAGGCTCTCACCTTTGGGGGTTTAATAAAGCAGACCACTTTGAATGAACTCATTTAAACCATGGCTCAAATTTGCAATTCTCTACTGGTAAGGTTTTGGCTTAAGCACCAATTGTACCATGTGCTGCCTACAGTCACGCATCTCTGAAACCAAAACTTGAACTTTCTAACCATCACGTTCCCATAGTCACGCTTAACTCACGTGAGACAGCGTTAATCGCTTTTCCATAGCTGAGCCCAGGCTTAGCACAAGCTTCCTCATGCCAAAATCTGATTCTAATATGTACTTTTTAACAGTACACAGTGGAACATTGGATTGCAAGTAACTTGGTCTGCGGGTTTTTCGCAAGACGAGCAAAAATTTGTAATAAATTTGGACTTGGTTAACAAGCAATGTTTTGCAATACGAATAGTATTCGTCTGCTGAGCCTCACGTGATCACAACTTCTCTCTCTCACTCACTGCAGGATTGTGGCTTCGACGCTAGCATATACTGTTAGTGTGTGTGCTAACTCATCTGTTTAATGACCATGCAATGTCACATTTCCATGAAATCCTCAAAAGGAGGCAAAAGCAGCCATCACTGGATAGTTTCCTTGTTAAAGTCGCACGAAAAGAAAAAGATCCCAGTGAGCCCACAGACTGCAGTGATTCTGTGAGCTGTAGTGAAAGTAACACACAATAATCCTCCTCTCTCTCCTGCTCTCTGTCATGGATCTAACCGCACGGAACGCGCGTGCAGCACACCTGTTTCAGGCACTCCTAATAGCGGTGCATGCCGGAGGACTCACGGATAGAATACTTCTGGGATCTGCGCCATGCTCACTAATTATATAGACTATAAATAGACTGACTCACGAACGATGAGTTTGCGAAGCATTAGTTTGTATTTCCCCGGACTATTGACAAGCCATGTTCTAGTGTTTACCTTGCTCATGTTTTGACTCTTGTTTGTACTCCAGTTTCTGTGTTTTTGTTGTAGC
>JAQMCW010000005.1:13749432-13765515 GCA_030068335.1 Chrysichthys cranchii
ACACACTCACACAGACACTCTCTCTCACACACACACACAAAGACACACACACACACACACACACACACACACACACACACACACACACACACACACACTGGGTGGGTTGTATTTTCTTCACTGCACGTACATTAATCTTCCATACAACACCACAGCAGTATTCAAACATCGACAAAAACGCACTAAATAACCAAGTGTGTGCACCATGTTGCATGGAAAGATAAAAGTCCACCTGTTTCAGAGCACTAACTCGAACAGAGGAACTTCAATACGCAAGTGCATGGGCTGCGTTTCCATTCTGATTAGTCGCATCGTTGAAAGTACAATGTGCATGTGTGTGTGTGTGTGCGTGTGTGTGTCTGTGTGTCACATCACGCAGTCCTTAAAAGCCAAGTAGACGATAAAAAAAAAACTCCGAGAGAAGAAGAGGAATGGAAAGAGTGAGCGACAAGAAAGAGAAGGCGGGATTGAGAATATTCGCCCAGGTGGTCCTGTGTCCCTGCTGCCGCTGGGCAGGGCTCTGACGTGAGGGGGAGAACTTGAAACCCATGCAAATGTGATCACTCCTGCTCCCACTGATTGGAACTGCAGCGTATGATTAAATATAATTGCAAAAAAACCTTTTCCAAATGCCTCGGCAGTCTGGGGGAAAAAAACAACGTAGAGGAAGGATTTAGAAGTCATTCTTTGTCTTTGAAAGAGAGATGGGGGAGGAGGGGGAAGGTTCCGTCTGTTAAGTTTGTGTGTCCATGAGGTTAAATACAGTGTGTGTGTGTGTGTGTGTGTGTGTGTGTGTGTGTGTGTGTGTGTGTGTGTGTGTGCATGTGCGTGTGAGAACCAGGGCTGTTTTCATTGCTGCTGGAGGGAGCCGGTCGCTACATGCAGGGGGCTGTGGATAGTGGTGCGGATTTGCTGGCAGATAAAGTAGCACAAGGTTCAGGAGCTGAGTGTCACCGGCCCGATGATTGATGGCCAAGGCGGAACGCTTAAGTCAACAGCGCACGAGCACGTCCAGGCCATCCCAAGCAAATGAAAGCGCAGTGCCGTTCCACTCAGCACCCATTTAAGGGTCAGGAGTCTCCGTGCACCCGCAGCTCAGCTCACGCCATTATGTTATCAAAAATACCTCACACGCAGGAGGCGGCTAGGGGCTAATATCAACACATGGTTTTCAGATGAGAGGAAAAGAGAAAGTGAAAAGGACAGACAGAGAGAGAGAGTGAGAGAGAGAGAGAGAGAGAGAGAGAGAGAGAGAGAGAGCGCACTACACAGAAGTGTTTGGGTGGTGGTGCGTCCTCGTCTATTAGTCAGCCATTAGTGAGTGTGTGACAGGATTTGGGGGTTCAGGGTCACTGAGAAGGGGAGCAGGTGTCCCTCGCTGATCTGTCTGCTGTTCTACTTCAACAGCTTAATCATTAAAACACACACCTCTCTCTCTCTCTCTCTCTCTCTCTCTCTCTCTCTCTCTGTCTCACTCCCCATTCCGATATTCTCTGGCTGTGAAACCTGCGTTAACCTTGCTTGCCAGACAAGGTAAGATGACAAATAGTCATTGTCTTTACTTCAAGGGGGAAGAAAATATACAGCTGTGTTTGTGACTCTGAGAGCATGTGTGTGTGGTATGGGAGCTGGTGTTCTTGAGGTTAATTACGGTACAGGGAGGTCATTAATAAACTCGATCGATGTGAAAATAAAGACTGGAATCTTTTCTCAAAATATCCCCAAAGCCAACAACTGTGCTTTTGGTTAGGCTTTAAAGCCATGTATTTCTCATGTGGGTTCTTAGGAATAACAACCATCATACAAATCTAAGTCGGATTATAGCGGTGTGTACTGCAACGATGTACTCAGAGAACGACAGCGGCAGGCTATAACATAGGCATGCGTAAATGTAACGTGTTTGCTGTACTATCCTTACACCGACGGAAATATTCGTGCAGCTAATTAACGCTTGGCATGCGGAGAAATCTAAACTCAGGAACCTAAATCCAAAATATAACCTGAATGTTCCCACATATAGTCCTGTCATTGGGTGAACATTTAGTCCCCTCCAAGACACAAAAACTTGCATGCACGCTTACACACACACACACGCACACACACACACACACACACGTTACAGACTCCAGAGCTCTCGACTTGAGACTAAACTCCACGATCTCATCAGCTGCCCTTTAAACAATGCAAAATTAAATTCACTATATTTAATTTTGAAATGCGGCCCATCTGCAGCGTAACATGTAATGTTCTAAATATATACAAACAAGTCGAAATGTCTCTCCCTCCCCAGAGAGTGAACGAGAACAAGAAAGCTAGGCAATGCAGCGGTTTAGAGCATTTTCATCAGTGTGTTTGTCTTCCACTCCAAATGAATGGCAGATGCTGTGAGGAAGGGTATGAACAGCACTGAGACCTTTTCAAATGGCCTCAGAACAAGAAAGAGAGGGAGAGAGGAAAGGAGGATGAGGAACACCCCCCACACATGCTTGCACACATACACAAAATCACCCAGATTTCATTGCCGATATCTTATTGCTGCAATCTCCCATTGATTAAGAGCAGGCCAGGCTGCTAAGCAGAGTGTATTTAGAGATAAGATAGACGGGCGGAAGGGCTCAGGATCCAACTGCGCTGATATTCTGGAGGTCTTGGCTGCGGTGGGGCTCGGTACAGGAACAGCACCTCGGGGGCCATGTTAACTACAGCCTTAGAGAGCCCACTATCACGGCTGCACATCACTGCGCACAACAGCCAACCACTTAACTACACACAAAGATCAGATGGTGAACCCGAGGCTGTTACGGGAGACACGGAGCTGAAGGGCTTTAGCCAGACACACATAAGAATCAAATATCCAGACTACTCTACTTTCCAAACTGTTCTTGTTTTGCCTCACTACGGCCTTTTTTTTGTACTTGAAGGAGGATCTAATCTTCATTTCTTCAAGTCGTTACAAACTGGCAAATGAGTAACAGGAACGAGACGCCTGAATATTTTCCACATCCAATTGGAACTGTACCATAATTCATCCTACATGAGAGGCGAAATTCATAATACGGTGTGTAAAGTGGTAGAAAATAGTAGCAATCTGCTTCTGCTAACTTCATCTTCCTCATCTTCCTCTCGTCTTGGCCGAGTCATCTCTCGTTCCTTTCCCGCACAGCTCTCCTGCCGAGTCCACCAGCTGCAGCCCAGGCTGAGTACCTCTGATTTGGGTTAAGTGATTATTACCCCACTGTGGTTTGGGAAGAGATGCAGTCTGGAAAGAAGACAGCACATGCACTCTCCCACACACAAGACCCTATTGTGCGCGTGCCTGCATGCCGTGTGTTGGGATGCACGGGGAAAGGTCCACGTGATTACATCGGCAAATTTCTTCACGTTGAACCTTTAAGTAATGTGTTGGACACCAAATTCAGCCTGGCAGCTTGGCTGGGAGAGAACGAAAGAGAGATGCAAACACTTATTTACGACCCCAAGTTAAACTGTCTCTCACTGTGCAATTCTTTATTTTTTACTGCAGGTTGGGGTGAACAAAGTGCATGTTCTGTTATTCTTCCATCCTCCTCTCCCTACATAAACTGTGCAGATTTAGAGCAGAGTTTCATCACTTCCACAGGGACCTGCATTAGCAGCGCTTCAAGTCTAGACACTACTGACTCATAAGCACTGACGATGGACTGCTCCATCATAATCAACTCCATCTCTTCTGGTCCTGGTGCATAGTTGCTTCGAACTGGGTTTGTACCAAGAAATACATGGATACATTGTTGGATAAATGGACATTTTAGGGTATTTGTTATATATATGGTAGATAAAGATGGGACTAGGAAATAATGTGATCCAAAAGCCAGTAAGCATCAACGTTGTTCATGCTGCGCGTACACGCAGAGTCAGCACTTTTGTGTCCAGTTTATTACCTCAAGCAGTGAATTAGTAATTCCTTAATTCCTGAAAGCTGTGTCTTCAACAAACGGACCAAGCTGGAGGAAGAAGCTTCCACCTCCGGTGTCAGCATGCATGAAATGAACTCAAGGATTTGACGGTCTGAATGCCGATATTGATATTTAATAACTGATATTTAAAATCTGTGCGTTGAATATAAAGTACTGTGCAAAAGTCTTGAGCACAGGCAAAGAAACTTCAAAAATAATTAAACGAAATCTTTCTACTTAAATGAAAAATACTACAACTTGCCGTAAACAGTAATAAACTAAAAAAAAAAACAAAAAAAAAACCCCAAAACAATATTTGGTGTGATGACCCTTTAAAAAAAAAAAAAAAAAAAAATAGTAGTCCCAGGTCAGTGTGTACAGATTACACTTTTTATACAGTTTTATAAGGACATGAGCTACTAAGTTTTCTGAACATTTTGGAGAATCTTTTCGAGACTTTGATTGTCACATCTTTTCTTGCATCAAAGCCCGGACGCCTGAATTATGTTTTCTGTCTGAAAAGTGGTTTTTACTTTCTTACATAATACAGTATGTTGCTTTCTTTACTGACATACAAACGTTTTTCAATTACTAATTATTTTTTGGAAAAGGAACGGTTGGAAATCAAAAATGTTTTTTGTACTGACAGTAATGCAGAATTTATAAAAAGATATCTATGACAAAATTTGCACTTGCATTTGTAAAAAATTTACTTACTTACTTAATCAATCAATCAATTAATTAATTGAATTAAAATTGGAGTACCTAAGACTTTTGCACAGTACCGTATGTGCAAACAATTAAAGTACTTTATAAATTAAAGGAATTTATGTCATGGTTAGGTTAAAATATGAGGTTAAAAAAAAAATACATGCAGTCCGATTTCAAATACATTGCGTGTTCCATAGCTAATGGCATCAAGAAGTAATCAGAAATAATCAAATTTCTGTGGATATTTTGGCCGTTTACCAGATATAGAGTTTACCAAATTCCTAAATTGCTTTAATTAAACTTTCCAAATAGCAGAAAATACTATAAACGCACTTGCATTATATTCAGCCTTAAAAACGTACATACGTGATTTTATATATAATCACAAACTCCCATCTGATTTTATAAACACGATTATACTGTCCCTGCTCTTCTGGATGACATCCAATATTTAAGTAAGAGTATTTAACATAGAACTGAAAACCGAAACCTCCATTAAACATATCATGACAGTATGTGTGCGGCGATACAAGATATAAGCAGTGCTATCCAGAAAATGGCAGCTCTTATGAATTACGCAAACTTCTGTTGAATGCACTGTGAGCATGCTGAGTGAGCTACGATTTTTCTGATTTTGTGGTCTTGCAAATGACAGGCATTTCCAAGCAGTGCGTCATGACTTTGTCAGAAAACGATGATTAATCACAATTAATAGCCAGAATCCCAATACAAATAAAGCTAGTTTCAATAATAAGTCTGGTCATAAATATGTAACTGTAGCACGTGCGTTCGCTCGGTGTGGCACGGGCATGATTTGAATTATATTTGTACGTTTTACAAAGGCAGCCCGAAGTTAGCAGGCCATTCCCAATAAATTTCTCTCATTGAAAAATAACGGATCAAGTCACTTTTGAAGTAGCTGTGCAGCAATCATGGTGCGTGCGCCCCACTCTCCAGGGGGTCCAACGGCAGTACGTTTTATCAGTATCTCTCATTTGCTCTATAACGACTTACAATCAGTTGCATATGGCTTTCAGAGGGCATGTGCATGTAAATACAAACACGCAGATAGAAAAGCACGGTTCACAACGATTACACGCTCCTCTGAGACACCATATTCTAATCAGTTTTAGCGTTGACTTGGACCTGGAAAGGAAAAGAAAGAAACCCACCCTGAATGACTTGCGATCCTCAATTAGCTCAGAGCTGGCTATTTTAATTTAAACTTCACTGACTTGTTTGTCTATTTTCACTTTGGTTAACAGTTTCCTACATGACCCGCAATGCCTTTTGGCTACCTGCTAATAGTAGTTACGTTGTGATTTAGCCCTCAGCTCAAACAGAGTGATGCAGCAGCACTTCAGTCCTTTTCACTTGTATGCTCTGCTCAAACAGATCAGGTTTCAAAGCTTCAACTTTCATACCGCCATCAACAGCGTTGCACTTGTTATTACACAAATTGCTAACTTGCCAAGCCGCGTCTCTGTCACAACTCAGCATAAATGCATCATGTAGCTGTACTGCAGTTTGAAATGTTTGCTGCCTCCATTACTTAAACTTCCACGCTGGACGTCTAATTAATTTCGCATTAATTGGAAAAGTGTGCGGAAAAGAAGTGCTTGCACTTTTCAGGAGCTAACAATGAAACCCAATTGATATCCTTTGTGTGTCAGATCGTTTATTATTTTTTCCCGTCTTTTTAAACAGCGTTAGCGATGTCCTCCTGTGACAACAGTGCGGCACACGACAGCCAAGTTCTCTCTGGCGTAGCAAAAATGCAGCATCGGTTGACACATAAGCCCCGGAGTCAATAAGCGCATCACCGATATAATTTCAATATGAACACATTTAATGGGTTTTAGGGTGGAGTTTTCCTTTAAACTGTAGACATGGCCCGCAGACAAATACAGCTGCACGACCAATACATATGTGCGTCAAATGTATAAAAAGCACGCGCCAAAAGGTATAATTAGGGAACGACTGAAAGAAGGATTCCCCTTTAAAAAATAAACACTGTAGGCGAGAGGGAAATGCAAATGTGTGTTCGTACTGAGTGAGCCTCAGATTTGCCGTACTGCTCTCGCGCATGTGGATCATGACTCACTCGTTGCTGCTCACATTGGCACAGAAGGGGCTCCGTATCTGGCTCTCCCTGTGCACTGCTCTCGCTCTCAAAACAAGGCCAGTCCAAAGAGCAAACATCAGCTGGGAGACCACCAGGGTGACTCGCTCCCCTTGTATTTGTTTAAACTTTCACGGCTTGGCTCAGCTACTCCGGGGCCATCTCTCACCCTTTGCTTTTTGCCTAGTTTGCACCCACAGGCAGCAGGCAGCGGAAGTGTCTTCCTCCAGCTGACCCTGGTGGCGATGCTGCCCTCTGGCCTTCAGTCATGGCGGGGGTCCTGACCCTTCCAACTCTTCCCACCAGGATTGACCGGCTCTGGGCCATTTACGCAGGCCTCACCCAGAGAGGAAGTAAGTCATCTGCGTTTGCCCCTACTAACAGACCGAGGCTCCAATAGTGCAGGCCAAGACGGTTGGGAGAAGAACGAGCTGAAGAGATGGATGGGCTCTCAGGGTGGCCAATGCATCTGGAGGCCGAATGCTGAGGCTCTGATGAGCGTGGGCCAGAGGAGCTACAGGCAGGCTGTTGTTTTATCTTCCCTTGCGAGTCCCCCCACTGGCCATTAATGCCGAGCCATAAACGGACGGCGCTCGAAACATATTTGGGTCGTGATGTCATGAGCATGTTTTATAGTGCTTGCAGTCAAAACACACCCCAGCATCCACATGTGTGAGGTAAGATTCCCCCTCTCTCACTTCACTCACACCTTTGCTCACTCGCTCCCTCTTTCCAGAGAGCTGCTGCTGGGACGGATAGGCATGAGATCTGGGCTCGCTGAGCAGCTGTCTGGGCTTGGGATGGAAAACTGCGACATGGTTTATGATCTGTGCTCCCTATCTTCCAGTAAAATTCACACCAGAGCTTTTTCCAGTGAAGCAGCATCACCAGCCGCCCAGCCAATGATAACAGGCTGACGCGCGAGGAGAAGCAGTCCAAACACATCAAGAGAAGCTCTCCGTGGTGGAAATGCCTGCAGGCCACTTTTTCTACATCATCTCTCTTTCCATAGCCTTCTGAAGCCCAAACACACAAGCACACACACACAAGCACACAGACACACAGGGATCCCCATTTAGCCTCGCTGCTAATGACTTGCAGCACTAATTGAACCATGCAAGATTCCATCGCCTCCCTTTCGGGACACAGGATGAAAGCACCTCATTATTTGGTGAGTTCCTCCTGTAGATGAAGGTTTCAATGATTAGGCAGTTGTCGATAGGGAAGGAACAAGCAAAATGAGGACGGTAACCTACTGCTTTGAAAAGGGTACTTCCCCCTGGAAAGAAAAGGGAGAAAAAAAACCCATAAAAAGACAATGATGAGACAAAGAGATTTAAAAAAAAAAAGAGAGAGAGAGAGATGAGCCTATGCACTACACCGAGGCCTTCCAGTAAACAGATGCAGAAACTGACGCAAGAAAGACGGACAATTCAGGGATAACGTGCAATATTGTAAGTCTGGATGAAGAAAACAGAAACAACAGAACTACACAAGCTATATGGAATTCAGGACATCCTCGCAAACCTGAGACAACAGGGCCATCTGCTATGTTCCCATGCCACAGCAAATCACCGCAGTGCAAGCGCTGATAGGACCCAGAGTCGGCCACAAAGATGCAGAGTGGAAAAATGCACATGTGTATTCTCTCTTCCCCCTTGAAATTCAAGGTAACGAGTGATTTGCACAGCTAAATCAAAAGCAAGTGTACGTGAAGTGAATTTTGACTTTGTGAGAACAACATAAAGGCTCTCGGACATGCTTCACATTAAAGATATGAAAGGACACTTTAATCCAGTCGCCCGCCTCTCACAAAAGCAGGTCTCACGGAGGCAGTCGTTCTGTTAGTCATAAAAACGTGCGTTCGACTAATGTACCCAATGTGTCCCACATTATTGTCATTACTGTTATGATTCGTTTTAGTCAGTGCGGGACAGGATTGTATACACACTCTGATTCTGCTAAAGAGGAATCAACTGCACTGGCTTTCCATCCACTGCTTGAGGTATGCTTATCTTAGATTTGAGGCTTATCATTCTTGCTGATCTCTTTCCCTCTCCCTCTCTCTTTCTCGCTCACACACACATACAGAGGACCACAGCGGTGCTGATGTGTGGGAGGTGGTGTATCGCATGGCCCTGTACAGCGACGTCTATGTCAAAGGAAAACCGATTCTGACAGAGCGATGCTAGTGGAGAGGTGGGCCCTCCACATCCTCCCTTCCCGTCCCTGCCTTCGTTGCTTTAGGAGATCCTATCGTTCCTCCCGCAGACTAGATTTCTTGGGTGACTTCAAAGCTTGTTCACTAAGTGTTTAGAAGAATGCGATGGAAACAGGAAAATAATGTTCTGATTTCTGTAAACTTTATAACATCTGCTTTTGCTTAGTGTTGGTGCAGCACAGAGCGGCGCCTCCACTCTGCTCTTTTTCTCCCCAGCCCCCCCCCACACACACACAGTTTAAAAATCACCTCACACACTGAATCCAGAACGGCAAAGTGAAAAACAGGAGTATACTCTACTCCGTGTACAATCCAGGGGGGTGGGGGTGAGGAGGACAAGAGCGAAAACAGACGGTTTAATGGTAAGGGTCAATTAAGCTAACGTCTGTTCCAACTACCTCTTTAAGAATGTGACCAATGTGAGCCGGTTAACTGGTCAGTCAAAGTGATAATTATAATTCACATGAGAAACAGAGGTTCTGCAGTCACTGTGTTTGCTGTAAGTGAAGAGGACGCCCAAGCCCACCCAAACAAAGTCATCATGAATGTACCGTGTTACAAAAGTACCTTTGGCGTGCACAACATTCCCTGTGCAATGGGTTGGGCCTGTCTCGAAATGCTTAAAAGGTACCATGACAAGTCTCCTGCACACACACACACACGCCAATCTGCGCCCAAGGGCTTCTTCTCCTTTCCCTAACTCAATCATGCTCAGGTTTCACTCTCGCCCATCCAAGCACAACTCACTTCCTCCTCCAAACTACCCCCCCAGCCTTAAACCGCAGCCTTCCCAGAGCAACTCCCTCCACGACGCACAACACCCTGAGTGCTGGCTAAATATAACAGCTATGTGTACACCGAGCCCTTTGTTGAGTAGAGCTTGAAATAGATATATGAAGTATTTCACTTGTTCCAGGTGAGGTAGACGACGACACATAGTTTAAAACCTACAAGAGAGTCGGAGTGAGAAGGTGGGGGGGTCACCCACATAGAGACTGGAAAGCTTGGAGAACCCGAGGAGCGAATTTTTGTCCTCAGTTTCCATCACGCTGGCTAATCTTAGTAAGCAAAGAGGAACATCAGTACTCAATTGCAGATGAAGCAGTTGTGCATGAGGCTGGGCGACCAGTCAGAGAGCTGGGCAATCAACAGAAATTTAGAACAATGTCAGTGAACCCGACTGACACCAAATACCAGCTGAAGCAACCTCCCCGCGCTCTGATCTGCTCTCTGTCATCGCCTATTCATCTGCTCAGAGCTGTCACAGCGCATTGCATTGTTTGCACATGCCATTGTTATAAGCGATGGGTACGTATTTAAGGCTAATAACTAACAGCTGGCTTGTGCCGGGTTTCGACTCGAAACACGCAGGGCACGTTGTAAACAGCGTCTTTTTTGCGAATGAGCAGGTTGGGGTCAAGTGTGTGGGCTGGTTGGGTTCAGTGCAACGTACTAGGCTCTGGATTTTCAAACACAACGCAGAGATACTAGGAGCATGTCTTAGGTTCGGGTAATGCCGGATCGTCGAGCGCCCCCTGTTCTTACAGTAAGGGGAGTTCCTTTTGGAATGAAGGTCGTTAAGGTGGACACGGGGAGTGTGTGTGTGTGTGTGTGTGTGTGTGTGTGTGTGTGTGTGTGTGTGGTGTGGATGACTGGAGTAAGGGTCCGGGTCTGGCGGCCTACAGGCTACAGGTCGAAGCATTTGAAAAAGTCATTTCCTCACTTTCCTGCAGCAGGAAAAACAGCAGACCAGAGAAAATAAACGAGGGGGAAATGAGCGAAAACAAATTAAGGTGAGCGACACTGATAGAACGGACGCCACCAGCTACGTGTCGAGGACTGGGAGAAAAAAATGAACGGGACGGGACGGGCGACCGTTTCGGAGCGGCAAGATTTTAAATCGCAGAAAGGCTCGTAAGTGAAGCAAGAGCACAACTAGAAGATGTGCTGTGACAGCTGAAAGGAGCTAGTGTATGGCTACAGACACACATGGCCCTGATTTCCAGTTAATCAGTTGTATGTGTAGCAGTAAACATGACATTTAGGTAACACCTCTCCCCTCCTGCTTGTAGTTTGCGCTGATCATGAGAATGCGGGTTTTAATAATTTTCTAATTCTCCACAACTGCGTGCTGAAAAAAAGTAAACATTCGGCGGCTGTTTGTCTCAGCTCGCGACTGGCTAACGTGCTCCAGAGCGAAAAAGAAAATCTGGGTCATCAGATCGATGTCACTTCAGTCCAGATCTGTCTCCAAACATCACTCTACCTACTTACTTCCTTAGAGTCTCACTTCCTGTTCCTCTTGCCTACTATAATGATAAATGGGCTCAAGCTCCATTCAATTACACCGAGAGTGCAAAGAGACAGGAACAACGAGAGCCGGCCTGCGCGGTGTGGCATGGGCCTTCTGCGTTCTTAGCGACAATTTAGCCTAATTAGCATCAACTTCTGCTCCATCCATCATACTCCTCAAGAAATATAAACAAACTGTCGGCTCTAGCGTAACAAACTGATCACCCAGCTACTTAACACAAATTATTCTTACATGAAATGCTGCTTCTCAGGCAAGCTTCCCCCTCTAGGCCATTTGGGAGAACGGATGGCTATTAAAATTGAAGACATATGTTCCAGTCAAGTTCAACTCCCTAGTCCGCTGTGGCTGACTCGGTGACAGTTTAGGCAGGCTGAGAGACAGGGAGCGTGGTGGAGAATAGCCGCTGCAGATAAGGAAGTCACGGACACACACTGCTCGGGTAATAACATAATGACAGGTGAGATCAGCTGATGTTAACGCTGACGTCGTGTCTTGAACGACGAGCTGCAGCACTTGCACCAATTTCAAACTGGGCTGCAAGCTTCAGAACCTCTGACGCTGTAGCTGATATGTTTTTTGTTGACGGTAAACTTCTTAACCTCATTCAGACTTCAACTTTTGGGAATTTTGGAATAAATTAATGCTTTTTTTTTTTAATCAAGTGATCAGTCTACTAATTAATATGTAGTGGCTGTAGAGCTCGGTAACTTCTTCAGAAAAAAAAAACCCCATCCTATATAATGACTTAATTTGCCTTTCTGCAGTCTTTCCTCACACGTCCTTGGCTATTTCTATATTATTTTTAGCTTTTTCTTTTTTATACATAGAAATTCAGGAGTTAAAGAAAAAAATATTAAATAAACACTATTAAGAGGGACAAAAAAAATGCAAATAAACAATAACTGTGCTGTGCACAGCTGTGGTGCCTTCACCTCCCTCTTGTCATCAGATGTATCTAAGACGCTGCAGTGTAAACATATGAAACAAAATCGCCGTCCCAGCTTTGAAGCTTGTGTGTCCTGTTATGCTAGCTGTGTGCAAGTCAGCATCCACCCTAGGTCTATCATAAGCAGCTGAAGCAAACTCTATGAAATATTATTGTGTTATACCACCAAACATCCTACCTATATCCCTACGAAAATATTACAAAATGTAACCTATTTGAAATAATGACAATAAAATTATTTGTTTAGAAAATGATGGTGCTTATGCTGTACTACTACTACTACTACTACTACTAATAATAATAATGGCAATAATAATACCATTATTACTTTTATTACTACTACTAACATTATTACCATTATTATAACAATACCATTACATACCATTATTAATAATACAAATAATACCAATCACCACTGGCAAAGTAATGAATAAATTAACATGACATGGAAAATAACTCCAGCCAGACAATATTTTACCAAGTTTTCTCTGAATCTTTCAGATTAAAGCCGACATACGGTTTAGACACTTTTTGGAAAAACCAAGACAAAATGTTAAAACATGCCTGCTTGATCCAAACTCAAGTTTGACTTTGTGGTTTCATTAAACTTCAGTTCAACTTTCTCTTTGTTCTTAATTCCAGACGAGACTCTGTTAGGGGGCCTCGGAGCGTAAAAAAGTGGCAGCCCGCCCCGTATTGTCTTGTAGGTCTCATCGTGGTGCTAAAGCTTTAATACTTGATCCCACAGTCCATGTGTACGTGATAGAGGAGTTACAATGTTGACTTAAATCGGTACCGAAATTATTTCATGAAAAATAACTGGAGTTAATTGGCACCATTTTGGAGAAAAAGTAACAGATTTGTTTGAAATAATAAATAAAACATTTTATTTATCCATCAGAAAACAAGTGTGTGGGTGTGTGTATCATGGCTATTGTACGTTTCCCCTTCCTTGTCTAGTGACCTTCACTTTTTTCCTGTGTCGCCTGTTGCAGTAAAAAAATAAACCCTTCAGAATGTTTTCTGATGTTCAGATGGTACCCACGAATGGAAAGTATGTGATTTAATGCACCAGAACAAATAAAAACACACTTTTGAAAATCCCCAGGTTGCCTTGCTTTAGTTAACCCACATCACAGCGGATTATGAAGAAACAAATCAGGATTGTGATTGCAGCACAATTCAAGCTACACGTCGAGGCTTTAAGTACCTGTGCGTTTAAATGAGCAAACTTTGCACAAGTCCCACCTCATTGAGCACGCTTCGATTTTTCCCTTTCCTTTCTGATGTTATATAGCATTTGAAATGCTTGACTAATTGACTGGGAAGTTTGGCCGGAAGTTCTTGTTGTTTTAGAGGGCTGATGGCAAAGCTCACTCATCTCAACCATAAACAGTCCACGCAAACGTTAAGAGTGAGAAATGTTCAGAAACCTCAACCAAAAAAAAAAATTATAATAATAATTTTTTTTTTTTTAAAAATCAAAATTGCAATGGAGCCACACAAAATGACAATTTTTCTTCTCTCCCACCCAAAGTGATTTCTTCTACCTTATACATTATACAACACTATATATACACAGTGTGTGTAAACAAATCCAGGTTGCTCCGCTAACGACCGTCTTGTGGAAACGTGAGCCGTCTTGCCAAGGTGAGAGTGGAGAATTATTCCAATCAGGCTAATTCTCTCACAACAGCGGCATGATGTCATTTGCTGTTTGCTCATTAGCTATTCCTGGTTTACAGCCAGCGCTAATTTTCATTCAGTTGTGAAGGTAAATATAAGCCTTGTTCGTTTTCGGACTGTTTTGGACTTTTGAGAAATTACACGCGGATTAGTGCGATGTGAAATAACGAGGAAGGGGGAAAGGATCTGTTCTTCTAGCATGACTAATAAATGGATCGGCTCTGTCGTTTAGGCAGCTCGTGCTTCAGACGGAATGATGCTTGATTTACCCACACGCAAAACGCTCATTCCTCTCACCGCTCCATTTTTCATGCCGGCTTTCGTCGCTTTTCAAAGCCACGTCTTTCTGCTGAGCTCCCCTGATGATTGATAGCACTTATGAGATTTTTAAACTTTTTGAGAGCTTCTGGTTTCTAAAGTTTAGACCTGCCCTGGCATCGGTGCGTCGCTCATTCGCATGTCGTCACCGTGACTTGAGTCAAACCTCACTTCTCCATCACTGCACTGAGATCACTGCTTTACTACTGCCTGCCTTACACCCCCCCCCCATTTTTTTTTTTTTTTTTACACATATCCACTGAGAGCTTTAATCTCATCCTCCATTTCCTCTCACTGTCACCTTCATCGCCTCTATCACTAACACCATCTAACACTAACGCCATCTATCATGAAAAACTAAATTCTGTGGGAACTGTGGCTTCTTTCTCTTATCTGATCACAAACTGAAAAACTACGAAAAAGCCATAACATACCCAACCCATGTTCTGTGGAACCCACATTCAGACGTGCCTCTGACAGCTTTAAACATGTGAAATATCTAGCATATAAACCTGCAGCTCCACTGTGTTCCCTTTCATATTATTCCTTGTAAATCAACCAAATAAAAATAAAGTGCTAATGCACATACTCCACTGGTAAACACTGATATCGTGCTGCAAGCCAAACGAATGATTTTCTTATGATCTTGGAAATGCCTTTATACAGAATTTTGAATAACGATGGTGACTGATGTACAGCTCAGAACAGACTCATGGCGACGGAAACGCATAGATGTGAGGTTCAGGTGCTGCTCATCTGGTGGAGCTCTCAAAGGCTGACTCCCAGTGAAAGAAAACAAATCCAAGTTCCCCTCCATACAAACTGTTTCCCGCAAGCAACCTGACCACCGCTGCACCAGCACCAGGATGTTTGGCTTAGAAAATGTCTTGGCCATTCCTGTAGTCTTGTTTGGCTAATTTCCCTTCTCTCTATTTGGCTATTCAAAACATTTAGGATTAATCCTTTTTTTACGGCACAGTATTTCTCTTCTTCTTCTTCTTCTTTCTCTTATTCTTAACATCGATTACAATTTTCTGCTTATACCATTCATAAATAACATAAATGGATTAAAATCGGAGAGTGGGTGGGCTGAGAGAAAAAAAAATTACCAAACAAAACATTTCCTCAAGCAATCAAAACACAAACAGAGCCAAGAAAACTGCAGCGACCTGCATATAATCACAGTAAGACATTTCCTCTACAGCAAGCCTCACCATCCACCCAAGGCCATTTATAAACATGAAGGGGGACAAACAAGGAAAGCACGGGCAGTGTCAGTCCACATTGGTCTGGATGTGAGCTGATAAATTGGTGGCTGCTGCAAATTGCCCCTTGGGCACCATCCATTCAGCCGAGTGCAGCGGAGAGGGCCGTTTTCAAAAGCGCCCCAGAGCTCCGGCATGCATGAGAGCAAGAGAGAGAGAGAGAGAGAGAGAGAGAGAGACTTCCACCAGGTGATGGGCATGCATAGACGAACAAGTGGTTACAGACAAAGAGATATATCTTTGATCTCATCTCCTCTGCTTTAACCCAGATGTGCAAGGCACACACACGTGCACAAGCACACACACACACACACACACACACGCACATTTGCCTTATTATCTGTCTATTAATGCAGGTAATTAACAAAACTTATAAAAAACATTAACCTTAAAGCTTTATTGGGCAAAGAACCATACTTGCTAACTTCAACCACATAGATTTCTCCCATCCCAAATAACTGTTCTTTTAAGATTATGTATTTTTCATATACAGTGTGTATATATATATATATATATATATATATATATATATATATATATATATATATATATCAAACAAATATTT
>JAQMCW010000005.1:13765615-13778020 GCA_030068335.1 Chrysichthys cranchii
ATATATATATATATATATATATATATATATATCAAACAAATATGGGAGAAATTTTACCCTACACTGATCATATAAATGTATAACTGTATTGACCTTAATTTTCAACCTAAAAAAACAAAAAACAAAACATTTTTAATATAAAGTGTTGCAATATCCCCCTGTAAAATGCTAGGGTTCAAATTTTGAAATGCCAGATGTTTCAATTAGTGCCCTGTTAAGCGTTAACCCTCAGCAAACCAAACAAACCTATTAGCTTCTTTTATTTCAAGAAAAGATGCAGTTTTTGCATTAATTACAATACCTCCCACCCTTCACACACACACACACACACACACACACACACCTGCTAAGAAATACTCTGCACCACAGTTAATCCAATTCTTCTCCTCACTCTGGCCATGTAGTAAACGGGAATTGAGTCCTATATAAAAATTCATACACAGCTGAGACAGAGCAACATTCAAAAGAAGCAGGGGTTTGTTTTTCCCATTTGTAGACATTTGTCTCAATCTCCATTCCTCTCGTTCTGCTCTATGGAGAGCTTTTTCTGCCACAGAGTGGTTATCGAGAAAGCATCTGTCATATCTCATCGCAGGCCTACATCACCGAGTGCACTCTGTGTCAGAGGACTGATAACTTAACCTTTCCCTGATCTGCACTTCAAAACAGAAACACAGTCCCAAGTCTCCCGCCATGTGTGGTCCGCTCTGCTCTGCGCTCCACTACACTCGGAGTGAACGCTTCATTCTGCAAGATCCAGTGAAGGATAGAGACACCTGCCATTTTTCTCCTTTGTCTGTCAGAAGTATTTCTCTTCTCTTGCGGCTGTGATCGCTCTTGAAACTGCCCCAAAATGTCAGTGTGCTAGATCCCGGCGCAGTCAAGACACGGCACTGCCACGTGCACGTGGCATTTCCACCAATCTAGTCGTTCTTAGGATTAAACAGCTGTGGAATCAAACCTCTAAAAGCACGGAATTAAATCAACAGATTAAGTCCCCAGCTGTTTAAAGTCCATGTTACGTCCAGGTTTTTGTACTTTTAAAAATATCTGAACTAAAGCCTCCCGATTAAATCCTAAAATTAATCACCTGCAATCACACAAAAGAAATTCCACGTGCAGGAAATCAGACGCTCGGCATTGATTAGCGCGGGACGAATGGCAACAGGGAGGAACTGTTGGGATTTTCAGTGCTTTATCAGTGTAATTTGCTCATACAAATGCAATTAGGCTAATAGTTTCCTGATAGACTGTAGCATCTCTATTCTCTGGGATTATTCTGAGTGGCCCTATCGTTTACTGCTAGATAAATATTCACCACAGGAAGTTTTTCTAATTTTTCCGCTCTGGGGCAATCACTGCAAACCTCCCCAAACCCCACCCTGCTGCCGTCCCCCTCCTCCTCCTCCTCCTCCTCCTCCTCCTCACTTTTAATGTCATCCCCATGTGAAAGATTTGTAAAGATCGAAAGGAAGAGCAGACACTGAAACGCCAGCACAGCTCTCTACTGCCCTCTAGACACAAAGTTCCGGCTACTGTGAGACAATAGACCATGGAACAGGAGACAATAAAAAAAAGAAGACAATGGCAACACAAATGTCAGGACGTTACGATAAAAAGATACAAATGCGTAAATCAAAATGTCCAAAATGTCGATTAGAGAGAAACTGACTGCACATCCTTTCCTAATCAGTGCACTTGTGGCTTCTGTGTCGAAATTCAAATATGGAACATAGTTTATATTTATAAGTAACATAAGTTTTATTTTATATTATACACACCACACACTATATATATATATATATACACACACACACACACACACACACACACACACGCATATACTATATATATATATATATATATATATATAAATATAAAACATTAGGAACCTATTTTCTGCCTCATAACAGATTTTCAATGAACTTCAGTGATCGACTTCAATGATCTTAGATGGTTTTAAATTGCTATGTAGACTTGACCAGCCATGAAATCTATTTAAATTGTTTCCTACAGCACGACTTCAGCTCGTTGTTTTCATGCTGAAGTCATTCGGCAGATTTTTATCGCACAGAGCTCTCTCCTGGAAGAATAATGTGTCAGGCAGCCAATGCAGATTTGTGAACAAGAAAGCATGAAAGCCGGGCTATTATTCCCTTCCTGTAGCGTGTTAGGTCCCACCCAGTGCCAGCGGTTAGCATGAGCAAATAGGAACCCTAGACGTAATGACCGTGCACTTTTCCATGACCCAATGTAATTTTTATAGCTTTATTCCACTGTATAATTTCCCATATTTCAAACATAATAAAGGGAATCGCTGCGTTTCCCCTCCGTCCTCCTTTCGCTTGATCCCAATTTTGACATTTGTGTCTGCCTTGATTTTATTGGAGGACTCTCTCCTTTAGGAAGGATAATAAAACTGTAAACAAATTTAGACCGAGCCTGTCTCCTCAGCTTCGGTTCTCCTTGCCAAATTCGCCTGCGTACTCTTAAGGAAAAGTCACCCTTTCGCTAGATAAGAATCAGAAATCATCTCGAGTGCCTATAAGTTGGAGACCCCCTAATTAAGAGCACAACATCGTACGCAACCAAGTAGAGGGCATTTCAATGTGAGAAAAGAAAAACGAAAAAACCCTCAAATACGTGCACTAGCACGAGCGGCCTTTATCTAAACCGAGCTACGTCAGCGTGAGACACTTTCTCTCTACTGAGGAAGAGAGAGACGGGCCGTGATGGTCCTGAGGTAGCCTGCAAACACGTTTGTGTGTCCCCAGAAACACACACACACACACACACACACACACACACACACACACACACACAGTCTTGTAAATCAACGGTTCTTTCTTCACAGGCCCTTTATTTGACAGTACTTATTATGTTTATTTATAATGCAAGCGTTTCTTCTAAAAAGTCATCAGGTTTGTAATTTTCTACAGTCTTGATTCTCAAATTAGATCGTGTTAACCTTCCCTTAGTCCTGTCCATGATGTTTATATTAGAGCAATGCTTCTTCTCTCCCTCATTAAGAACTGCGCCATTCTGGTTTTCTCAAAAGAAAATAGAAGCCTACCGAAATGGCAATGCGGTATTATAAGGGCAGATTCACCCGCAGTTTCTGGACAGTGAATGGCAGAATATAAAACGGCAGTAAATCTCACTCACTCGGAGGCAAAGCGGATTTTCAATTGAAGTTGGAGTCAAAGGGCATCGCAACTGAAGGGGAAAAAAAAATAAAATACACATTTATGTGCAGTGCGAACGGCAAAATCCACTTTTGTCCAAAAATCGGACATACTTTGTAAAAATGGATAAGATTTTATTTTCAGAGCTGGCTCTAGGATGGAAAATCAAGTTCATGTGGTTCTTTTTTTCTCTCTCTCTCTTTTTTTTACATCGGTATAGTCTTGCGATAATTCTGTACAATCAAAAGGTTCTCCAGCCAAAAGGTCCTTCTGTGCTTAATTATGACATTTGGAAACAGCCAACAGGACACCCAAGCCTTACAAAAAGCGAATGCTTGCACGCAAACACACAGACTCACGCACATACAGACAGACAGACAGACAGACACACACACACACACACACACACACACACACACACACTGCAAGCAATACAGTTTCGTTTTCTTACAGGGTTATTCAGATGATGGCCCTTGACTACTTAGACGAAGCGCTCAATTAGGCATAGCTTGTTCAGCTGATCTTCTAGCCAGTTATGTTATTGCTGCCATGTGCTGCCTCGCTGCGTGTACACCTAAGCTTGGGGCTACCATGGAATAGCATCCTGTTTGAAATGACTTTTTTTTTAATTGCAATGATCCATGATTCCTTGAAGCTGATTTTGTGAGACCTGTACAATTTTGGGTCGCTGTGTCTTTTGGGAAGAACAGGATGAGATTTTTTTTTTTTTTTTGCTTTTTCCTCGAGCATGGTATCAAATTATTTCAAGAGTATGACCCCGACATAGTATAAAATTGTAGAAGAAGGAGAAAAAAACATTATGGAGTGGATATAGGACTAGCCATTCAGTATGATTGGGTAGTTAGTGATAAAAGACTAAATGTTTCTGATGCAAGCCTTCATCTATTTTTTCCCTGGAAATCCCAAACAGAGTCATTTTAATAAGTGCTGCCTTTAAATGAGAGCAAGCAATAGTCCTGGGTTAGCCTCCCAGGTTGAACAATCATAATCAAGCCGCTGATTCTGCTCTTACAATAGCACTGCAATTATCTTTATCGCTTACAGCCACATAACATTCTTGATATATAGATATGTGTGTGTGTGTGTGTGTGTGTGTGTGTACAAAAAGTACTGCAAGAACGTCCACCCCATGCTGTCCTTCTTGGCCCCTAGCTCAGTCAGTGCTATAAATCAAGTCATTAAGATAACGTCTGTAGTTGCTGCTCAACTCGTACATAACGCAGGCGGACAAAAGCTCCATCAGCTCCGAACAGAGGCCCATCTCTGACCCGGAGCTGATTCCCCAAAAGCAGCACACGCTTGAAGTCGTTAAACAGTAGTTCCACCTAATCGGCCACCAGAGAGCAGGGTCCTAGGAGTCTTATGGGCTACTCTGGGATTTATCATGAATCTTTTGTGCAGAATGCGAAAGGGAAATCGACCAGAAAACACAACAGTCGCTTCACGTATAGTGCTTACAACGACTCAAACGGCCCATATCTGATCAGATCCATTCCCTCTCTCTGCGATCGCAGCACCTATAGGAAATCTCTGTGTGTGTGTGTGTGTGTGTGTGTGTGTGTGTGTGTGTGTGTGTGTGTGTGTGTGTGTGTGTGTGTTTTTAGAGGCTGAGCGCTTACTTCATGTTTTCCCATTGTAATTCATGCCTGGCTGCAGTCAACTGATTTCTTGTGACATTATGATCCTGCACATTTCCTCATGCATAATTAGTCTTAGTGCTCAATAAATCTCCTCTGTTTGTTTTTGTAATGTTTGCTGTGGTTTACCGGAGACCTTACTCAAACTCAAAGTATGGGCTTTTAATCCACGGGGACCAAAAAAAAAAAAAAAAAAAAAAGTACAAACGTTTCGATTCTGATGAATCAGGGATAGAAAACAACAGTCGAAATATAAAAGCATATTTCTCCACCCCCCTGTATGCAAATACTGTAGGAATGAAAGATTTTCCCCAAAAAGCATACATTTAGGCAGCTGATCTTTTATACTATATAAAACAGTAGCCTCGAGAAAACTGAATGCAAGCCAAAGCACATGCATAAAGGACAATCCCGACCTGACACAGAAGGGGTAGATTTAGAGCAGATACAGTGAAGTAACCTTCCAAAATCAACATTACTTCAAACATGAGATCATCTAAACATCTGTCTGCAGCATGTCCACGGGGAGCTCAATCAAAGCCCTGCCGAAATATGTACAAGTGTTTCTGGAAATAAATATTAGGCCTAATTGAACTCTGATTGTGGCAGCCAATTGTGCCTCCGAGAGGAAACGCTCATTTGTATCAGATATCTCAAGTCAGGGAATAACCTCGTCCGAGTCACTCTTTCACTTTGCATCTATTTATTTGATCTCCGTGCCGTTGTTCCTTTTCTTCTTCCTTAATCCGAATAAACGGATCTATTTGATCCACGTTCCCTACAGCTCATTACACAGTTTAAGACCATTAAAATTAGTAAGCTCTGAGTCCATTTTAAGTGAGGGCCTGACAGTTGGCTTGCACAGAAGTGGACTGAGTTCAATCATACTTAGGCTGTCTGTCTTTTCCCCGACACACTCCATTTGCAGTCGGCGGATACGTTTACAAAGAAGCTAATCATAACTTAAACATTTCTGTGCAAATCTTACCAAATTACACAGAGCAACATGGAAGTAGAGAGGAAATGACTACCAAAACACTTAAGGTAAAATCTGACAGGTTTTTTTTTTTTTTTCCCCTGACAATTTGGTAATAACTGAGACAAATGACTCAGTAGAGACATTTCTTTAATTAGAAAAAAAAAAAAATACTACTAGCACCACACCAAAAAAATATCTACAAGAATTTTTTTTTAAGTAATTTTTCTTTCTTCCTTTTTTTTTTTTAAATACTACTTCAAATGGATTAGTAGTTTTTAAACAATGTGAACAGTTACACTTGCAAACCAGGAAGTTTTTTATTATTATTATTATTATTTTTTAAATCTATTAAAGCATAAATAAAAATACATTTTAAAATTACATTCAAATGGACGTATTTCAACATTTGGTCTTATCAGCTGATCATGTGGTTTAGATGAAGCTAGAAATATGAAATAAACACACGCATAAAGTATATATCCGTCATTTCATTTACGTTTAAATCCAAGAATGGATCGGATTGCAGATCTAAAGGCTGACTCAGAAAGATGCTGATTAATGTTAAATACAAAAATAGCACCAGCATGAAGAAGCACTCAGTATTATTTCCATATAAAACCTTTACAGGGGCTGTGTTAGTTCCCTAAAAGAGAGGGAAGTTTGCTGGCTGAAAGTGTGAAGTAAACAGATACAATACTTCCCCCTGGTGGTGCGTGACTGAATCTCATAAACATAACCACATTGTAACGAAGTATTATTAGTACAGGGAATAAAACAAATCTTGGTGGAAACTATTTTAAGTTCTCTTGCTTAAATAACATAAATAATGAAATGAATCATCTGCAAAGATTTGTCAGTAAAAAGTGTTTGAAATGTCAGTAACAAATCCATACGACTCTCCAAAAGTCCAATCGAGAGCAAGTTATCTGTCCAGTTATCCCCAGTTATCGCCCATATTATTAAGTAATATGCTGCCAGCATGCTATTGCAACATTCCCGTGCTAATTTTTAACATTCCCGCACTCCAGCTCTGTCTCTTTAATCTCAGGTTAATGATAATGTTATAAGTTCTAGAAGATCATTATGATCATACGATTATAATGATATTATAAGATCCTGAAATCCATCCACTCACTGCTACTCTATATTTACATACTATAAAATTCAATACATTACTACATTACGACACTTCATCTATATATATATATATATATATAAAATTCTTTTCGCGTTTGAAACGGAAATGACGTATGACCACAGAACATATTATACGTGCGTATGACCGCAAACGGCGTCACTAGCGCTTACATGTTAACTAATCACTTTGTTTGTGGACACCATTTTTATATCGTCTTTACGAATTGTTATTTGTGTGAGAGTTATTTTACTGTAATTTAAGTAATTATTTAAGAAAACTTTGATCGAAATATCTAAAATTCTTTTCGCGTTTGAAACGGAAATGACGTACGCCCACTATTTGTTGAAACATAAAACTGGTAATTAACAAACTTGTTTTATCAATACTGCATTTTATTTTTTTCCCTTGCACTCAGTGAGCGAAGCCACTGGGGAATCAGCTAGTAATTGGTTAAAATAAACACACAGTATGGTGATTAGGATTGTATTCTTCATAGTTGAAAAAAAAAGTGCTAAAATATGTTAATGCTGATATACTGATTACAAAATTTGATCTATCTTTTGGTAGTACTCTGACTGGCCTTCTACTAAGAAAAGTAGAAGAGGTCAGAATAATTTATTGTAAATATTCTTGCATATAATTGCTCTTAAAAATATTCTAAAAATCTTTAAATTGAACAAACAGCGATTTTCAGAAGGCAGACATGGGCAGTCCCGGGGGCCCTACACCTAAAATATCTGCCCCCATGGAGGCCAATCAGGTTATAGGTGCCAGAAATAAACCACCATCAAATGCTCTGCGTATATGAGCTGGTACGTATGCACACAGAAGCTCACTGAGATGTGGAAGGGCATACTGTATGTGCTGTGTGTGAAAAAACGTGCTGTTATTATAACTGAATTCAATGTTCTCTGAGTGCAATATACGGTAAGTAAACACCCTGAGCTAAACTTTGACATTTCAAAAGCAAAACATGGCATTTAGGACATTACGAGCGTTTTTCAAGCACGGTATTTAACCGGTACTCAGTGCATCGCTGTGTTATCTCTGTTCTTGAATCATCAGACCCAGCTCACGAGGGACGTTCTTGCTGAAAAATTCAGCAGTCTGACCAACTCCCAGCTGCCAGAACACTAGGCATGTAACTGAACAGTCATACATGATTCAGATTGAATAGTCAGTGTGTTCTGGTGACTAACTGAGACTCCAGGCGTGCATCAGCACTGAGATCCCACACCGCAAAATCCTCAGTGTTGACATTCTGGTGTTAACCAAAAGGGTTAAATATACAGTTACGTCATGAAATTACACTGTCAAAATATGCTTTAACACTAAAGGAATCGATTGCGTAAGAGAGCTGGCGTTATTCAGAAGTGTTGGAGATTGAACTCCTAGAGAGTTATAAAAGCATGCTCTGGTGTTAAGTGGCGTTAATGTTTGACTATGTATTGAGGGATTTTAACTCTGCATCCGAGTTGTATTGTTAACCCTTTAGAAAATGTTCAATTAACACCACAGAGACTGGGACAAAAAATAAAACGCTAGCAAAGTGCTAAGATGACCTCGTTCAGAGGTGATTAAACACTACAGAATTCATTTGCTGTGCATTGAGGGGGGTTGTACTTTTTTATATGGGCGTGGGAGATCTATCAGCTTTAAAGTAAGGGATAATGTACAGCAATCTGGTCATTATTGAGAAATAAACCCTGACAGAATGATGCAGGACCTCAGTGCGAAGGAGAAGGGACTTGAATCACTGTGAAGGGGTTTGAGTTTGCAATAATGTCTGGCTTGCTGTACATTATCTTTGCTTATTACCTGGTAATAATTTGACACCAAATGTTGACGTAAAAAAGATTTTATAGCTTTCACTAAAAACTGAGCATTAAAATTAATATTTAAAATATCTTCCAAAGTGTTTTCTGATGGAATAACATTTCTTTTTTTGTGTGTGTGTGTGTGTGTGTGTGTGTCGTGAATGATCTGACATTGTTCATTTGTTCATTAAAGCAACAAAATTGATCAGACTTCTTTCTGCAGATTGATATGATTGCCTGAGATCCTCCAGAATCTGTGATCAGAACTGTGTCCATACCGGTGGTCTGCTATTCAGAAATAACAGACTGTGTAATGCTGTAATTGACCAATCAGGGTTGAGCATAAAACAAAGCCATGTAATGAGCTCACATAAAGACCGTGCTCATGAACATGACAATGTGGCGGTTAGTGTAATGGTGGTTTAAATTAGGCTATTAGTTTATCTATACAGCATTTTAAATTCATGAGAAAATGTCACTGGCAGGTACAAGAACAACTGTGCGAGTGGGGTTAAAAACAGTCCTGCACACAACTCTAGGGCTGCGTTCACATTACCAGGCTGAAGTGACTCAAACTGGATTTTTTTTTAACTTAATGTGACACAGATCTGATCTTTTCAGGACTGTGTAGACACACAGACATCTATTAAAATCAGATTTGAGTCACTTTCGTATGTGAGCCTAAATCTCATTCGTATCTGATTCGTGAATGAGAAAGGTCCGATGGGAATGCATGTAGCTTTTTGCCTATTCACATGCGTCATCACCCAGCACGGTCTTCTGTTGGTTAACCTATCGAGATATGCTACGTCGTGGTTGTGTGACAAGTTTAACCCTCCTGCTATGTTCGTTTCTCAGGAACAGCCACGATGTTCTGATTGTCTGTTTGACCCGGGGCATGTTTAATTATCCAAAGTGCAAGAAACCAAACAATCCCAAAGGAGGAGTTGCAAATATATGAAATGAACTATTTTAATTTATATGTTGATTACACTTATTAGGGCAAGCAGAAGAACATTCATACTGAAAAAATTCTTTTTTAACTATTTTCTTTTTTAGATTTTTTATCTTTGCGATGGGTCATTTTGACCCGGAACATAGCAGGAAGGTTCCGGTTAAGAATTTACGGATAACTTTAAGCTTTAAGTCCGAGGGTTAAGTTTAGAGTTCAGTTAAGGACTTACGCCTAATGTGAACGTAGGCTAGATGAGACCAGTTATAAACTTGAGTGATGAACTTCAAATGAAACACTTCGGTTTTAACTCAGATACAGTGAAACCTCAGGTCACGAACACCTCCGAAGACGAACAATTTGGTTCCCGACCACAAAATCCGCCAAAATTTTGCATTTGGTCACGACCACATAATGGGGTGCTGAACAAACACAGCCCCAGCCATTTTCCCCTTCCACTTCGTACGCGCCAATGTTTTCCCATTTTCTATTTGTGTATTGTGCACCTAACAAAGATGCGCATGTCCCTTTAATCGATTAAACAAAAATAACCTTAAAAAAAATAACCTTAAACTAACCTTGCATGAATCGACTTCTGCCGTTAAGGAAGTGAGGAGAAAGATGGGTGCGGAAGAGGTTACTGTACAACCAATGAACGCATGTCTGACCGAGACCGATTTAACCGGATATGGGCATCTTTCTTAGGTACGCAACATATAATTGCGCAATATGCAAACATAAAATGAGAAAACACTGGCGTGTACGAAGAGGAAGGGGGAAATGGCTGGGGCTGTGTTTGTTCGGCACCCGATTAAGTGGTCGTGACCAGAACCGATTTGTTCGTCTTCGGAGGCGTTCGTGACCAGAGGTTCCACTGTATTTGGAGCACTAAACACATACAGATTCAGACAGTGGTATTCAGGGCCGGCCCTAGGCATTGGAGACATAGGCTACTTTGGCCTAGGGCACCAAAATTGGTCTGCAGGCGCCATCTAGTGGCACTCTACGGATATGCACCCATCTCCATGTATCAGTAAACGAAACACGTTACCGGAAAATTACCGGGGAAAAAAGATTTTTGACGTGTGTGCACGTGCACACCCCACCCCCTTTTTTGTTGTTGTTCTTTGTTTTGTTTTTTTTACCAGATTATTATTAAAGAATCTATTCCGAAAAACAAAAACAAACAAAAAAAAAAACGGTTTAGTGGCCCAGAATAGTTAGTGTAGGGTGGAATAAGAGGACTGGAGCTGATGTAGAATCCAGAGGAGGTATCCTGTGCTCAGGACTGCCTCGTGCAGTCTGCCTGCTGCCCACTGAGGACCAGATTAAAGGCGGAACTAGCCGGGGCGAGCAGGCTCGCGCGCTCACACTGTCCGCGTCCACAGCGCGCGCGCTCCCGCGTGTGTGCACGCGCCGTTCCGGTAAACGGTGCAGGGCTGTGCGCTAGCTTAGCTTAGCTTAAGTTGAGATTCCTACCTGCTGATCCGCCTGCAATGATCTGCTGAGACGCCTCGCGCACGAAACTCCTTTTCGTGGCCATTTCTAGTCTGCGACTGGAGAGAATGGGGTTCAGGAAGAGTCACAGTGTTAGTGCTCATAATCCCAACAAACACCTCCCATTTTATCACCTAGCAGACTCGTCCCAGATAGACTCAGGTCCTAACATGAACCTGAGTACATAGAGTTAGGTTAGAGTACATTACCGTCATTTGGCAGACGACCTTACCCAGAGCGACTTATATTTTTAGCTCATTATACAATTTTTAAACTTATTTTTATCCACTGCGCATTAAACGCTTGGGTTTGAACTCCCGACTTTCCAAACAGTAGTCCACCGGCTGAACCCGCTGGCCCAGTATCTGTTGGGTTTTTACTCTTTATGCTGGTGCAGTTACCTGTTTCGAGACAGAGGCCTGCAGCAGGACAGCTCACCGCTCAGAGCTGGGTCTCGTCTCATTCAGCAGGACCACATAGCTGGACTTAGTGCCCTTACAGAGCAGTGACGTCACTGCTGACAGCCACAGGTCTAAGCTGTTAAGGCTTCAGTCAGCGAGGGTAGAAGTGCTATAAACTACGGACTTTATTCTCATATAATGTTTTACTTTGTCCTACATTTAGTTGAGAGAGAGAGAGAGAGACCCTCGTGCTGTATTTGTGAGATAAACCAACGGCTAAGTGCAAATGTTTGCATCCCCCAAGATTTTTGGGTATCAGGAAAAGGAACATATTTACACAAACAGAATTACAAGGAGTAGAAAAGATACAACCCGAATTCCAGAAAAGTTGGGAAGTTCTTTATAGATGAAATCTAAAAGACTTTCAAATCACATGAGCCAATATTTTATTCACAACAGAGCTAACATAACAAATGTTCAAACTGGGAAATTGTACACCTTTATCCACTAAATGAGCACATTTCCAATTTGATGCTTGCTACAGGTCCCAAAAAAGTTAGCACGGGGGCAACAAATGCCTGAGAAAGTGAGAAAGTTTAAAAAGATTCAGCTGGGAGAACATCTAGTGACTAATTAAGTTAATTGATATCAGGTGTGTAACATGATTAGCTATAAAAAAGGATGTCTTAGAGAGGCAGAGTCTCTCCAATCTGTGAAACAGTGCATAAAAAGATTGTGGAATACTTTAAAAACAATGTTCCTCAATGTCAAATTGCAA
>JAQMCW010000005.1:13823242-13837774 GCA_030068335.1 Chrysichthys cranchii
AAACTTGCGTTTATGGTGTAAATATGTGTTTTATGTGTGTGTTCACAATTGTTTACTGGTCAGAAAGCCATTTCATGATGTGACGTATTGTGTGGGGGATATTTGGAGTTGTTTGGGGTGTTTTTGTAAATCCACCATTCCCGAGGTGTTGGTATGCATGCAGCCAGTTTGGCTATGTGTGAATGAGGTGCGAGTGTGAGACTGTACTCTCTACTTCTACGCATGCGTGTTCTGTTTACTACTTCGCTGCCTATGCAACTAGTGTGCTAAATAAAGAGCCTCCTGAGCTCCTACCTCCTGAGTGGTATTTTCACGTGGCACATCTGACGACCTCTCACGGCACACTAGTGAGGCACACTGGTTGAAAAACACTGCCCTAGTGTACCCAAACAAGTTACTCCATGCATCCTTTTCCAAGCCACTGTATCCTGTTCAGGTTAGCCGGGGGCATCTTAGGTGACTTCGGGCAAGAGGCGAGAGGGGTACATCCTGGGCAGGTCGCCAGTGCACCGCAGGGCCTACACATAGAGGCGGACATTTACACCTAAGGACAATTTAGGGTAGCCTATCCACCTAATGTGCATGTCTGTGGACTGTGGGAGGAAACCGGAGTACCTGGAGGAAAGCCACACGGACACGGGGAGAACATGCAAACTCTACACAGAAAGGCGCCCAGGTCAACCCCAGGGATCGAACCCAGGACTTTCTTGCTGTGAGGTGACAGTGTTAACCACCACACCACCAAGCTGTCCAAGCTTTCATATTTTAAGGTTATATTCCCATAAGGTTATATTCCCAAAAAAATATCATTTGTCATGTGTCACTAACATTACTATAGTAACCATTTCAAACTTGGAATACTAATTTTACGTGGCATTCACAGATAAGCAGAGTGATACACACAGTGAATCATGCCAGTGCAGTTATAGGAAGTATAGTCACTCTTGAAACACTGCTTGACCAATCAAATTAGTGGACCAGAACTAACTGTTGTATAATAATCAATCAGCCATCCATGCAGAGTTAACCATTTAAAAGTCAGAATTTTGAGTCTGTAAAGCATACTTTACAGGGTTTTCATGTTTAGCTAACCCTGTTAAAAGATGGTGTCTTTATATAAGTAATACAGTGGCTAAGTTGTTAGCACTGGCTCACAGCAAGAAGGCCCTGGGTTCAATCCCTGGGGTCGACATGGGCGCCTTTCTGTGTGGAGTTTCCCCGTGTCTGTGTGGGTTTCTTCTGTGTACTCCGGTTTCCTCTGCCAGTCCAAAGACATGCACAGAGGGGAATAGGGTAATTGGCTACTCTAAATTGCCCGTAGCTGTGAATGTGAGTGTGAATGGTTGGCTGTCTCTGTGTGTTGCCCTGCAGTGGATTGGCGGCCAGCCCAGGAAGTTCCCCTGCCCTGGGATTGGCTCCAGCTTCCCCCCGCGACCCTGAACAGGGTTAAGCAGCAGAAGATGAATAAACAATAAAGAAAGAATACTTACCTGGCAATAAATAGAATTTATGCATTGTTTTATGGCCACAAAATGGGGCTTTGGATATTCCTAGGTATTAGAGGGGATTTTTTAGACCAGGAGAGGATGCATCGCATGGTCTAATTATGCCACAAGTAAGGAATAGTCCATTTTAGCTGACATACAGGTACAGGGGACATACAGGCTTTCTGAGAAATATTCAGAGGGGATGTAAATTCCCACACCTTATTACAATATGGCTCATATTTCAATAAAAGGGCGGAATTGATTTTGAAAAAAAGTTAGCACAGGCTAGTTTGAAAGTAGAAAATGCTGATTAACAAATAAAAAGTTTAACAACCCTGGATACAAAGAGTTACAGTAAATACTCCAAATATTATATGTGCCTCTCCTTCAACAGTGAAAAGAAAATTTACGGTCACAATAAAATAATAATATTTCATACAAACCAGTCTGTTTGCCTTATTGTACAGTGCACACTTATGACAATGTACCCTCCAAATACCCCCGAACTAAAAATAAAAATCAAAAATTCTGAAAGCTTTAATTTCTAATTAACTGAATAAAATTAAATTTCATACTGCAATATATTTTCCCGTAAGCGTATCCTAAAGTGTGCATTACAGGGGTACCCATTTAAAAATCACCTTTTTCACGTTAGGACTACTTTACTGGTTTACATGCTCAGCCAACCCAGTTAAATGATGGTGTGAAAGTTCATCACTACGGTACAATTTCCAAGCAATAATAAAAGTTTGTGAGCATAATTAGCAAGTTTTGTGAGGCCAGTGTGGATTCCAGTTGAGTGCTATTACCTTGAATTACCTTACAAAACTGAACTCCTGGATTACTATGTTTGTGATCCTTAAACACTGTGATCCACTGCCATCACAGAAATGGGTGTTTATGTGCCACCTGATCATCTGCATGATGACCATTTCATGTATTGTGAGCAACAGTAGGTCACTGCTTCTTTGTCTTATTTAGTCCCTTCCCATATTATCAGCTTTTGTGGATTTCATAAAGAGTCACTGCAGTTCTCAGAGGAGCACCTGAGTAAAAAAGCAGTTCAAAGATTTGAATCATGTCAGACCTACAGCAGTTTGGATAACCTATCTAGGAAAGCAGGGCTTTTTTTTCTCCCTTGAGTAGATGGCTGTTTGTCCTGGTTTTTCAAGGCTTGTCTTATAACTTATAAAGCGGTGAGGTCATTGTAAGCCGCACCCTCCTGTATACAGAACAGGGAAAGCTGGCTGGTCTGTCATCTCGTTGAATGCCTCCTCAGAACAATGCATGTACTGCAGTTAAGAGCACTGTTTAAAACAGTCATTCTAGTAGCGAGTGCTTTTTTTTTTTTATCCCCAAACATACAAACAATGTATGCATGAGGAATGGATGTGCAATGAAAACTTTGCGCACTACTTTGGTCACTGTGATGATCTGATGTTGTTCCTCCTGCCCCCCACTGCTAGCAGGGTGCTGCATCAATAAGAAAGAAAGAGATAGAGAGGGCTCCATTGCTCTCAGTCAAAACAACTCCTGACAGCCCTGCACAGTTGGTGTGTAATGCCTGCCCGTCTGCTGTGCAGCCAGAAAGCAAGAGAAGATTAGACTACTCTATATGTAGCACAGAACTCTAAGAATGGGTGTAAGTCAGTTTTCCGATAGGCCTCCTGCATAGATCCAATCTCCCCGTAAAGGCATGGTGCAGGTCAAGGTTCGGCGAGTGCCTCAGAAAAACACAGCCACATGTTGAGGTCACAGCGGTGGCATATTGGAGACTCCACTCACGCACTACTGCCCTCCGAAACCTCTAGAGATTTTGTTAAAGTTGTTACAAATAAGTCCTCTTTCTGTGTTCCCTTGTTTCTGTGATGTCCTCAGAGCATTTTATTGCCATTTGGCCAGCCTCGCTGGAACTTCTGAGGCAGAGTGTGTTGGAAACTAATTTTTTTTAAACAAAAGGGAAAATGCAAAACAAGTGTAGCAGCAACAACAGACAATGGTGCATCAAACTAAAGGAACCACAAGACACAAGACTCAGTGTAGACTGAAATGGTCACACCTTTGGTTAATTATTTCATGTCTTTTACCCCCATTTCCTTGTCACCTCGGTCTGTCTGTGTGGTCTGATAAGAGAGGACTGCTCTCAAAGGTGAAGGCCGGCATACGGTGTTAATGACAACATTGCCTTGGAAATAGCCAAGAGTGTTTCTGTGGTGAGTGTGATTTGAGGAGCAATCACTGTGCCTGTTAAATCCTCTTTCACACATAAAACCCCAGAACACTGGCAAATTAAAACGACTATTAAGGCCAGTGACCTCCTTTTTTCTTCACTCACAGTCCTTTCTCCGAAGACGGTCCTGAATGTTCACACGTAGTCCTGGTCATATGAATGACATCTAATGCTCATCGGTAGACACATTTTTTGAACAGTGGTGCTTTAACCAAACATATTGAGTGGTTTTAACGTGAGGGTTTTCATTTGGAACACGTTTTACGGATGGCTACATATTATAACACGTTATAACAACAGAAGAGAAGAAAAAATAACTCAAAGCAGCTAGAGAAGGGATCTCCAAGACAACTTTAAATCACCCAGCTTAAAGCAAGCAATAAGACAAATGCATAATGAAATGCATGATCCTAGCTCACAAAGTTCCACTTTTTGCTCACACCTTAAAGGGCCTAGTTCACACATCCCAGAATCTGGTTTTGGAAGCACATGACCTCTACTGTGTTAGCTCTCTGTGTAGCAAAGCATCTCCAAATAAACTGTTAGTGATCCCTTTGCACCCACCTCAAGCTTTTTCTTCATTGACGTGTCATACCTGGAAGCTTTGAAGAAAATAAACCTTTACTTTTCTTCACAGCTGCCCTTAAGACAGTCAAGGCCAGTTCGGGTCCATTATATACGAAATAATTGTATAAATATTTGAAAGAAATTGGTCAGACAAAAGAATTTTAAAATATACATACTTTGACAAAATATCCTTAATTTACTCTATTTTTGTATATTTTTGGTACTATTTAAGATCTTTGGCCCGGGATGTCACAGGATTGTTGCAGATTGTTTTTGGAACATCAAAAATTTATCGAAAACGGCGACTCGCTACTTGCCGCAGAGGACGCTAACCTTTAAGCCGACCTGTAATATTTCCGGCAGTGTTATTTCCAGCAAATTGTGACTTTTTCAGTATTTCATCTCGTGGTTGCTCATAATCCTGTCCTGGTAAACTGCTGAAACACTCACAGATGAAGCTACATGTGTGAAAACAGTTTAAGAGTCTGCTGGAGAACCAGTGCTAGAGCAGCTAGCCATTTTAAAGTCTAAAATAACCTACCCGAAGTGTAAAGATAAAAATAGCATTAGTGGCTACACAGTGATCTTTAAATCACAGGCTGCAAGACTGACGCTTGCTTATCACCTTCATACAAGCCCCTAATTTCTGCTGCTCCCACTGTACTTTACTGAAGTCTGCTATTGTCTCTTTTGCTCTTAACATAAGTTGTGAGCTAGACAACACCGGAGTATGGTTGAGTGAGTGAGCAGATGATTAACTCTTCCATAAGGCAACTGACATTTACATCTAATTCTGTGCCGTACGTCTCACAGCTGCCTGTACTTGACACATCACATGTTGCATGAGTAATTGCTAGTCACAGGTTTTTTTTTTGCGATCAAGGTTCTTCAATATCCAAACAGATCCAAACGAAACTCATAATGTGTGTGTGTTTGGGCTCAGGGAGTGTGTGGTGGGATATCTGGCTTGGACACCTTCATTTAGTTACTGAACAAAATCCACAAGACAGCATGGCAGCTCAACTCCGCATGTGTATCCTGTCATTATCAAAATCCTGAGAGCTTAAGGAAACACAGACACTGAAATGCAGTCTCACACACACACCAACCCACACACACACACACACACACACACACACACACACACACACACACACACGTAGGTGATCCCAAGCATGCAACTGCTCCCCCTGCGTGAAGGGTTTTTTAACTTCTGTGCGTATAACCCGCCACGTTCACAGACCCCCCCATCCCCCCCACTATCCCCACACACCATCCCCACACACAGACATGTATAAACACACACACACACTCAGTCATCCACTCACCCCTCATTTCAAATGTCATCACCAAAGGAGGACAATTCCACATCTGAGGGACAGTGGTTGACTAAACTAAACAATCCTTTTGTTTTTAGTGTGAGGGAAGAGAGTAAGGAAGTCAAGGGAAAATGTCTGCCTACACACACATACAAACACACACACAAACACTAAGACATCCTATCACTATCCATCATCCTGCTTTGCTCAGACATAACACATCAGTGAGGACAGATGGGATTTAACAGAGAACACCCTTGTTTTTGAGATCTGGCAGCTATGGGGGACCAAGTCAGAAAGAAGGCAGAACCTAGAGCAGGGGTCTCAAATACATTTTCAGTAACAGACCACTTTAGACATTGCAAAAATCAAATCAGTTTAGTAGACCAATATACACAACAGCTTTTCTTAAAATTGTTCATTTTTGGATTTTGCCTGAAAGTTGCATTCAGAATACAAAAAAGGCTGAAAATATGTCACTTAAAAACAGGCAGTCATTTATTAACAACAACAAAAAAAACATGGGCGGCACAGTGGTGCAGTGGTTAGCACGGTCACCTCACAACAAGAAAGTTCTGGCTTCAAAGCTGATCACTGATTGGGGCCCTTCTGTGTGGAGTTTGCTTTTTCTCCCCATGCATACATAGGTTTCCTTTGGGTGCTCCAGTTTCCTCCCACAGTCCAAAGACCTGCAGGTTGGTCAGCTGACTACATTAAATTGCCCACAGGTGTGAATGGGAGTGTGAATGGTTGTGCATCTCTATGTTAGCCCTGCGATACCTGCTGACCTGCTCAGGGTGTACCCTGCCTCTCCCCCTGCGACCCTGATGGATAAGTAGTATAGATAATGGATGGTTTTTTCACCATAAAGTTCCTTACATAAATATCCACCTTCTTTGAAATTTTCTACAGTGTTACAGATTCAAATTGAAATGGGAAAATCGACTTAATTGGGGTTGATATATGTCAAATATTAGCTTGCTCATGAAGAATTAGCACATATTGTTGGTGCTCTATTTTGCCACCTAGTGGAATAACAGAGAGTAGCTCTTTTATTAATCCATTTTGTTAATCCATTCAATTGCAGTCCACAAGGCAACTTGTATTAGAGCTAAATTCGTATGGTGGCTGGTTATTGGCTCCGGCCTGCATGTTTGAAACCCCTGACATAGAGTTTGGTCTTTATTTATACAAGTCTCGGAGAGATACTAAAAAAAGGGTCATAAGGAAACACTATAATACCTATAGGTTGGTGAGTGCTTAGTGAACTTCTGACACTTTTTCCTACTTTTATATTGAGATGCACCTTTATTACTGTAGGTATGCCTAACTGCAGGTGTCCCATGCTGTCATTTTCTTTGGGACACCTAAAGACATAGTTGACCATTGTAGTATATGTAAAATAGGCCATTATTTAATCATGAAGTCATTCATGGATAGAGACTATCATAGGACCACTAATGACCTAATAGAGGAACATATTTGTAGAGAAACTGACATAATGCAAGTTTTTTACTGATTGGATGCAGCTGTGTCAAGTGCAAAACTATTGCTAAGATTTTCTAGCAGCATTCTCAGAAAAGTAGTAGTATACATGTTTAATACATTGGCCAGTACATGTACACTCTGTTTAAAACCCCATGTATATAAAGTGGACCATTGTGGCAGTTGTAGCTGATAAATGGGTAATTAATATCAGAACAGAACAAAGTATGTTCAGCTAATAAACTGGCAACACAATGTGCATTTATGTTTCTACAGCAACACTGTATATACATATATGTATATATATATGCATGTGGCATAGCCAGGAATTCTGAACCCCCTCAAAGGATGTTACTTTGGACCCCAAAACCATTTCAGTTACCTCCGCCAAAGAGGTTAGGCTTTCAGTGCTGTTTGTTTGTTTGATTTTAAACAGCATTTCACAATAACGACCAATCTGATTTTAATAAAACTTGGTAGCAGGGTCTAGCATAGAACAAGGGAGAACCCATTACCTTTTGGAGCAGATCCAAGTCATGCAATGATGTAACAAATTTTGTTTTACTTTTGCTACTACTACGAAACACAGCATTTGAATGTGACAGAAGTCTGCACTCAACAATGGCATACATCTTAAAATCCAGTAGATGGTAGTAAAGTTTGATAGTGACAAAGCATAATCAATGTCGAAATATGATGACTCCGTTGGAAATATATCCAGACATATAGAGTGGTTGTGGTTGGAGATTTGCATATCGTACAAGAGTAGATTTGTGTCCTTGGTGAAGATCTGCTTTGTGAGTGCCCTTCTACAGGATGGACCATGAAAAAGTAGCCTGCCTCCAATACCGGTGCCACGCTCTTTGGAGAAGTCCGTAGCCCTTTTCTCTCCATCTGTCACCCCATGTGTAGGTGCACAGATGTGAACAGGGACCACTTTCAGCATCTGTTGTTTAAGTGAATAACAGTTATTTATTTGCTCATTCATTTTATCACCAGAGGCAGGCTACTTTTTCGTGGCTCACCCTGTAGTTTCGTACTGCATTTTGTGTACATTAAATACAATCACGCATCCTACTGGAATTCTCTTTCTGTGCTACCCTTCCTCCAACAATGAGGGCTAGAATTGTCTCCATCTTTCGCTGTATTTGAGACAGCCATCTATGGATAGCTAAAGTTATGTGTGGCTGTTTTAAAGCCCACACAGATCTTCTGTGTCTATATTCTCGACTCTCTCCTTTGGCTGGTTCAGATTTCCTGCTACCCTCCCTGAACATTGTGCCAGGATTTGTGGAGGTATCACTTCTTCTCCACTTCTTAAGAGCAAGGTAGCTAAACTCGAAAAGTCTCTCCTTCTGACAGACCACTCTTTCTGGAAGAGTAGAGGCCACAGTAAAAACTCTTACATGAGTAAGGTTGTGTAATTTTAGCATTTGAAGCTTTTCACAGCTATTACAAGAACCAAATTCCAATGGCCCAAAGGTTATAGGCAGAGAGTGAAAAAAAAGAGAGAAAAAACAGACTAGAAGGGAGGAATGATGCGAGCACGGTGATGGCTTTAGCAGACCCAGACAGATGGAATAAGCACTTGAGGGGAAAAAGAGGAAAAACAGTACACTTTATAGAGTGCAGCACTGAAAACAAGTCTGCTATGCGAAAGTGTATGTGTTTGTGTGTGCGCATGTTAATGACAAGAAAAGTGAGAGAGGGAGAGAGACAGACCATTATAGACATATAAATGTCTGAATGTAGCATAAACAAGCTGTTTCATTCATGTGGAGACCTCACTACAGCGCTGCTACATGCCCAAATGTCCATGGCTCCTCTACCCTGTTACTACAGCCTTTACCAGTGACAGTGAGGGGAAAAGGTGAAATAATGACAGAAATAAATATAGATATAGCACAAGGAGCCTTGTCTTTTTGGAAGATAGACGATCTCGCTCTCTCTCTCTCTCTCTCTCTCTCTCTCTCTCTCTCGTGTGTGTGTGTGGTTACAGTATGCCTCTGCTCTGCTGTTGTGATTAATGCCTGGCCTGCAGATGTCATCCCTTGTGGGGGTGAAGGCCTAAAGCACTGCAAAACCACTGAGGAAAACATTGCTCTGATTTAGAGCGTGTGTGTGTGTAGTGAAAGAAAGAGGGTGACTCGTGCGTAAATGGTTTGGGTTATGCACGTGGTGCCCTTAGCTGTTCGAATCTTTTCGTGCATTATAGCAAAAATGACCACAGCGTGGCGCCAGAGTTTTTACTGCAGCATCTACTCTGCAGGATTTTCGAAAAAATCTTGCTACATGGACAAAGGGCAAAAGGTTTATTTGCCAGACTTTCGTGTCCTAAAAAAGAGCAAAGCATGCTTTTTAGCAATTCAAGTGATTTTTACACTTTGCAAAAAAATGGCACAAAGATACAAAGGGCTCTCTTTGTCGTGTTTATTACGCATCAGGCTCACTAGTGCTCCTTTGTAGCTCAGTGTCAAGAAATGCAAAGTCTGATGGAGTTGCTTGCTTGCTTGGTTTGGATCTACTTACAGCCAGGACAAAAACAAAATGGCATTTATCATAAAAAATGATAAAAAGCTGCAGTGACTGGAATTTGGAGTCAAAACGTATAATCAGTTGTTAAACTGCACTGTGTAGTTTTATTTAAAAAAAACACACAACATTTTTATAAACACTCCTAATTAGATTTTTTCCCCCACTAAACACTTTTTTTGGCAAAACTGTTGTCATCCAAGGACACTTAGTCCTTTCTTGTAAGATCTAAAGTCATCCATGTGGACCGTGCGGATTTGGACTCTTATACTACCCCACTGATTTTCCAGTTTCCACAACCATCACTTTAGGCTGATTTTTCATATATGTTGGAGATCATTTTCAGTGAATATCACCTGGTATTTAGGGAAATCTACAATGCCATCAATCTTCCTAAGAGCGTTTGGTTCGCTAGGCACAAAACCTCTGGAAAAACAACAATGATCCACCACCAAGTTTTACATCAAGTGGCTTCTAATAAACGATTATGAAACATGAAAACCTCTGGATTCTGTTATATCCATTACTTGACTTGTGCAAAGGTCTTTTGTTTTTCCACTTGAAGTTCCTGGAGACTGAGAACAATGTTTTAAATACAGCTTATTTTATATTATTTTTATATAAGGGCGACAACTTTTTAGCATTTATTTTAAATACTCTTTGGAGGTGATTCTAGGTGTTTTCACATACAGTTTTGAGTGAAATTTTTCATATTATTATTCTTCTTATGAGAATGATTTTGAGGAAATAGAAGTACCCTTCCTCTTGCCCAAAAGTCAGCTAGGATTGCATCCTCGTGACCCCCACAGCATCCGTGACCCTAAATAGGATAAAGGGGCATGTAAATGTGTCACTTGAGTCACCAAGAAAATGACTCCCAACTCCTTACCCCAAACAGCCTCAAATGAAATCATCAGTGACTAATACTGTGCCTGCTCAACATCAACAATGCGTAATGCACTATTTGATAAGTTGCTAAGAGCTAACGTGACTCAGAACTAAAGGCATCTTTAGCAGCAGGGAATGCCAAACTTGGTCCTGAGAGCAACTGTCTCCACATCTGTCCCACAGCTGTTATTCCAGAAAAAGAAAGGAAGAGCGAGAAAGAGAGACAGACAGATGCAGAGTAAGTAAATGTAAAGTAAAAAGTAAAGTAAAAGATGAAACATATAGATATAGCATAAAAAGGAAAAAAGTCAGGACTCATTCATTATAAAATCATAGTAACAACATATTGAAACAATATTTATTTTGACCACCCCCCCCCCCTTAACTGTCATTCTTAAGGGTCCCGTTTTAAAATGACATTTTCAGCTACTTGTCAAAACTGCCAGCTACTAAAGATTACCACCAGTACTTTGTGTCCAGGATTTAATTCTGGGTCCACGGTACGTACTGAATAGGGATGTAACAACGCATCATGACACGATGCACAAATTTGACAATGTGGATTATGGGAATGTGCAATCAGCATCGTGGGAATCAGCATAATGTTAATTATGCATCTAATACAATTATGCTGTTTAAACACCAGATATCCCGATCCATACAAAGTCCCCTTCAAAAGTACAGGTGCTCCGAGTTACAAAGGCCCGAATTTTTCAAAGTTACGATGACGATTGCGATACACTAAAAATTGGAAAATATTTAGAAAATATTTAAAATTCGCAGGCAGGCATCGCTGGCAGGTCAGCATAACATGTGACATATGCGGACATTCAAACAACGCCTGGAAGTACATGAACGACACCTGGAAGTACGCAGATGATGCCCGGACCACTCACCGGACCACTCACCTCATCTATCGTAACCTGTAATGGTACAGAAAGGTCATTTCTCTGTTTTTGCTATACACTGAAGACAGTTGGGTGTGAGATCAAAAGATGAATGAGACGACTGATCAGAATTTCAGCTCTCAATCAGTGATTTGGTTACCAGGAATAAGATTTTTTCGAAGTGCAGTTAGCTGAGCTGTAGAGTAACGGGTTCAGTGCTGAATCTTATGGTTCCTTTTCCAATGAGACCGCCGTCAATGGTGCTGAGCCTGGGAGGGCTGTTGAGACGTTGTTGTGGTAAATGCAGTTTTCGAGCGATGTCATGGTCAATGACGTTTCCGGCTGATCCGGAGTCTATCATGGCTGGAACGATAAATGTTTCTCCTGAGTGTAGAATTTGAGTCTTAATCACATAAGGAGGGGTGGAAACCAAAGATGCAGTACTCACCTGGGTAGATTGGGGTTCTCCTGTGACCCCAGGCTGCGTGTGCTGCAGCCCGAGGGGCAGTGAGACACAGGATGACCGGCCTCGCCGTAGTAGAAACATAACTTTTCAAGATGTCTTCGTTCTCTTTCGTGAGCACTGAGACGCATGCTCCCCAGCTGCATTGGTTCAGATTCAGGCTGGGATGAGTGAAGAGGGGCTTGCGCGTGATATGTTGTGGATCTCCGGTCCAGTAGCATGTTGCCCAGTTGAATAGACTCACAGCAGGACCCACAACCTCGCAGCCAGTGCCTGCCCAGCCAGCCGCATCCGCTTCCCTCATCGCACGCCCGGATAAGTTCGCGGGAGACCCCGCCACATGCCTTGGCTTCCTCCTACAGTGTCAGCTGTATTTCACAGTCCAAGGAAATGTCAATGACCGGCAGAAGATAGCACAACTCATTAGTCTGCTTACCGGGAAGGCACTCACCTGGGCCATCGCAGTGTAGGAGAGAGGTGGCGAGTCCATTTCCTCACATGAACGTTTTGTGTCCATGTTCAAGAGTGTTTAATCATGCTCCAGAGGGGAAGGAAGTGAGTGAGAGGTTGTTGGAGGTTAAACAAGGGAATCACCGCATGGTAGAGTATAGGTTGGACTTCCGTACACTGGCAGCAGAGAGTGGGTGGAACAAGACCGCGCTAAAGGCCATCTTCCACCAGGGTCTCAATCGTGAGGTGCTTTGTTCTGTCTCAGTTGTTTTTGAATGTTTAAATGAAAAAAAAGAGAGTGAGGAGGTCATAAGAGCCACAGGATCCACTGCATCCATGTTTTGGCGAAGCATTCTGTCAGAATCGGGAGGCGAGACTGGATGCATGTGCAGATATCACGGTAAACCCATAAGAAGTTAGACAAAGGTACAAAATCAGCACATAACAACGTAGTCAGACAGAACAGGGTATAATGATCGGGCAAACAGTACTAAGCATGTGAGGCAAAGATCAAAACCAATATGGTGAACAAAACATCTGAGACAAAGAGCAAATCAGAAACAATCAGGGTCATACACAGGAGATCAATCATATAATGCAAGGCTTAGCAATAGGCACAAAAACAGACAAACTAATGCTTCGCAACCAAAGTGTATGTGAGTGCGAATGTTTATAGTCCTGTGCACCTAATCAGAGTAGTCAGGTGACCCAGAACGTGACAGACTGTCAGCCATGTTGTTTTGGCACAGGTGCTCATGGGATTGGACTTTTCGTCGTACTGCTGGTTGCGAGTGTTCATGAGAAGTTCCTACTACTATTTAGTTACAGTAATTAGTTAGTGTAAATTTATAACCTTTAATTATTCATTGGGTTTTCCTCTAGGGGAAATTTTAAAGCTTCCATGTAAACCCTACCCTGTTTTCCCATTTAGGAAGTAAAAAAAACCCCACAAATAACCTTTTCTGTGCTTGAAAAAATATATATTTTTATGGGTTATGTAAAACTATGTTAAAATGTATTGGCACCCACAACTGAAATGACTAATTCAGACAGGGATTTATAAGGAGAAAATAAATGATTTTATGGAGGAGTGATCAAAACAACATGGTCAGTGACTATAGCTCCTGGTGTCCACTGACTGCTAGGAGCCAGGAAAAGAGTGCACTTAGTTGCTGTTAACTTTCTATCCTCCAGGTGGCATTTATGCTCCATGTATTTTTTTGTTTTGTTTTGTTTTTTTTAAACTTCATCCCTGGCTTTAAGAAACCAGCACGTCCAGAGTTAACCTCTATCCTGTATTGCTCCAGCAACATCAAGCAGACCCTGAAAAAGAGAAACAAAGGGAGGAGCAGTGTGCTGGGTCAGTGGTCGTGCTGTGCTCTCTGACCAACTGAGAGGCTGAGTGAAGGGCACTTGGACTGTGCTGAGATGTGTTATGTTGTCCAAGTCAAAAGCACAGAGCTAATTTTCTGAGCTCAATTTCAGAATATCATGCTCAGTTATGACTCCTAATGGCTATAAACACCAAGGAAGAGAAGAAGGGAATGTTGTTTAGCAAGTTTTTGTGTCAACTGACACATCATTAGTGCTTCCTGTTAGTCAGTGTTTACCTGTTACAGTAACTTGTGGCATATCAACAAGGGAATGAGGATGGGAACATATATCTCTACCTAGAAAATAGCTGGCAATAATAGCAGGAAGCTTGCAGGTGAATTTTTGCACATTAAAATACTGAAGTAATCGTCAAGGCCTTAGGTTAAATGGAGTTGTTGTTATGTGAGAAGACACACACACACACACACACACATACACACACACACACACACACAGAAGAGTATTTCTGATGATTCTGATAATTATGTGTGAGTCAATTTCCACTCCACTGATTGAATCATAATCATCTGCTCCGATTGGTGTAGCAACAAGTGCGAAGGGGTAGATGTCCCTACCTGTGTCTGAGTGTTTGTGGGACTGATGGAAATTTTATCTCTTCGCAATGAGTCAGATAAATTGGCACACCTCAATAATAACAGACAACTCTTTGGACTCCTAAAGATATCCATTTCCCCCTATGGTTTCTCAAATGGTTCCATGAAACTGAACTCTACCTTCTAATTAAGTTTTTCTTGGCAATTGTGTTTTAAATATTTTTGTACTGTTAAACTGAAAGAATTTAGTCCTAGTAAAGTGTTTAGTTGTCCTCATAATGATTTTATATAAATAT
>JAQMCW010000005.1:13852155-13882982 GCA_030068335.1 Chrysichthys cranchii
TTATTTGTGTGTGTGTGTGTGTGTGTGTGTGTGTGTGTGTGTGTGTGTGTGTGTGTGTGTGTGTGTGTGTGTTTTATTTTGGGGGGTTTTGGGGGCATATATTTATCTCCCTGATCTTGAAGTATTGAAAGATTTTGCATATAAAGGACCACTTTGTTTGTCTTTTTCTTAGTAATAAAATGAGAAGTACATGATGTACATGTTCCTCTTCACTTTGGTTCCCTTTTTTTGTCCTTTAAATAGACCAGTGCTACACAGACATGTAATGAAACCACACAAACCAATGAGAACAGAACTACTCGAAGAGGAAAAAATAGGCTAAAAGAAAACACTTCTGATGAAACGTAATTAAATCTTCAATTGCGTAATTTGTAATCAGTACCAGATTACAATTCCTCAATAAACAAGCCAACACTGATTACTCCTCATAGCTGGATTTCTATTGGATTATGCAGCCAAATCTAAACATAGAACATTGTGAGAGGAGACTCAGCTACAACTGAACTAACAACTATCCAACGCACAGATCTGTCGCTGAAGCTTCTGGGGATTGCGGACAGAGAATGCCGAGGAGGGGTAGAGATGAGAAACACTCCTGAATGTTTTTAACCACTAAACCACAGAAAATATACAGGAATGTTTGGTTGGTATCTTACATACAAAGAAAAACGCACACGGCGTTGGTCTTGATATTCAAACATTATAGAAGCAGACCATTCTGACATGAAACGGCATGGATTTGGACATTTTGCCTCATTCTGGTACATAAATACACTGTAATCCAGCTGAATGAGTGCAGGCCCAAGGGAAAGTTGAGTAAACAGTTCAGCTGAGATCCATTTGAGTAGTGCTGCCCAATGCGTTTGGGAAAAGCGCTGTTTTCAAGCCAATCATAATGACTCCATCCAGGCCTCATAAACTTGCTGGATGAGAAACGCAAGCTAACAGAGGCCTAAAAAGTACTGCCGCAGATGTCGTTGCTGGGGAGATGCCACTTTAACCTCCTCCACTTCCTAACTTGGAAGTAACAGCTCTGCGCTGGAGACGGGGCCGTTAAAGTTTCTCAATGAGCAAGACAAGCATAAACACACAAGCATTATAACACACTCACACCTCTGTGCCAGTGCACATCTGCGCTTGAGTGTTGATGTAGCCAGGAAGCACGTAGCTCTTTCCCATAATTCCCTCCGCAGTAACACTGTGCTCATTAGTTCACTGATCTTTTTAGCCAGAACATACTTCCCACTACGGGTCTGTCATGGATTACACGCCATGAGAGAACCCAGTAAAATGAAAGAGCAGCAGACTATTAGGTGGGGGAGGGATGGGAGTGGCCGAAAGAGCCACGCACCATGACGCAAGGTGTTATAAAAGCCAGATGGCTGCTTTAATGCTGAAAATATGTTCTTGTGTTTTGTTTATTTCTGCTTCAGACCTCAAACATTCAGGAAACAAGATCTAAAGACTAGATATTGTATTTTATTGCACCAAATGTTGTCCACTCTCTCTCTCCAGGTCTTGAGAAGAGTGATAACGTCATGATTTGTGGGCAAAAGTAAGATAAACGTTTTCCTTTCCATCACAGCAGGTTGGACCAAATGCACTGTACATTCACCAATGACCTTACGACTGTGTTTCCTAAAGCAAATGAAGACATGTCACCTAAATGTGTGACGTACTAAACTTCAAGCACGCTTCAGAACCTGGAGGGTGGCACGTATTTAGGAAATTGCTCCAGTTGGAGGAATCAAATCCATCTATGGGGAATATCCCAAAATAAACCCTTCAGTTCTCCCATATCGGGCCTTATATAAATAAGATATCACAGGGCACCATGGGAAATAGCCAATCCAGTCCTGTAAACATCAGCCAATGACTTCTGGCAGGCCCGTGCTCTCTCTCGAGGCCTGCAGCGGGAGAAGGGAGGAGGGAACCCAGGGCTGGAATTCATAAATAAGTCACTTTTTTCGGGGAGGATTATGTGTCCACGGACCCCTTCTACCCCTTCACCCCCTCCCCCACCAAAACAAACAAGGCAAGGCAGAAATAGCTGATTTTAAGCATCACTACAGGAAATTATTTTAGCTTTGGTAATTTGGCTGCTTACTTTATTAGCATTTGCATTTCAGTTAGAGCCAAACCAATTTAACCTCCTCCCCCCTCCTGAACACTAGCCTGCCTATACACACATACCCACGGGCACACCTGGACCCGTCTGCTGGTCCAAACATTAAAACACTCGAAGTACTAACACATACACTAACGCTTGCGAAACGCACAATTTTCCATCATGAAGAGTTTGAAATGTAAAACAACTTAACACTTATGACTTTAAAGAAGTTGTAGCTTGAACAACTTTTGTAAAAGTACTGCTTGTTTCCTAGGGTTTGTTTTTAGGCTCCTTATATCATTAACCCATTCCCAGAGGAAGCCACTCTGGCTCTATTTAAATCCACTTATCCAGGCCTTTCCCGTAATCACCCTCGTGAACAAACACAAGGGACCAGAGAGTGCTATGTTTGCTAGGCCAACACTGGGAAGGGTGTTAGTGGTTAGCCCCAAAACCTTCCACCTGATGAAAACTACAAGACAACACAAGACAAAGGACATTACACCCCACCATCTACAGATTATATTGCAAAACAACAACAACAATAACAACAAAAACCCCAAATCTATCCTCTCTGTCTGTCCCTGTACCTAGAGAGCATGAGCGCTGATCATTCCACATTGGTCAGATTGAACACGGTGCTCCATGGTGGAAAGTTGAGGCAGGCATTCATTCAGTATGCTTTTAATTCATTTTTTATTTTTATTTTTTGGACGGAACAGAAATGTTCGGCAGAATTCAAGCGAAACCGCTTCCTGTAAACCGAAGGCTTTGAAAAAAGGTTAGTGGGTGTTGTTCATGTTTTATTAAAGTGAGATGGAGATTCCGGTGTGGGCTTGGAAAGGGTTAAATGCATGCACTTTCTGTGGGTTGCACATGTATGTGCAATGACAGTAATGCACTCAACACCTCTGCATGTTCCACTGAGACTGAGAGAGATATTTTGAAATGGGGCAGGATGTTTTGAGCTTATTTTCTCCTGTTTTGTCACCTCTCTCTATTTATCACACACACACGCACACACACACACACACACACACTAAAAGCCACTGACATGATTGACAGGTACATTTGCGTTTGACTAGAAACTTGAAGTATTTGTTTTATTATCTGTTTTATGACCTTTAAGAAGAATGTAAAAGATATTAAAAAGGCCAGATTGAAAAGGAATTTTGTGGGGGAAGATATAATAAGAATGCCCCACCATCAGACAGCATTTGACTAAAGATTTCTGGTGGTTTGAAATTAAATGGCATAATTTGAATGAATGCATGAATGAATGATTAGATGTTCACCCCCAAACTCAAAGACCCACAACAGACTGCTATCATTCACTCACCAAATAAAAACAGCCTTCTCAGGTGTCCAGGAGCTGTCTGCATCCTAAAGACCTCACAAAACACTGAAACAACACTTACTAACATCCACTGTCTCAAAAGGAACAATTTGTCCCTTTCTATAGGATTACTATACTGGGTCAGTCATGTCTCAGTCTAAGCTCAGTATCAGACTCAGTGCAAATACAATATGACTCATACTATGTTTGCTTAAAGACAAAAGGAAAGCTCATATGGACTTTGCCTCTTTTATTTTGACCTCATTTCTACTTAAAGTTGTAATAGTTTTATTAAAATGACTTGTAAGAATTGGTGATTAAAGACACAACTTATGTGAGCGCTGCCGTCTCAGTAGTGACGTCACTTGAAGGGTTCATACCACACTGCGTAGTGTTTTGTTACTGCTGAGACAACGTACCCCATGTTTTCATTTTAAAGTACTCGGAAACAGTGACCAGTATAGCTTACCACGCTCTTCGGTCTTTTGTAAATATCACCATAGATGTGATCATCATCATAGATCAGATTTTAATGTTTCAATTTCCTCATTACTGACGTCAAATGACTCTTAAACACTTTTCCTGCTTTCAGTTAGCAAGGTTACTGTAGTGCTGTATTGCTTATTTCATAATTATATTTAGCCGGTCTCATCTGTGCTAAATATTTGCTTTTTTACACAGTGTTTTGCTGAAGAAGAGACTTTAGCCTCAATGAGTTAATCATCACTATGTACATTCACCACTGGAGTACAACTCCAGGTTAATAATTAAGGCCTTCAGATGAATCGAGTGCAAAAAAAAAGCAAAAAAAAACAAAACAAAACAAAAAAAAACCCCAAACAGTAAAACTGTACGGAAAAAAAGGCTTGAATTTATACGGCACGATATGCAGTCACGGGTTTTCAGACCATCTTTAAATGATACTTTGAATCTTCATACCCCCCCACCCCCACCACCAACTTATAATATACAGAAGAAAAAATCTAGGGGTCTTCTTCTCTGAGGCAACTTTCCACCTTGGGGCAGGAAATGACTTCATTTCCTGACATATGATCTACTCAGTGCGAAAGAAATAAAGAGCAAGGTGTCACACTTATTACCAAGTATCTCCTGTACCGCAAGTGTAATGCTACCTGCCTACTAATAATAATAAAACAAGAAAAAAATGAATAAATCTTCCACATTACAAATACCAAAATACTGAACTAATAAAGAAGCCAAATGACTTGGGCTTGTGCGGTGCTAATCTTTATGAACACAAACAATGGGCAGAAGTGTTACTGACACACTACCAGGGAGAGAAAGAGAGAGAGAAAGTGAGCTAGAGAGAACGCGCTCAGGGACCAGCAGACATTGTGAAACATTAAAGTTGACTATTGAACTCTCTAAAGGACTGGATGACTCATAGTGACGGCACGCAGCAGTAAGTAAACAATCTGACACCAAACTGATCCGCCAGCAGAGGGATGAGAGTGGCTCGGAAAGTACCAAGAAAGCCCCTGCTCCTCGGGAAATCTCACTTCTTGATAGCACTTAAGTTGGTTAAATATCAATAATAAGCATATCGATCAAATATCATATCTTATCTATGTATGAAATTGAAGACATTTCCTGAAATGGTCTGGAATTTCACCGATGCGTTCGCATTGGCTCTTAGAATGTGACCAAAGCCACAGAGTGTGTTTAGCAATAGGGAGACGTGCTGATAAATAATCCCAGCAGGATTGGGCCACGGTGGTTCTGAGCTTTGGTCTATGGAGATCGAAAAAAAAAAAAAAAAAAAAAAAGAGGTCAGGATAGTGTCAGCTTGCACTCAAGGCCTGATAACAGAGGATATGTGAGGACAAAGGACAGAGGTCTATGTTATAGAAATTAGGCGAATAACCACATACTCAGACATGCGGGGGCTGTCAGACTGATGAGGGACCACACTAACCAGCATTAATCATCAGATAAAGTCATGTGCGCAGGAAATGACAACAGAGGGGAGTTCTTGAAGACAAAAATAGTACACAAACATGTCCTCTTTGGTCAGGTTTGATCACACTTGTCTTGGTAAACACCGAAAACATCAGAAGGTGCCGTCACAGCCTCCAAAACAGTACTATGCTTGTAGTGTGCGCTTATTTTTCAGTTCCTAGTATGAATAATTTAGTAACTACAGTAAAGGTAATTAAAGGGATGTAGTAAGGATGTAATGAAATACAAGTGCATGATTCTGAAGGAACAGATAATGTGTTCTAAACACAGATATGAATAGGAAGCACGCTGTTGTCGTTTATTTGCCCGAAATGTTCACATGGTGTCATGTGTGCAGGAGGTTTGTATTTTCATTTTCATTCATTCGTCCTTTGTGACTGCCTGGTAAGCGCTGCCATGGTTTAGATTAGGGTCCTAGTTTGGTTAGGCCTGTATTTTGAGAAATAGAACAAACTAAATGGATTAGAAGAGGTTGTGGTCTGGTACAAACATAAAATAAAACCTGCACGAGCAAATATCCCTTCCGATTTAGGCCACGCCCATCTCATTCTGTGATTCATTCAAATACAGATGGAGATATGAATAAATTGGATCACCGGAACAGAGACGCAGGTACAGATAAAGACAGTGGCATTGCTTTACACCCCCAGTATGCAGTTAAAAGAAAAACGTAAGTCAGCACCAACCAATGGGTGTTAGGAGTTTAAGGGGGTAAGCCTATTTCATTTTCAGGATTTTTTTTTTTAAATGCAAGCAAAATACTTTGGTCTAGCAATAACCTAGTGTACTTACTACTTGCTAAATATTAATCTGCACACACTGGAAATAGTTGCTGTGCTGACTTCCTTTTAGTTCTGACCAGAACTGTGTTCACATTTCATTGATTTATCAGTGGCTTAGTTTATTTCAGTATCCATCATCATCTGCATTTTATCTGGTGCATATAGTCCATTCGAGAAGAATATATTATGGAAAATGGGTTCCGAGCCAAGTGTCTGATCCCTGTCCAAGCCCTCTCCTTCCAGCAGTCCCTGAGTGAATCAGCACCTGACATCAGTATTCTTCTCCGAGCTCACTCTAGCAGCCGTACCGGCTCAGTGCTTAAGGGTCCGAGCTCCTAACTTGTGAGTTCGACTCCCAGGCCTGCCTGCATGTTTACTCCTGAATACTCGGGAAAGGCCCCTGACTTTCAGTTGCTCAGCAGTACGCTTGGATTATTTTGTATAAAAGTGCTTGCCAAAGAAATAAATGTAAACAAATGTACTGTGAAATACTTTGCAAACTCCGTGAAGAAGGAAGTTTTGGTTGGAACAAATGAAGAAACATTAGTAAGCTCGTTAGAAGTTGCCACGGCAGACCAAACCCATTCCACAATGCACTTAGAGTGGGCATAAACAAACTAGAATCTTGTTTATTTCACCTTCACTCTACTGCATAAATGTTTGTCCTGTTTAAACCGAGCCAGTCTTCCTGTGCCGATGTTTACACATCTCTCCGTGGTGACGCTTCCCTCCCTTGGGTTTCTATTATGTATCCACACTAGCATAAATACATGCATCCTTATGGTGACAAAAGGAGCCCGGTGACATCACCCCATTCTAATGTCAGACATAAAGAGGATGCGGTCATTTTCAGAAATGCAAGGAGAGGTGTATTCACTGGGTGTGTATTTCACCACACTTAGTCATCAAGACATATAGAGCTCTAACATTATCTAATATCTGGCGATACAAGCGACATAATAAACACCCTCACTAAAGATCAACATCGCTTTACTGTATATAGGAGGTATATAGCAGCATATATGTAGTAGTATAGTAGTATATACAGTACCCTTGACAAAAAAAAGCTGTAATTTCAGAGGAGAATGAGATTACACCATGACTGGTGAAATTACACCATGACAAAGAGATGGTCATATATCCTGCTGAACGCAGGCCAGCAGCACAGCGGCAGCAGGAAGGAAGGAAGGACAGAAAGAAGGCTCACCCTGCCCCCTTTAGAGAGCTCTGTCTGGCTCTAGTCTCTTTTTTTTCCTTCTTGACCCTCTCCCTCTGCTCTGTTAGAGAAAAATAAATAAACCTCATGTGGACTCCAGCTCCACCAAGCACAGCAGGCCCTCCACCTCCACTTCTGCCCCCTCTGCACTATCCCACTCCACTCCTCCACAACGCACACTGACAGGTGTCTCTGATTAAAGCTGTGAAAAATGGCGGCAGTCACGCCAGCCGTCTCCCCTCCAGCATTCCTACAGCATGACTACGCACTTTCTCCCCGATGCCATTCTCCTCCTCCGAACTCACTTCTCTCTCTGTCTGTCTCTCTCAGTCTCTCTTCTTTTGTTTCTCTTCATCTCCTTAACCTGGACTTCCTATTACCCTTTGCTAAAATGAAGTCTGGTTTTACGGAAAAAAAGGAAGAAACAAAGATTTGTTTGAGAGCTGAACAGAAATCAGGGTGTAGTTGAAGGGTGAGGGAATGAATTGTTGGGTATCTAAGTTTGTGTCAGAGGGGATTTGTGGGATGCCTGAATGCACATGTGGGGACAGGGTGGGTGGGGGGTATTGGGCAGTTAGAGATTCCCAAATCCATGTGACTCAAAGTGTGAAGGGTTTACAGAGGTTTATGAGAGCATGAGTGAAATGGAAAGAATTGCATGTGTGTGTGTGTGTGTGGGGCGTATAGTTAGGCCTTGATTTACTAAGATCCTAAATAATGTGTGCTGATTTGTCATGGGGAGGAACTGTGCATGCAAAAAGTTATGACTGATTACAGAACATACAAAGTAGGCGTAGAAGACAACATGTAAAATAGGTGTCGTACCTACCGTTTGTCGTTGTTTGCTGTTGAAGATTTCAGATGTCTGTGAGACTCGGAATACAGTATTGTGCTTTCAAAATAATGCCAGTTAAAGGCTGGCAAATATGGGTAAAGAAAAACAGAATATCAGCACAATATATAAAGTCGGTTAAAATAGTGGGACACATGTGAACGAAAGCTTTTCACAGTTTGACAGTGGCACTAGAGGTGTGAATGTGTGGTGAGCATCTGAGACCTGCTTTGCCAACCTTACATCAAGGCTTCAGAGTGTATTTTGAAGTTTGAGTCATTCAGGAAAGGACACGTTCAGTAATATGATGCTCCTGATCAGCTGTGAGTCACCCTGACAATCTTGTAAAAGCAATTCACAGTCACGATGTGTCAGTGGTTGGAAATGACGGGAAATGTATACACAGTTATGTTAAGTACCTAACAATCTGTTTCTCTCTCTCTCTCTCTCTCTCTCTCTCTTTCTGTCAAGCTACACATACTACTTCTGAGACCCCTCCGATCCTGATCCCTTCCCTTCTGTTCTCAGGATCCATCCTGGTGCCCTACTTCTGGTTGGAATTCTTCTTTCTTGGAAACCACTTGATCCTGCTGAGATTGGTCCCAGCCTAAAATTACATTTAGAAACTGAAAATGGTACTGGAGTGCTGTGGATACAAGCAGTTTTGCTCCAGTGGCTTAGTTTCTTCCAAGGAGATTTTCCTTGCCTCGGACTCCATTGGCTTGTTTTCTAGGGGTACATATATTTATGAATAAATTAATAAATTCATAGGTTATAATCTAGAATTGGAATCTATGTATTGCTGTAAAGCTGCTTTGTGACCATTGTCCATTGTTTAACGTGCTATACAAATAAAATTGAATTGAACGAAATGGTCAGCTATGTCAAATGAACTCCCATCCACACTTTTGGCAAAAAATCAAGGCTTCCCACACAGTGACAGGCAGCCAATCAAGAAAAGGAGAATGTGAGCCTGTGAGAATGTAAACAAACAGGAGTTTGATTCACAAGTGAAGCAACAGAAAAGCCTTCATCCTATTATCAAGAGATCGCATGTTTAAATCCTGATTATTCCACAACCATCCGTGGCTGGGAGTGAAGCGAGCAAAATTTGTCATGCTTTCCAGTGGAAGGGACGGCATCCTTTCTCTTCCCTGTCAGTCACAGTGACGCCAACCATTCATGGGTGTCTGTATGCCGAAGAGGGCACGTAGTGCTTTCCTTCGAGTGTGTTACCCTGCCCTGTGATGCAACATAAGCAGTAGATCAAAAAGATGCATTTGGTTGGCTTTGAATGTTTCAGAGGAAGCACATGTTAGCCTTCACCCTCCCAAGTTAGAAGCTGTCGTACGATGGGGAGAATTTGCAGAAGAGTGGGAATTGGCAAATGACCAAATTGGAAAATTGGGAATGTGGAGCTCAATATTACACAAAAAAGAGGAATAATTAAGGACAGATGTAGTTTCAATCCTTTACTCAGTACAGCATTTATTTGTTCTTTGAATTAGGCAGAGATTAGTCAATTAATGCTGAATGAATAATTTATCCTTGTGGTTTCTGCATGAGAACTCAGATGTGTAGACAGCTCATGATACTGAACAACAGAAGGTGTTGGTAAAATCCTCCATATTTTCGTATTTCAAACTCTGTTCTATCAGGAAAGAATGAGTGATTCGAAACCTCAGCTCACCTGATGAGTGTCTTTTTATCCCAGTGTGGGCTGTAGTTAGTGCGCTAACACTACCTGGTTCATGCTTTTTGTTAAAGGCTGTTAAAGAGGAAAATATGCAGATTAGACAACAAAATACACATACTGCAAAAAAAACAAAAACAAAAAACAAACATCTTAGGAAGTGAAAAGATCTTGTAAATAGTCTAATGGATTTAGTATTTATAGTAGAAGATTGCCATAAAGCAAATATAAGATCATTAAACCTATTGATAATTTATTTTTTTTTTTTTTTACTAATTTCATGCGTGAACTAGTATTGTTCTGTTGGAAGACAATTTTGCTAATTTTAAGTATTTATTTCTAGAAAGAAGCAAAATTATCTGCCAACAGAATAAAACGTGAAAATGAGTAAAAGTCTTGAAATGGGTTGAACGAACTTATATCTTGGTTTATAGTTATACTTACAACCGGCAATTTTACATACTGTAAGTTTAACTATATTCAAGACTAATTTCAGTGCAGACAACACAGATCGGGGCTGTTGTTTTTTTTTGTATTTTTCTTTTCTCTTTATTATAAAAAAATGAATGTTGTCATTTTAAGTTCATCTGGGGCAAACAGACATACACTGTGCTAGTCTAATACAGAATTTCCGGATTCACAAAATCACCATTCCTGAAAAGCTTTCAGATTTAGTAGGTCACATTGTTGGTGCTAAATTAATCTATTTGTATCGGTTCTGGTCTGACATAATACTCTGTTCATAAATCCAATAGCACTTTTTTTGTGGGTGTTGTCAAGCATGCACATGTTTTACACAAGGAAACCTTTAGTAAATCATAGTGTGTGAAAACATAGCGAACAAAAAGATTGTTTCTTCAACCCATAATCACTACAGAAACAGTAAACATCTGTGGTCCCCTTAACCCATAGAAGAAAACCTAACCTCATCCGCCATCTATGGCCAGCATATTTCTCTTTGCACTGCAACCATATTTGTACCACATTAAAATGATCAGATGACAATTACAAGCTGTTTCGAGGATCTCATTCTTGTGGCTGTTTTGCTTCATGACTGTATTTGTTTGTGCAGGGGCTCTTACGAGCCCTCGACAGAATCCATGCACGTCCCTGTACATAGAGCAGTCTACAGGCAAAGCCCAAACTCACTGTCATCCAGACTCTCCCAGCAGACAACTGCTGATCCACTTCCAGATGTTTCCTGTACTGTTGCTCCAAGAGCCAAAAAAGAACATGAAATCAGAGACATATTCCTTTCAGCTAAACAAGCTTATCGTAGTGCGGCGCATAATTATATCAGCTTTAAAAGTCTGACTTTTAACGGTACCATGAGTTGTCAGACTCTGCTTTGGTTTTAGGTTAGGTGTAAACTGGAGCTTTTCTTGGTAATTTCTGTCCACGGCAAGAATGTTGTCTTGGATCTGTCTACCACAGATGGGATATTGGGAAAGACGATGATTTATATTTGTGGGATTGCGTAGTTGAGCTCTAGGGCAGGCACAGGGTTTAGCATTAATGAAACAGAGGAATGAAATGTGTTCTCTTTTAAATATGGCCCCGTTAATGAGGAGTTCAAGGCCAAAGCTCTTATTGAAAGCAAGAAAAATCTCGATTCCAATTTAGTTTAAATAGGCTTTTCCTTTTGCCTTATCAGGGCTCACTCACTTGAAACTTCTTTCCTTAGGAAGATATCAGTTTAAAAGGGAGGCTATCAGTGGTGTGCAGAAGCCCTATCACGCTCTAGCAGAATGCCTTGTGTCAGATTTCATAAACAAGTGGGAACATTTTCATCCATCACTCCATTAAACTGGAATAGCAGGGTGCTTTTAATATGGCTGGGAGAGTCTTGTCGAAGCTAAGACATTTCCAGGACGCCGAGCATGATTCCATTTCATCCCCGATAAATTATGGTCCTGACTTTTACAAACATAAGAGCCAGCCTTCATTTAGCAAGAGTTATCCTAGCATGACTTTCTCTCTTTCTCTTCCCTCTATTGTCGAAGCTGTTTGACTGTAAACCACAAGCGTGTGCTTGCCCGGCCCTTGACTAAATAACAGTGTGAGAGAGCTTGTCAAACAACTGTAGTTAACAACAGCACAACAAATTAGGAAAGGTCAATGTTTTTACACCAGCCTAGCTCTTTTCAGCTCTCCTCGCTCTATGCTGGCATGCTGGCACTTGGGCTTCACACAGGAAATCAGCTAGAGGTAAGGGATATCGCAGTAATGATTATTAACCCTCGACAAGCTACAACACATTTCAGAAAGGAAAAAAAAAAAGTACTCGTATTATTTTCTTAACATCTTAATGTCTACATCAACTTTCTTACAGATCCTTTATAAACCACAGTAAGGCAGAACTTTTTCTTGTAATTTATCAGAGTTGCCCTACTGCAGGCCTGCTAGAATGGAAGTGAATGGAATGGATATTACACAAGCGCGCACGTACACACATATACACACACACACACACACACGCAAACCACTTTGACAACAAAAAACACATATCTAAACAGATTTTCCACTGTTCGACTCTGCCGAGTGGGAGTTAAACATTGATCTAATCTAACGTATATTTTCACCAGGACTACGAAACAATTCTAAAGGTCAGGCTTTTAGCAATGTTTTCAAAGAGAACACAAAAAAACTCCATTCACTGTAATCATTACTCATTTTAAGAATGGAACTAATATACCCACAGTGAACATGTGTACAATATGCATTACGTTTACTGTATGGGGCCCACCAGGGCACTCCCACTCAGGAAATATGATTCCATCATTCCCTTATAACACCCAGTCTTTCTAAACAGTTGACAGTCATAAATCACATGCAACGTAAACAGTGTAGTTGTACCATGTTGATGCAAAATAACGTTACAAGAACATACATACAAAGTAGAACTCTCCCTGAGCACAAAGGCACATTTTCCTTTTTATTTCTCAATCTCTTTTAAATATAGCAGTTGAGGAGTTGTTCCTTAATGTAGCCACTCAGTTTGGAAGCATATCGCTGACCTCATTCTGATCTCTCGTTTCACTGAAACATCACTTTAAGCCAAACATGTGCACGCTCACCCTTGATTGTTTTAATTTCAGAAAGGCTGTATTACTGAGGTCACATATTAAATGTATTAATAGCCTTTCCCCCTCTCTCTCTCATGGTTATATTTTTCATCTGGAAACCATTCGGTCCACTTTTTCATTATTTTAAACTCACATTTGCTGGAGGACTGAACAGCATGGATGGTGGTCAAGTGCAGGGCCAGAAATGTCAACAAGAAGTAAGTAAGATGTCCAACATTTGCTAGTCCTGATACTATTGAAGGTTCCTCTGCAAGGCAGCATAGATACTGAAGCCACCAGGATTACTGGGTTTGATCACTGGCACGGTGTATTCACTCACGTAACAGTGCACGAGGAGAGATATCTGAACAGATAGTGGATGTACCCAGGAAGAGTGTCAGTAGTGGCCAAGGTTTGATGAAAAAGTCCTGCAATGGGGTGAATGAGGGCCCATAAAGCATTGATTCTGGGAAAGCCATTTTACTTTACTGGATTTGCCCTACCGTACAAGCACACAAGGCAAACAAAATGCAAACCAGCGCTATTAAACATGCACCAAAGAGTTTCCATACACCATGGTCACACAATAGAGACATAATCTTGGGACATAGAAAGAGCTGACAAAACAGTGCGGGCAGCTATGAGAGACTAGCCTTTGAGAAATGGGGTTGGCTTGGAGAGCCTGAGGTTAGGGACTTGTATATGTGTATGGGTATGCCAGCAGTATCCACAGTGGACACACAGGGTGGAGGGCTTAATTGATTCCAGTTTCCTGTTGGCTCTCTCCCGCTCTCTCACACACCCCCTCTCCTTCTCCCATATTCAAACACATGCATTATTCTGCACAATAAATAGTGATGAGAACTGAGTGAAGCATACCCTGACAAACAGAGACGGTTATATGATAGTCAATATCCTTTATTCTCAGCCGCAAGCAGAGTATGGCTTTTAAATGCAGAACAGGGGAGTAAGAACACTGGTCTACTGGTCTCAGATCTGGCACAACTTAGGCAACTGCAGAAACGCAGGGGAACAACACAAGCAAATGAGATGATTAGTTCCATTATGAAACCCTGAGCACTGCAAACAGCTGCATCTCGGCCCCCAAAACCAGAATCAGAAACACAGAAACTTCTCCTGCATGTCTAATACTACAGCTTGGGTTTTACAGGGTTTTTTTTTTTCCATACACAAAACCTTGTATATCCCACAGATAAAAACATGAACATAATAGTTTCATACTTTAATAATCAGCTAAAGATATGAAAAAAAAATCATCTTTTGCCAATACATGCCCTACTTCTTTGCTAGCTTGAAAAGAAACCGAATGAGCTGTGATAATGGCTGTATGAAAAGCATTCTTGAAAGAGACACACTTTTGGCTATGACTCACATCTTCCCTGTCTCACGAAAAGTGAAAAAAGTAGGTGAAAGGAAATTTCAAAGCATGTTCTTCCTGATTACCCTGGTATCTTTAAGATGTTTTTTTCAGTTTAACCTTATATTTAAAAGTGTAAGTGTCCGATTCTTGAAAGAAAGAAAGCAGCTGGGGGTTTTTTTGTTTTGTTTTTTTTGGTAAAAACCTATTAACGAACAATATTTTAAGGGCATTAGACTTCATACATTGACCGTGAGCAGTGAAAGGCAGTTTCTAAGCGTATGATTGAAACCATTTGTGAAATCAAAATCAAAGGTCAAACACTGAGCTTTTTGGCAGCGCGCATGAAAGTCTGTTTAAATCCTCTGTCTTGCTTGATCTCAGAATAAAAACAGAGAAATGAGCAACTTACAGCCTTGTGGTTGTACAACCTCAGCCCAAATACCTTTAGCATTGCACAGTGGGCTTCTCTTTCCCATCCTAATCATTAATACGAGAAATGACTTCGAGTATTACAACAGGGCAGGAACAGAGACTTATTAAATTCCAAGGTTTACATCAAAACATGATGAGCTTTGTGGGTTTTTTTCTGAGAGACTTTGGAGACACCTGTAAATTTATTGGGGGAAGTAAAATAAAAGCTGAAAAGCTGAATACATTACTTTACTGCTTACTGAAAAAAGCATGTGTTGTTGTGCATTTAATAAAAAAAAAAAAAAAAGCAACAGTGTGCTCACTGTGTGTACACAGATTACATAAGTGAGACAAATGGTCAAAAGTGAATCAGAAGTAAAGAGGAGAACTGCTGGGGAGATTGTGAACAGAAATGACCAGCCCCTAGAACATAAATAAAGCAAAGAGAGACAGGAAAAGGGCGCTTAGGCTCAACCAGCCACTAGGTATCTCCCTGGCTGTAGAATAAATGCAGTATCAAAAACTCATCTGACTCGTCTTAGCTGGGGCAGCCCGATGGTATAGTGGTTAGCACGGTCACCTCATAGTAAGAGGTGTCTATATTTAAACCTGATGGTCAACTGTGTTTCTGTGTGCATTTTGCATGTTGTCCCTGTACCTGAATGGGTTTCCTCCAGGTGCACCAGTTTCCTCCCAAAGACATGCAGATCAGGTCAACTGGTTTCTCTATATGACCCATAGCTGTGAATGTGAATGTGAATGTGAACGGATGTTCGCCTATGTGTTAGCCATGCGATAGATTGGTGACCTGCCTAAAGTGTATTCCTCTTCTCACCCAAAATCTACTGGGATCAGCTTCCTACTGATCCTGACAGATAAATGGTATAGATAATGGATGGATGAATAGATGGATGGATGGATGGATGGATGGATGGATGGATAGATGGATGGATAGTCTTCGTACAAATTCTCCAACTCAAAAAAATAGCGTTAGGTATTGTCCAACTGAGATAAATGTACAAACATTAAGCACAGAAACATTTCCTCCAACTTCACATTTCGACCAACTCCAACACAAATCACTGTAGTAGTAGCAGCATCAATGAATGATCATCTCCCACACTGGCACATGTGCTCAGCCTTGTTTATTGTCCAGCTTTGCACACATGGGCTGAGTAATTCTAGTCCAGTGATAGTCACACAGGTAAGCTCCAGAGGGGATGGTTGGCTGCAGAATGGAGCCAGATGGACTGAGGTCAGTTCACGTCAAGAGAAAGGCTTGCAATGTTCCCACGCTGTTTGTCACTCTCAATGTTCATCGATTTTGCATGTGTTGCGTGAATGGCTCACTTATATCTCATTTCAGTGGTGTCTGCAACCCAGCCATGACACCTGTTTCTGGGTCAGGTCACAGGGAAGTTCACCCTTGGGAAGTTCTCAAAATCGCTGAATTCAAAGCGACTGCAATGTGATATGGATTGTGTGCTATGTACAGATTGGTGACAGATTTAAAGAAAGAACTAAATAAAGTGGCTTAGTAACATTCTGCGCCTCTACGGGCCAACAGAACAGTTTCAGTGGGCCTTGAGAGATATTCTTTGGAACTGGAGTGGAGAGACAAACACCACTCTTCCAAAAAAAATATTCCCTCCAATTGTGTTTTGATGATGATGGTGGAGAGTGCTGCCCAAACGTTGGCCCAAAATCCCCATTGTCATGTCAGAAGAGACCATTTCCACTGGGACTAAACATTTCAGCATGGGATAGCAAAGATCAGATAGAATAACCTTGTGTTAGCTTTCAGTAATGTTTTGCTCTAAGGGGACAAGTGGTCCCAAATCATGATGGCTAAATGACCACAGCATAACACAGCCAACAGTTGACTCTCTAATTTCTAACCCATCTGTATGTCTCTTAGTTCAGGATATGTGAACAATGAGGTGTTGTGAAAGATAGTTTTGCCAACTATGACACTCTAGGTATAAAGATGGACCATTTACCTCATTCCACCCTTCCTCTTGGTCTGCAGGACGGGAAGCCCGGTCAAGAAGGAAACTGACCTGACAATTCACACACTCAACTCTATGGACAGTCAGCAAATTCTATTTCAATAGCCACACTCATCGCTCTCTTCGTTTCCTGTTGTTATTGAACTTTGATAGTTTTTTCCTCTCATGGGATTTAGGGGTCATTGCCGTACATTAGATTTATAGTCAGCTGCGGTGCTCAGTGTGCCTGTGAGCTTTTTTGATGAAGGGAATAAAATTAAACTAGAGTAGAAATATAGATGGAAAAGTGAAAAAAGTGTGGTGTGCTCAATTTACAGTCAAGCTATACACGTCCTTAGTAAACAGCTGGCAAAGAAATCACACTTGTCAGTTCAAGAAAGGTACAGAAAGCTCTGGGATTGTCCAAAAAAATCAGGGTTCATCTAAATTTCATGTATAAAAAGGGACAGGAGACATAAACTGGCCTCTCAGAAGTATTTCATGGGAACAGAATGACTAAAGACGGGTGGTGCACCACTAACAATGTTGTGGCCAAGTTTTTATGGTCAATTAATTTCTTCTCATTTAAAATTTTCTTTCCTCTGAAAAAGCTTGGCTTGAGTGGCACGAAACGGAAAGGAGCAACTCACTCACAGAGCAAATCACAGAGCACATATTGTGCATGATCAACAAAATAAGGATGCTTCTTTTAGACACTGTATTGAAACAATTTAAAAACACTTCTTACATGGATTCAATTATATTACAAATTCTCAGGTTCCTGTCTAAACATACAAAATGTATTAAAAGCCAATTAATTCGTACTACTATGTGCTGCCAGTCTAACCTAGAAAATGTCATATGTGTACTATGTGTACCATGGACACAATAAATGACAAGCATTTGTCGAGTAGTGAAGATGATTTTGGTGGAAATGCAAACTCCCTCTACAGGTTAATGTCTACACTGCAGAACGGTCTAAACAGTAAGTAGATTAACCTACATTTAAATATTGAACTGTATTTCCTGAACCCTCACTCTGATTCTTAGCCTATCAAAGTTCACAGTAGTAACGACGAAATGATTTATGGCTACAGGAATGTTTTACATAATAATGAAATAATTTTAAAAAAAAAACAGAACGTGATTTAATGACTGATAAGCAATGAATTTGTGCATTAGCTACAGTTGACACAAGAATACCTTCTGAATCCTGAAAGGTTTTAGTGCACCCACATAAACCCTCCTTCCTGTTGAGATTGTGAATAAGATTAAATTCATGAGCAAGCTGAGGGCTGGAAGAAGTGCAACTATTAAATGTTTTGCTTCTTGCAGCCTACACCTTCATGGACTAACTACAAAAGTGAGATTACTCTGTGTGGCTAAAACTTTTAAAACTTCTTTTATGTGGGGGGAAAAAACACACCTTTCTGTTCACACTTTTTCAAACACCATGAAAGGAAGGATAGGTAGTTTAGGCTGTTCAGGACAGTTTTGTATGCTTTGTTTTTTTTTTAATCGACATTTTAGCTGTCATCTATCCAGACAAAATCCTAGTGCGAGGACTTCCATACCCCCCCCTCCCACACACACACACACACACACACACACATGCACACACACGCCCACACACCCTGAAGTGTGGTAATAAACGTGCTGCGTAAATCTTCCTCCTTCACTCTCCCCTCCTCCTAACTTTTTTTGTAAACAAATTCTTTTCTTCTCTGCGGCTCTGCTTATTCCTTTCGTCCTCCGCCAGAATGACACTGCCCATATCCATGGCAAGTAGCCAGTCAGGACACAGGAGCAGGAAGACTCTGAATGGCTACAATGGATTTGGATAAGGTAACACTCTTAAGTCACCAAAAAAAAGGACTTCATAGTTCTCACTGTATCTAAAAGCAGCATAGATATGAGAACTTTAGTGAAGTTTCCATAGATCTAAATTTCTTTAGCAGGCAAAAAAACAAATATCCTAAAAGATTAATGCTCTTAAAGAACCTTTTTTCTTTTCATATCCACAAAGTGTAATCAACCGAGCCAACCCTCCAAAACACAAACTATTTAGAGTGAATGTCTGTCCATCACCATAGGTAAAGGTTTGAAACCACATTCTCCAGCGGCCATATTTCCCCATCATAAATTAAGTGTGGTTTCTCTGGAACAAACTAAAAACCAAACCATATCACATTTTTGAGTGAGCTGTTACATGTGATGAAATTAGGTGGAAGAAATTAGCATAAACACATTCATAACAAAAACAATTCAAAAACATGGTCAACCCTACACCACCTAAAACAACTCTACACCACCCAAATGTAGAGTTATTTGATTAATGGACTTTTGTGTAAACTCTTTGACATGGTACCACCATGAAAGGTTCTTCAAAGAACCTTAGATTAGAGTGTTTTCCTTTCCACGTAGAACCCTTTAGAACTTCTACAGTCTGTAGAATACATGAGAAGTTGTTTTTTCTTTCTTTCCTGTTTCCTATAGCCATGTAGTGGAATCTGTGTGTCGTCCCAAGATATTTTTGGAGCGCTGTGGAACATTGTGGATTTGTGTTGCTAGTCTGATATTAAAACACCGCATAAGTAAACAAACAAAGCCACTTTTTGACCTCTTGATCTGTTATCCCATGAATCAGTGAGATAAAAAAAAAAGTCAAACAGGATTTTTTCTTTTTTCTTTTCAGTGAATAAGAAGGTTCCTGCTACCTGTTGCTCACAGAATCCCACAAAACAGTTGGAAATTATTACTGGACACCATAACACAAAACAACCACAAACACAACAGCAAGTATATTTAGCATGCTTTCAGTCTACTTTTGCTAATGCAGTGTGTGAGTTGGGCTTTTATTTATCTTCATCTAAAAGTGTGTCCAAGCATACATACATACATGCATGCACATACACACACATACACACACACACATGCAAGTCCTAGCATTATTAATAACCCCCTTCAAGCTCCAGCACGCGTGCACACGAGATCATGAAATAAGTCTTGTGAAAGTAGGCCTGTGCTCTGAAGCTGTGGGTTCCAGTGGGAGGGGAAAACCTGATTCATCAGAGGAAAAAACAGAGACAAGAAACGCCATTGGGTTTTGTCTGGCCTGTAGCTCCTCCTGCGTGCTTTTATAAAGTGAATACTTCGCAGCACGGCCTGGGTAGAGGGGGTTCTCTGGAAGGGCAAAGGAAAGTTCAGACGCCGAGAATCCAGCTGCAGCACACCGCAGGAAGAAAAACAAGAGCCCTGTAGTACCGCGGGGTTTGTTTGTGTATTTGTTTATTTATTTATTTTCCCGAAAATGACTACGGCTGTGGTGCCGCCTCTGTTTGACTTCAGCGAAGTTATCAACAACAAGGTACGGGTAAAAAAAAAAAAAAAAAAGTTTCTGATCTTGGTCGTTAGCTGTTAGCTTTGTGGTGTTGTGGAATGCACCAAACTCTTGTTTGTTTGTTTTTGTTTTGTTTGGCGCGCGCGCACATCGACTGATTTTAAACCAGTGTTAAAATGGCTCCGGGTGATGAAGCGTGCTGTCGTGTTTTGTGCCTGTATGGTGGGAACAGGCGGGAATTTGTTAGCTGAAGCCACGCAGGAGAGTAGTACAGATTTGTGTGTGTGTGTGTGTGTGTGTGTGTGTGTGAGAGAGAGAGACACCATGTCTGCGCGCGTGCAGGGCCCAGTGTGTAGTTCACGTTTTACCCGACATTTTGTTAGACAGACTCCACTGCGATAAAAGTTTTCTAAAACTAAAGTCCACGCCACGCCTTGGCGGAAAACAACCCCCACTATCCACAAGTCCAACCTGTACCAAGTCTGAACGCGTGTTTTTTAATAAACCGCAGACAAGACCAACCTCACCGGTGTTCAGCTTTCCCTCAGGTTCACAGCACCCATCTACAAGTGGGGCTCAGTTTCATGTTGTAAAACACCCAGCGCTCATTGTGTGCTCTGGGTTTTATCGAGAAATGGCAGAAATCCCAGTCAAAGCGGCTGATAAGCCTGACCTGAGCACACACTGGACTTGGGGACTAGTTAGTTAGTTAGTTAGTTAGTTGGTCCCTGTATAATGCAGTTTCCTCTCCAGCTGTCTAGTTTAGTATGTAATGTAAACTACTACATGCAGTGTTAGACGACTAGACACGTGAATCAAAACTGCTTTTTATAGCCTCTCCAGGGAATTTGCATATCTTTAACAAAGTAAACTGTTGGCTTGGTGGAAGCAGCTGTTACACACACACACACACACACACACATACATAGTGCCTGGTTCCCTTTTCAGCTACAGTGTTGGTTTTCCCTCCTCAAGGACGTTTATTTCTTCCAAAAGTGTCAATTGTTTTGCATACCGAGCATAGTTTACACTGTTCCTTCTGTGAACACGAGCGGAGTACTTTAACCAAAGTAGGTCTGACTGAGGGCACCGGACTTGGTCTATTAGCTAATGGGTGATGTACGTGAACACCCCTGTTTGAAGCTGGTGGTTGTCAGTGCAGAGTGGTGTTTGTCGTTCTGCAACACTGGCCTGCCGCTTATGCTCATCTTCCATGCGTTTCATTTACTTAAGCAGAAATGCATTCCTTTGGTGGCAGCTCACCAAACCGGCTGTGCTATAGGCTTATTGGTTCATGAGTTTGAAATAAAAGGAACCTAATTGGTTGACAACAGCACAAAGACATGAGCCCTGTTTAGTCTGTGTATGCCTAAGATTGCCAGACAAATTAAGTGCTTAATTTTCCATGATGTAATGGTGATCCAAAATCTGCTTGTTCAGATTATGTACATTAATGAAGACGACACTGACCAAACCTTTTTGTTTCGCTTTGATTTCCAGAACAACAAAATGCTGAATTACAATAACAACATAATTGGTGCTCCACACACCATGCCTGTGCCTTGCACTGGTGCAAATCTGACCATCTCCAACCCCACTGGGAGCCTGCTGGACAGGAAGGCTGTGGGGACACCTACCATTGGTGGGGTTTACCAACGACGGCACTCTGTCACTTTGCCCAGCAGCAAGCTTAACCAGAACCAGTTCCTGAGCAATGGGAAGGCAGATCCTGCATTGGTAGGCCCTGGGATGGGCAGCAGCAACAAAGAGAACCGACTCCGTGATCGTTCTTTCTCAGAGACCGGGGACAGGCTGATGCAGAAGTGCACCGGATCTGGTGGCGCTGGAAGCAGTCAGGTGAACTCGAGCCGCTACAAAACAGAGCTGTGCAGGCCATTTGAAGAGAATGGTGCCTGCAAGTATGGTGACAAGTGCCAGTTTGCCCATGGCATCCACGAGCTCCGCAGCCTTAGCCGCCACCCCAAGTACAAGACAGAACTCTGCCGCACCTTCCACACCATTGGCTTCTGCCCATATGGGCCACGCTGCCACTTTATCCACAATGCAGAAGAGCGCCGTGGGCCTCCAGCTGCCCCATCCCCACTCTCCACATCCAACAAGCTGGAAAGGCCGCGGCTCCAGCACAGCTACAGTTTTGCGGGGTTTCCCAGTTCTGGAGGCCTAAGAGACAGCCCGACCTCTGTCACACCTCCACCCATGTTCCCCCCAGATGAGCTGCCTGAGTGGCCCAGCTGCAATCCCTTCACTTACTCCAGCCAGGAGCTGGCCAATCTCTTTGGCCCCAGCTTGAGCAGTGGGTCTGGTGCTGATCCTACTGTCCATGCACCATCTTCTCCATCCAACACCCCTTACTCTTTTAGGTCCATGTCAGAGTCTCCTCATCTCTTTGAGTCTCCGTCCAGTCAGCCAGACTCTGACCAAGAGGGCTACCAGAGCAGCTCAGGAGGGAGCCTGTGTGGTTCAGAATCGCCCATCCTTGATACCACCCGCCGACTGCCCATTTTCAGCAGGCTGTCTATCTCGGATGATTAAGGTGCATAAGCTGCAGATCCTGTACTGGAGCTCAGCAGTGGGCAGGAGCATGAGAGGTGAACTTGCCCTCTACCTCCTGCCTACTCTTTAACCTTCTAGGGGCAGTAAACTTCCCTTGTATCAGTTAGGCTTTAAAAAGATGCAGTCAATTAAGGGAACTCTTATTTGAATCTTCATTTAACCACAACAAGCAAAACCTTTCCCCCAAATTCCCTTTGGCCCAAAGCCTGTTTGCTGCCTTGGCCTTATCTCAGATGCCTTGCCGTGACACATGACTGTGCCAAAACAGCTAGAGCAGGAAGTGGCCTGGTGAAGGGTAAGAGACTGTTGCACCAGGTGCTAAGGTCTCAGTAACGTGTAGGTGAGCCACAGGTAGTGCGTTCAGGGACAAGTTCTGCTCTAAGGACCCCCACCCCCACATAGTACCACTCAAGGACATGTCTAACTATCGAAATGGGTTTGCTATAGTAATGCGTAAATCATTCACAGATGTGTCTGGTGCAGACTAATATCAAGAAGAAAAAATGCTTGGGGTTTAAATGTTGAGGTGAAAGGACTACTGTCACTTTTCATTAGTTTCTTGCACCCTAGTAAAGTAGCTATTGCTCTGAGCGTTCTTCTACCCTTTAGTTAGATGGCAGACTGTCAGTCTGGAGGATGAACTTCTGAGAGTGAAACTGGGAGTTAGAGTATTTGGCACATTCTGTTTTTATCATGTGCTCCAGCTTGGTCCTAAAACTAGCACAAAACCGTAAGATTGGATGCCTTCACTTACAAATGAACAACTTCACAACCCCACCACTACAGTCCCCCCACTGTGGTTGGTCACTTGGTGTTTTTTTGTGAAGGAATGGCCTAACTGGTGATTTATTTCTTAAACACTGACTTTTTACTCACCTTCCAATCAGCGAAGGGGAATTCCAGCATTCCCAAGGTGCAGCTGAACTTCTGCAACTTCACTTTAGATCTTCAAGCTAACTCTTCCATAAAATCTGCTCAAAGGAGCACTTTGTAATTTCATGTCCATCACTTTTTTCTTTTTTCTTTTTTTTTTCCATTTGACTTCTTGTCATTGTTATTATGGTTATATTATTGTTTGGAAAAAGAAAACTTTCAAGACAGAAGGTTTTGCTTGTCACTGCTTATTTAACTTATCAAACATATTTATTGGTGATCATATGCATTTTTTTGTTAATTTTGTTTATATTTATCTTAATGAAACGATAGAATATATTTTCTTTTATGTTAAATTATGATCTTCTGTATTAATCTTAAGATTGTGAAGACTTGTCAACTTTTCTTTTTTCACAGTTTAATATATTGTACTACAATGACTTGTTTGAAACTACACTTTGATAAAAATGAAACTTAATTTAAAGCAAAAACAAAAAAATCCTCTGTGTTTTTTGATTATTTATTGTAGATTTTTCCATTCGTTTTTTTTCCCCCCCCAATATTGGACTGCAAAACCATTAGGTCTAATGTTTTTGATTTGTACTCACTAGTGTGTGTGACATCAGTACATTCATCTTTATTTTTGTAGTCAGTTTTATTTTATTTTTTTGCACCCTTTAAGTTAAGGCAAGTTACTTCCTTGCATGTAGCATTTTCCCCTTAGTGCTAGAGGTGGTAATACAGTATCAGTAACACTGAGCTGTCTATTATGAGCACTAGATACCCTGGAACATGGTTAGTAGAACATTGTTACCAGAGATAGTAGCGAGTTTGATTCAAGATGATGGCCTTAAAGCTTCTACTTACATTCTAGGTACCACCCTGAAGTGCATTTTAATGTTGCGTTGTGTTCAGTGAAGTTGATTGTGGTGTGATACCAATGCAGGTTACAAAACTTCAGTGTTAAAAGCAGTTCCTCCAGTTACATGTGTTAATTAGACGAATTGCAGGCAATAACTGTGACCAAACGGGTTGGAGAATAGGCGTCCCTTTTTTTTTTTCCTTTTTTTTTTTTTTTTTTAAATGATTGGATTTATTTTAATACTTCTTCCAACCCAAATGTAAAGTGCCTCTTTTTATACATTCCATTGAGCTTGTGCTCCTTGCCTTGAATAACAATGCAGAAGCTACGTTTGAGTAGTTATTCCTCATTTGTTGAAGATTGGTTAACAGGATAGACACAAAGAAAGTATCTAGCCTAAACTGTTGAATGTATTTTAAACAGCGTGCGCTGTTCACTACAGTAATTTCTGTGAGTTTATATAAAGTTGATTGCTTTTTTTGTTTTGTAATGACTGATTACAGTTAAAACCAATAAACCCCATATTTTTCAGAAAATCCTGTGTGTGGAGTGTTTTGGTATATGAAAAACAAAGAACCATCTGTCTCAATGTTGAAATAAACAATAATTAATAATTGTGTGACTTCCAGACGCATGCTATTATCGACACCAGTTTGTGTAATGAGGGAGTTCTTAAGAGAAACGTTTTCATTGGTAGCCTGGATTGGTGGTGTATTGATTTTATCCAGATCAAACTTCAGCTTCAGCATGTCTGAATACACAGTGACTGACTGCTGGGATATTGGTGTCCCTGGATTACTCTGGACATTCAAAAAAAAAAGTTCTTTGGACTGACAGGAGGGTTCTCTGTACTCTGGACTAGTTCCAGAACCATCAGATACTGTTAATCACCCTGAAAGTGCTCCTGAATCGTTAGGGCTGCTGCATGACTATATGTGCTGATGCTAAATATTCAAGTTGGTCTCACCTAATACAGTAGTATTTATCTGGGTATAAACCACTGTGAGTACAAGATTCATACTCCCAATAGCATTATGACCAAGGGCTAAAAAAGCCATCATGTAGCTATTATGCGGTAGCTTGTGTATTTCTCTCTCAGGTGAGGAGCAGTGGAAGAGTTATCAGTCACCACACTTTCCGGACTATACTCTCTCACTTGCCTGATGCGTGATATGAAACAAAGAGCTGTTTCCTGTTTATGTGGTGCATGCTGTATGTTCAAGTCACACTGCTCTGCACACATTACAAAAGTGCTGCAGGATGTGGCTTTATTCTGAAGATGGAGAGTGGAGGTGTGTATGTGCGTGTTTCTTTATATAGGCCTACACACATACGTACAGACTCCCCAAAACATGGTGCACAGGTTTCCATCACCTGCATAATGGAAATTAGATTCAGAGCACAGAATTGTACGTTAATTGCTGTATCTACAGTCATAACTCCAGCCACAGCTGGCAGTTGTCTACACATTTTGTCTATGCAACTGGTTTGTGCAATACTCCTACAGTTGGTAGACTTTGTAATTCCTCTATCAGGGAGCATTGAACGTCTCTGTTTGAGAAAGAAAGAAAGTAAACAGAGTAAATTTGCTTATTCTGTTTTTTCCCTAATTGAATGTGCATACACACACGCCTGTGTGTGTGCGTGAACAATGCTAAGGGGAAAACCAGAGAATGAGAGCTATGGGTATTATACTGGGGATTTGTTACATGTTCGACCGCCAATCTTTTCCCAATCCGGACCACAGAATTATGCAATCTTTATACAAACATTGAACTCATCGAGAACTGAAAGGAATTAACTGGCAAGTTGATTCAGATACTGCAATTATGTGGGGAAAAAATGTGCTGGATCTCTTCATATGAACTACTACGGCCTTTAGGCTCAATTCTCCTGTTCATCTGGTATCAGGACAATTTTTATTAATTAGTTAGACAAAATAATGTCGGAAACAAAACACTGTTCGCACACATCACCCAAAAGGTTTTACACCACCAGAAAAAAAAATTGATGGTGATGGAGCATATATGGAGCTTTTCCCCTCTATATATATTATATTGTAGCAAGGATGGAAACTACTTTAAGGAATGTTCTAAACTCCAAATTTGTGAAATAGTGGGGACAATTTGTTTCTAAATTTCTGTATTGACTGAATATATATGTTAGCTACATTAGAAATTAAGAAAACCTTTCACAGGGCTGTAAATACCTTTCAATGTGGACCCGACAAATTGCCTGCATCAGATACGTGGCCATGTAATAACACTCCTCTCCCCATCATTCATAACAACTTTCTGGCAGTTTCCCCATCACGTTGTTCTTTTGTGGTTTAGGAAACGGCAGCTTGTTTCTGAAATGAGAAGGCTTTGCAGCTCTGCATGGTTCTCAGAGTAGTCTTTGCTACAACCAGACAGAGTTTCAAAAGCCTACAATATATCTATAGTCCTCTCTGAAAGTACTGGGACGGCAAGGCCAATGATTTTCTTTTTGCTATACACATTTGGATTTGAGATCAAAAGATTAATATGAGATGATGGGCAAAGAATTTTATCTACGTGTGCTTGCACTGCAGCCTCTTTCAGTCTTTGTTTATATGGGGGCGGGGGGCTCCCTTCTTACACCTCTTCTGTCACCTCTTCAGGAGCTGAAATGCATGCACAATTGAGTAAAGATTTGGTGATTGACTTGGCCAGTCTAAAACCTTCCACTTTCCCCCCTGATTAAGTCCTTTGTTGTATTAGCAGTGTATTTTAGGTCAGTTGTAAAACTGGCAGACAGACTGTTTCTGTAGACTTCTGAATTCATACTGCTGCTACCATCATGAGTTACACCATCAGAAAAGATTCTCAGGCATGTGCCAGATGCAGCAATGTAAGCCCAAGCCATGACTCTACCTCCACTGTGCTTGACCGATGAGCTTATTTTATGGATCCTGAGCAGATGCTTTCTTTCTCCCACTTTGGCCTTTCCATCATTTTTCTCAGCTTCAAAATGGCTTGCTTTACTCCTATAGCCAGCTCTCTGGTCTTCATGTTGTTGTTTTTCCCCTTTTTCACAGCAAATGCAGTCTTCGCAGATGAAACCCACGGTTTAAAACAAGAGTAAACATTCAGAACTATTAACGTTATAAACAATCAATCTTACTGGGCACATGTAGACAACAGGGACCACCTGTCAGACGTGTGTGTTCCAATATTTCAGATCACCTGACGGACGGGTGGGTTCAAAAAAGGTGCCATAGTCTAAGCTGTTCAACACATCTAGTTGTAAATATCAGGAAATGAAAGCTGAATTTCTGATCCATTGCCTCATATTCATCTTTTGATCTCAACCCCAAATGTCTTCATTATATCTCAAAAAGGTAAAACAAACAAACAAAAAAATTGTGTAGCCTTGCCGTTCCAGTGCTTTTGGAGGGTACTGTATATATGCCAGAATGAGTCTCCAGAGACACAGAAACACAAATAACAGGGAGAAATAAGTCAAAAACAACGAGTCAAAATGAAAATGCTCATGGCACACTGATGAGTTAAATATGTTGGCCTGTCTGCTTTTGCTGCTGCGTTGGCTTTGACATTTGAGGGATTTAAGAGTGGTAAATTGACGTATACACTCGCCAAAAAAGTGCAAAACCACCTCTCACTTTCATGTGCTTCCTGCATCACACCTTCATCAGACCTGGGTAGAGCCACATGAAAAGCCACACCATTGTTGAGACGAGACACCCGCCCTTGATTCTTTTTCCCTTATAAGTCTCATGCTCAACTGGTGTGTGTGATGTTGATTCTAGGGGCTGCTGGGTAAATTCAGTGTTTGGAGGCCAGATGGACAAAGCTGTTGTCAGTCCCAGAAAGAGACAAGCACAATATCCAGCTGACTCATGTTAGCCTTGGAGCATTTGTGTAATAAATAATAAAATAAAGAAGAATTTTTTAGACATTTATGAGACATTTATGAGGTTGGCAAGTACCCACTGATTTTTGATGAATGTGTAATGGTGATTCTTATGTGTCAGGCAAAAACTGTAATGTAATATGGCAAATACCATGATCTAACCAAAACCTGGAACTCTATCTGACTCTATCAGCACATTCCAGAGGTACCTGTGTCATTTAGAGAGTACAAATCAAGGAAGAAACAAATAAGATTCTTAACAAATTGAAGACAGTCATATGAAATTTAGATTTTTGTTTCTTTGGTCTCGGAACTTTTCTAATGCATATTTATCCACTGTTTGTTTCGGTGTGAATCTGTTTCCTGTCAGCAATGAAGCAACACTACAGTCTCCTCTTTCTCAGGTCTCAACATGTCACACTCTCTCCCTGTAGGCCAATGAACTTCTTATCTTCTGGATAAACAATAAGTAAATGCCAAAGGTAAATAGAGCTTTTTGCCATGATCCCCCTTTTATTTCTCTCACATGCACACACAAGCACACACAAGCATAGCCACACATGATATTGGTCACACAGCATACTCCACTGTTATTACCCATAGTGGGCACTTGATCGTGTACTAAGAAGCGCCATGCTTTGCTGACATACGTACTCACAGAAACCTCAGATAACAAACATAATCAGTGACACAAAAGGCTGAAAGGCAGATATCAGCCTTATCTTACAACTGGTTTAAAATGACTCACCTGTCTGCTTGTCTGCCGAGAATGGTGGTGTATTTGCATAACTGAGAAAACATCAGCCATACCAGGTATTAGAGTAAATGTAGACATAACGAACATCAACAGTCAAAGGAGACCTGAAATATCCATGCTTGAGGAACTTGTTACATTACCATCATTTGGCAGACGCCCTTATCCAGAGGGACTTACGTTTATCTCATTTATACAACTGAGCAGTTAAGGGCCTTACTCAAGGGCCCAGCAGTGGCAGCATGGCAGTGCTTGGATTTGAACTCACAACCTTCTGATCAGTAGTGCAGCATCTTAACCCCCGAGCTACCCCTGTCCCGATGATATTTGTTAAAGGCATTTTCTCCAAGTTGCATAACATTATTAGCAGGCCACATCCTGACAAGTGATAACGTGCCTGTGGAAGCCCAGATGTGGTGTGGAAGTGTTCACATTACACACACACACACACACACACACACACACACACTCTCACTCACTCACTCACTCACTCACTCATACACAATGCCCGTGGTCAGAAACTGCTCTACTGACAATCGAGTTGCCACCCAGCATAAAACCCATAGTTCAGAGTGGGGTAGCTGTATGTGTGGGAACAGCTCTACACAAAATGTGTTTAGAAATCTTCTCCGAGGCCATGTTCCATCAAGATTAGGCCTGAAACCAGTCAGGCCTGCTCCTGCCATCCCCCTGTCCCCAGGGCTTTCTAACCTGCTCAGACAAAGCACACGCACAGCTAGAGTACACACATAAAGACTCTCCCAAACACACTTTGAAAAGTGTGTCTGAGGTGCTGAAAGCTATTAACTGAAATAGTGTGGTTGAGAAATATCAGAGGATGTGGAAGCACTGATAATGGTCACTAAAGCATATTTTCTCCTAGTGATAATTAGACCACAAAAAGCAAATGTGCTGTTGACTGTTTAGTTCGCTAACCGAATCTACTACATTGAAGTAAAAATACTGGACAGGCAATTTAAGAATACATGGTTTCTCAATAAAGGTCAGGGAGTTTGAGGTTAACCCCTTCAGCACTCACCACATAAAGATCCAAACTTACAGCCCTGATCCTCTGGCCCCAGTAAGCGAAAACTAGTATACACTAGTAACACTCATCTGCACACACCAGAGGCTGACCTTATCTCCTATATGCTAACCTTGGAGAAGGGGCTCTACAGTCTCGAGATTGAATCTTATCTGCTTAACTGGGACAGAATTTACTAAACAAACAAGAACTATTATTTTGTCTCTTGTGAACAACTTGAACTCTTGAACCTACAACCAATCACACGTCAACACTTGTCTACCTGTGGAAATAATAAGAAAATAAATAAGGCAAACTACCAGCATGATCTACTCTTATAAAAGAGATAAAGATCAAATTCATTTTTCTAAAAATAAGACAGCCCTTGTTACAAGGAATTACAATGCCTTGACATGTCCCAGCCTTAACAGTAAAACAACGTGTCAGGATGAAGTGGTCTATTCTTACAGAAAGGAGGTCAGCCAATGTTGCTGCATACCAAACAGAACAACACGAAGAACCTAGAGGAAGAGCTGCACAATGAAAGTCAGAGACCTACGACCCGAATTCCAAAAAAGTTGGGACGTTCTTTAAAGTTGAATAAAATGAAAACTTTAAATGACATGAGCCAATATTTTTATTCACAACAGAACACAGATAACATAACAAATGTTCAAACTGGGAAATTGTACACCTTTATCCACTAAATGAG
>JAQMCW010000005.1:13883082-13895782 GCA_030068335.1 Chrysichthys cranchii
GACAATGCAAAACCACATACTGCAGCCATTACAACAGTCCGGGTGCTGAATTGGCCGCCTGCAGTCCAGATCTTTCAATTATAAAGAACATTTTGCACATCATTAAACGAAAAATACGTCAAAGGTGACCACGAACTCTTCAGCAGCTGGAAACCTATATCAGACAAGAATAGGACCAAATTCCAACACCAAAACTCCAGAAACTCATAACCTCGAGGCCCAGACTGTCTAAACATGCCCCTGTCCCAACTATTTTGAGACCTGTAGCAAGCATCAAATTTGAAATGGGCGCATTTTGTGCAGAAAAATTTAAAATTTCTCAGTTTAATCATTTGCTATGTTATCTATGCTCTGTTGTGAATAAAATATTGGTTCGTGTGAATTTAAAAACGTCCCACCTTTTCTGGAATTCGGGTTGTATATAAATCGCTGACTAACTGCTGCACCACCTGTATGTACTGTATATGTGTTTCTGGCTCTTTCCCCAAAATGACTCATCTTGACGCTCCAAGTCATGTGTACTACAAAAAAAGAGATAATTATAACTCTTAAGCTGATAAGTAGCATTTACATTACAAAACACTTGTTCCTATACATGTTCAATAGTCTATAGCTTATTCACACACTATGATATGTGTGACCCATCTCAGTTTCTTACACAAAATTTTCCTATGCACAGGCACTTTCCACAATCTATTTGGGCCTTGACTGGAATAGAGTTATAATGAGATATAGTCCTCCTTCTTTTTTTTGTAGCCTTGACAGTAAGGAAAGAGTTTGCAGTTGAGCAGCGTGGGGCAGTGGGATGGATGTGTGGGATTTGAGTGGGTGTTTGTTTACTTGAGCACCGGCTCAGAAACTTTCTGCTTGTTGGCCATGCTTCTCGTGTCTGTGTTGAAAGGACTGGAGAGTCTAGTCAGCCATTCTGGGCTGAGAAAGAAAAACCATGTTAAAATAATTATTATTGTAGTGCACATCCCCCCGTGGATAGCGAAAGAGTGAGGAAAAAAAGACTTAAGAGATAGACTGTAATAATGAAATATTTTCCCCTTACTCATCTCTCTCTCTCTCTCTCTCTCTCTCTCTCTCTCTCTCTCTCTCTCTCTCTCTCTCTCTCTCTCTCCAAATCACGACCAGGCCTACAGCATGATCACTCACTCAGATTCTCAGGAAATATTACGCCTGTCTGTTGGCTCTTACTCACAGTCGGTGAACACTGATAGACACTGTCTCAGAATTAACTAAAAATGAAACTATGCAATTTAATGTTCTCACCATGAGGAAAACCTTCCCCCTGTTACCCTACTGCATGCAACCAAACATTACCTTATAAGATCTACAGTTTTTTAAAGCCTCATAGAAGGTTTATGCAATAGCTGGCATTTCCACTTCATGATACATGTTTAACACGCCAGCCGTTATGCAGTCTCACAATAAGAAGCCATGCCTGATAGTATTTGGCACACTGTCATGCCCAGTGGAAAAACATCACATAAAAAAACACAGCATGCTACATTCCAATTCAAATGTTAGCAACTGTTTTCATGAGGACTTGGGAAGGTCGGGGTTTCGGTTGTGTGAAAGCTTATTTGGAAGTAAAGGTAGCTCTTTATAGTTCTTTGATTTATGGATTTTTTTTCTGTAGCAACCGATAGTGAATGTACTGCTCTGATTTACATTGACGATGGCAAACCTGGCTTGTGGGAATGGCAACAGAGATTTAACCAGGGTGCAAAAACCATCTCCAGTGTCCCCTCAAGCTTTGATTTAGCAGGAGAAAAAAAGTGCCATTTAAAAACAGAGAATTGTTGTGTTGAAATGCACACCTTGGTGAAAGCTGGCAGTGTATAATGTATCGGCAGTTGGCCCCTCTTTGGCGTAATGCCGAGTCTGCAGCCACCAATGGCTATGTCATTAATCTGGAGCAAGGAATAGCAAGAGCGGATTGGGCCGGAGCTGAAACATTACCTGCCAATTACAGGGGGACAGCCGGGCTACAGGAGAAATGCACAACATATGGGACTCAATCTAAGTTTGAACACCTGACCTATGGACCCACGCAATTCGCTCCCTGCACTGCTAAAAGGCTCCAGAGAGGCCTGACTGATGTCTTACATAATGTCCCTTATTAAACTCCCCCTCCCGCTGCTACACAGCACCATGCACAACCATGCACAACCACAGCCTGCTAAGCAGGCGGCCAACATACACACCACCAATGCTCCATCTGATTGGAAAAGCTGAGAGGTGAGAAGTATTCTTTAACATATTGCTGACAGGCCACTTGACAGCGCTCTGACTCGGAGGGTGGGAGTTAAACATAAGCAGAGGGAAAAATCACATGATGGCCAAATTCTTTTTTTAATCATCTGTGTATTTTAGTGAATGTGAAGGTGTGGCATTCCCTGCGTGGCTCTATGTGTGGAAACTGAGTTGATTGTGGGATCTTTCTCATGTCTACTGATGACATGCAGGCCTCACAGCTGACCTAGGTTTTATTTTATTATAAACACTGCCACACCATCGTGAGACTGCGAGCTGGGTCAACCAATAAACCTCTTACTTCTCTAGTGGAGGTCTAATCTGTTACTGGCTGCATTTTCCACTGGGCAAGTGGCTGCTCCAGACATTAAGACAGAAGTGAAGGCAGACGGCTGGTTGGAATGAGAACAGTAGAGTTAAAGTTTCCCATTTATTGAGTATTTCCATACTCAGTACGAAGCTTACGTTTGTGGTGCCAAATCTGTTGTATTAACAGCCCTCTTTATTTGCCACACTGTATCTGTTTATGGAAAGAGGAAACCATGAACATACACAAAAAAGTTGGAGAATTCATTAAGCGTTGTCTTGTGTGGTTCATCTCTTGGACTCTGCACCACAGAGCAGCCTAAGTAGGGAAAAACAAGGTCTGCATGGGAAAGACATTGAGAGAGAAGGAGTGAGGGCTGCTGATGAAAGCAGAATGCAGGGACTATAAACTGGAGTCACAGCAGCTGTGTCCAGGGCTGCAGGGACGATCCTCCCAGCCAAGTTCCATGTCCGCTCTGATTATGGACTGGAACAATGCATTCCATTGTAGGCCTGCTCTCTGACTGCCCAAAAGAGGAGTCCCTCATCACCCCCCACCACCCACACCCACACCCACACCCACACACACACACAAACACACATACACAGTCCATCTAATACAAAGTTGAGACTACAATTATGCGTACAAAGTCGTATGCATTAGAATTTGAAAACAACGATAATTTTTAATTTTTCGCAGAACTGCAAAACAGATGAAACCGCCAAATTGTGGAATGGGTGAAAAAGGCACTCATTTGGAGAAAGAAGTTTAAAAGAATCCTCACTCTTCTATCCTCGTATGGAATGAGTCATTCTCCTCGAGGTCAACCTCAACTGCTGACACCAAGTGAAAGAGAGAGGGGTCAGAACCAGAGGTCCAGAACCACTTTCTGCAATTAGCATGCGTATCCTTTACTCCCGTAGCATTGTGGCTTCGGAGAGGTCCTGCGTGCTAAAATCTGCTTTGTCCCAAATCTTACCTTAATAATATTAACGTGGTCCTGCTCTTCGGTTTGAGAGAGTTCCCCGTAGCAAAAACCTTCACGTTCTCCACAAAGAGAATCCTTCTGAGGGAAAAACAAAAAGAAAGCTTCAAGTTTAACTTTTGCGGAAAGGCAGAAATTGTTGGTGTCACTAATTTACTTTCTTGCTATGCTCCCATGTTGCTTTCATGCATTCACAAAGAAGAGGCACAGACATGTTTTACCCAATTGCATAATATGCATTAATGCAACTCATGTTATAAGGGTCGGCGCAGACCATGTGCCTAATTACATAATGTGTGCAGACTGCACACCTCAGAACTTTAATATGTAGGAGATCTAAAAGGTTACACTGACCTATATCAGAGTGCAGTCCTTTAACTTTGTGACTCACATTAAAATGAGGCCTTTGTTATCTATGTATCTTACTTTAAACAGTCGTATAAAAAGAAAATCAGCCTTGCAAGATGAAGTCCTGTGTTGACCAAGAAGTATGACATCAACCCCCATCTGATATGCCCCCCACCTTTAAAACAACCTTCCATAATATTACTGCTTGAGCCTAATGAGGCTGAACTCCACAGAAACCAGGTCATAACACTCTAATTATCATAAATCAGCCTACATATTTCCTGGCATGCTGTGGTTTAACCACCAATACACACCAACTGATGTGGGAGAGAAGACGACGTGGGAAGGTTTGATTTCTTAATGGGATTTCCAGATATTGTACAGAGGTGTGTTTTTAAGAAATACATTGATTTCAGATTTGGAGCTGAAATGCACATCCACACAGATGTAGGAGATATCCAGAGCACCATGGGAGAGAGTTTTTATTCATTCAGCTACAGTAAGCTTTGTTTATCCTGAGCAGGCTCGGGGTAGATCCGGAGCCTATCTTGGAAATACTGGGTGTGAGGCAGGAATACACCCTGGATGGGACACCAGTCAGTTGTACAGCACAATGAACACAAACATTTACATGCTCTTTAACGCCTAGGGCCTTAAACCTAATGGCATGTTTTTGAGAGATGGGAAGAAACTGGAGAATCCAGAGAAAACATCTGAGGACACAATGAGTGCATGTGTCTTGATTCTCTTGCTCTCTCTTTCTCTCTCTCTCTGATCGAGTTACACAGCAATGTACATTCAGAAAAAAACCCCACCATGGCTAAGTTTAAAGTTTTACCATGATCTTTGTCCCCTGTCGGTGAAACTGTGACTTTATGAATCAGAAATATCCCCGTGGTTCTCTGCATCATGTGTCTCACCAACAACTCAGCCAACAGTGATCAAACCAATGGTTTTCTAGAACGAAAGCATAGTTTTTCCATTTATTGAATAATGTCTCATTACATAAATTAGCTCACGAGGCATGGTAGTTTTTTTTTTTTCTAATACAGTAGTGTCACAACTGTATTAGAAACAACAACTGAAGGTTTGCATGAGAAGGCCGCGAGGCCCGTTGAGATTTGCTCTTTTCCCAGTGTCTGAGTCTTAGTTTGTGGCAAGCTTCCACAGGTCTGTAACCATATGGCTGTGCTGCAAGGTGAAACCTAGGTGTGAAACAGTCATTTGTGGGAATGCTGGAGGCTGGCAACATTACAGATCATGGTTTTGTGTCTCACCTTCAGCCTACCTGTGACAGCTTCAATAAGATGTGACAGGATTTCATGCCTTTGGTCTATGAGGTATGATTATGTCTCAGGTTGCCAAAGCACATTTGCACCCAGAGATTACCGCTGGTGGCACAATGGGCAGGTAAGAAATACGGGAATGTACAGGTACACCTTTTAGTGGATAGATCCAGTGCTCTTTGAATCGACATTCATGGCAACAGAGAAAAGAAAGAACATAACCCCATGCCCATTTTGTCTTATTAAATATGTGGTTAACCTAAAATAGCTGTTGGTGAGGGGGAAAGAAGTTGAGAATTCTTCTGCTCTGGGTTCAGTTGTGGATCTGGAGGATATGCTGAGACTGATTTCTTGGCAAGAACGCACGCTACGGCAAATAAACAATGCCAGATTCTGAAAAAGAAGGGTAGCAAAAGTTGGACTAAGAAAAGAAATAGTCTAAAGCCAAAGAACAGCAAAGTCCTGATTTAATAGGTTAAATGTGGCGTTGAGAGAAAAGGAGGGGAAGAGAAATATATAAAAGTAAACAGACAGAACGGAGGAAAATGGAGAAAGACCGAGAGATAGTGAGTACATAAGACAAAGTACACAAAGATAAAAAATGAGGTGAACTGTAGTGTAAGTAGTGAAGCTAAAGTGTAGGGCAGGAAGAAAGGAAAGAGAGGCAGCACAACAGAAAGAGAAAGAGAGGGAGGGAGAGGGAGAAAAGGAGAGGGAGTGACTGAGCATTGCTTTTCAAGAGCAGGCAGAACAAAGAGGCCTTTGTATAGAGTGCTGAGAGAGTGGATTGGAGCCAGGGCTTAGGGAGTGTTTAGCAGTGTGCACTAACTGCATTCCTGCACTGAGAGTACAAGACTTGTCTCATTTAGGCTTCTCCAAGAAACACACTTACCCCTTCTCCTACCCATCTCTCTCTATCTCTCTCTCTCTCTCGGTCTCTCACCCACTCCCATGCCCCCTTTTTGTTTTACCTCTAATGCCCCAGTCGGTCTGAACCATTCCTGCTTCTTCGTGAAGATATATTTTCTTTCAAAATAATTTCTTCCCCATGTGACTTACTTCATATTCAGAGGCTTTATGTTTTTAGGCCACTTGTCCATACACGGTATAGTTACCCAGAGCAGAAACCCAGTCATGTGAGGTTTTTGAACTAATTAACAGTTATTTTGATTCAGTCTCTTAACTAGTCTAAAGTTTATGAAACGTTCCATTCACCACAAGAATATATACGGTACATCGATGCAAATCGTCACATAAAAACAAATTGGAAGGCTAAAAAGGTTTCCTGTAACGCATAGGGCTGATGCTTAAGCAACGTACAATTGAGACAAGGTCTCGTTTGAGGATCTAATAGTGGCAACTTTGCAACACTGAGATTTGACCACACAACCTTCTAATCGATAATGATCTACGACTGTCTCACAGATACATGTTGTAACCCTGATGTGTCATTTTCTTTTATTTAGTATGCATTTTCAGGTTTCAGCAATGCAGTGCTCATTAAAGATAATTATACTGGCTCTGTTATTATAACTTTGTATTGACAGTGCCATCGTAATGGTTTCGAGAAAGATATGTACTGACAGTAAACACTGCAGTATAATTGATATACTGTGTGTGTGTGTTTATATATATATATATATATATATATATGTATGTATGTATACTGTATATCATCATTATGAACATTTAGTATTTATAAATAATGGCTTTTATCTGGTATAATTCCAGTGCTGGTGCTCTAGTTATAATGCAGTTATAAGTCAAAAAGCCTATTAAATTTAGGGCTGTTTCTCATTCACTTTTCTTCATGTAGCAGCCTGACATCTTATCCTTACAAAAAGTCACACAGTACACCATTGTCCTACAAGTAAAGTGCTTCAAAATATCACAACCACTCCTCACTATCTAATTTGGCAAATATAATTTGGTCGAGCAGTATCCTGACATAGCTTGACTTGCAGAGCAAGTGTTTGGGAGGGAGAAAGAAGCAGTGGAGGAAGGGTAGGCCAGTCACCTCTGGCCTGTGCAAAGCCAACATAAAAGTATCTGGAAGTCATCAGCAGAGTATACAATCCAGAGGAAACGTTGCACAACTGAACTCTTCATACTCCCCCATTTCATTAGCCTTTAACTATAGCCAAGCCTGTACTACAAACTTATGTAACGGCAAATAAGCCACTTGGTTCCCCGCTGTATTTCCACTGCTTCTATTGATCTGTGGAACGTAGTTTCTGTTATGTTCGCTCTTTATGCCGTGATACAAACACTTGTGTCATATTTCTTGTACTCATACATCACTGTATGTAAAAACTGCAACAATATGTGTTTTTTTCCCTGTATTGTAAACTTCAAATCTAGTCCTCACAATGTAGTCGGGCTCAGAGAAACAGGGCCGAGCCGCAGAGACCACCCTACTGAGACACCAAGGAGGGAAAAGGATGTAAGAAAGAGAGGAGAGAATGAAAGACACAAAGAGAGAAAAGCCACAAAATGCTATTCACAAGAACGGATCCCCCTCACGGAGAGAATGGAAGCCGTTTTCAGAAAGACAGTAAGAAATGTAATTAGTGCTTCGCTTCGTCCAGTCCCCAGTTTGCACTCTCACTTCTTTTTATCTCTCTTTTTAATTCCTCCACTCAGCGCTTTCTAAACCCTCTTGTTCCTCCTTACCAGTGCACTCCTTCTTTCAGAATGTGTTTTTAGAGACTGCAGGGATGGAGACAGAGGATGAAAAGCACGTGGAGTTTTTTAGGAGGTACACGCTGGTCTGCAAGTTGAATTTTAAGCACAGTCCTCTTTAGTTCTTCCCATTTGTACACAGGACAGAGAAGCACTTGGCCCAGAGCCTAATCACAGCCTCTCTTTAGTGCGCGCACACACACACACACACACACACACACACACACACACACACACGCACACGCACACTTACACACACGAATGGCAGCTCAGCAAGGAGTCCTTTAATCGAGACATTAAATTCTAAATTTGCTTAAAAATAGCTTAATTTTTTTAACTGGGCACCCCATTGTTGGTATTAGTCTGTCTCTCTTCACCTCACAGAAACCAGTGTCGGTTGTGCAAATGGGTGGACGGATTTTGTCAGTTCGAAGTGAGCACGCAGCAGTCTGGGGAAGGGGGCTGCTGTTGTAGATTTGGTGAAAGTTGGACCATATGAGAGTCCCCCTCCGCTCACATCAAAGCCCAGCCTGCCAGTTTAATTCAGCCAAGTGATCTGCATTCCCATAGGCTCCCCTGGTTTCCTGTCCCCACAGCCGCCGAGTCCTTCTGACCACTCTTGCCTCAAACAGGACTGCTATTGTCTCTTTGGTCTCCCCCTGTGCCCTAGGGTTACCATTCAGACCTCTTACCCCCACCCCCACCCACCCCCCTTCACTGAACTCCATGTCCAAGCTCTCACACCCTCTTCCCTGCCCCCCACCAGAGCTGCAGGCATTGAGGCCAGCACTCAGCAGTAACCGTTACTCACTGAATGGCTAAGTGTTGAACTCGGAGGTACAACTCTGTATTCCTCACAGTTCTCTCTGTCTCTCTTTGTGCGATGACTGTGAGAGATGTGAGGGCTGAAGGAGCAGGAGGTCAGGAGATAGAGGGGTACAGTAACAGACTAATATCTTTAATAGAGCAAGGCAGACAGAGGAGGGGTTAAAAGAGGCTGGAAAGATGCAGTGCAGTCAGTGAATCAAAATGAGTGGTGCTGTCTAAACAGTCGTGAATTTGTTGCTCGCGAATAATTCAAGTTCAAAAATCATCTACTCAAAAATATGCACCTGATTCCAGCGCCTCAATCAAATAAATTAGTTCAAAAGCTGCATTAGAAGCTGAGTCAAGGACAGAGTTTACCTCATCATTTTAAATGTCAAGCTAAACAGAGAGCTCTGGAGTACAAAATTATGCTTCAAGGTTGTCCAGCAGATTTCCCAGTTGCTACATACGTAGCATTCATGAGACGCAGGACCATGGTGAACTCCACAGGTGTTGTGTTGGTTGTTAACACAATTACATGTTGTTCATGTAATTTTACTACACGAAATGAAAATATAAACAGATTTTACCAAAAAAAAAAAAAAAAAAAAGCTATAAACACACCTTCAGACATCAGGTGCTTCAGACGTGATATTGGCTCAAAACTCTCTTTAAAAATACTAATCTGAAAGTACTGAATTAAAAAAAAAAAGTTCAAAAGCTGCCCTACACAAAAGTTCCCAAATCTAACAAAATCCCTTTTAAGTCAGGCTTAACACTGTGCCCTAACCCATGCTGCAGTGCACACACGTTCACACGCAGTTCCTCGACTTTTTTTGTTTATTGTGACAATAGGGATTTGAGGCTCAAGGTGCACTTGCCTGGATTTCACGCTCCCTTACTCAAAGACGACTTTAGTTTACTCCACTACTAACACTGTGTTCAATTAACACGCCCACTAATCACATGTGCCATCAGATCTGCTGATTGTGGGTTCCCCGTTTTGATCTTTCCTTTTCCCCTTGTGGCAGTGCTGATGGGTAAAGAGCAGAGCTCATGTATTAGGTTGCTATAGTTCCTCATTGTCATGGCAGCCAAACCTCCTCACAAGTGTGTATACTGGCATGCTGACATTTACATTCTCAGCTAACTGTCCTCTAAAGCATTTCATTTTCTTCTCCTCTAAAAAGACCATCAGCTTGTGATGAACAGAGTAAAGGCAAACCTCCCCCCCCCCCCCCCCAAAAAAAAACTAAAAGATTAAACATTTTCAACAACTTATCACTCATCACGCATAATCTTCTTTATTATATATGATTAGGATCCAACATGGCATTCAGAATATGTTTGCCTTGACCTGTGGCTGCTTTCTTTAATGTCGGAACAGATTTCAGTTAAACATTAAAAGCTACGGGACATTCCCAGCCTACTGGAAGCGGTCAGATCCTTGTCAAATACAGTCATATGTGGTCCTTGTTATGACAAGTCAAACTGCAGATTTAAAGATTAATCAAAAGACTTAACGATTGCCTGATTTTTCCAAGAAGATATCATGCCTCAAGGCGTAAACTAGGGTATTTATATCCCTAAAGTCAAAATAGTGTTTTCTAGGGGTGGAGCAAGTACCGAGAACAGTGCTGGAATGACACCGGTCAAGTCATTCCACAGCCAGGTTATACAGTGCTTCCTCCGATGATATCACCAAAACAAGCTCACTAGCTGTGTCTGTGTGTGTTGGAATCGGTAGCTAAAGCTAAAAACAGATTTCTTCATTCTATACAAGTGTATTAAAACTACATTAACTTTGTATGGGATCTCAGGAAATTGTGTCTCAGTAACCTTATTTAGTAAAAAAAAAAAAAAAAAAAAAAAAACCAACAACCCGAGTAACAGCGTGAGAGGAAAGAGCTCTCAGTGCAAATAGGGTGGAGGATTAGTTCACCTCTAATTTACAAGTAAGTAACAAGAGTAGAGCAAATAACCGACAACAGAAAAAACAAGGCAGCACGAATGCTACAGTCCCCCAATGTCCTCTCATCCTGTTCAGAGTTCTCGTCTTTTAGCAGTTACTGTTTGCTCAACCGGCATTGCACACAGTCAGTCGAGGAAAGACACAAAGCAATGCGTCAATATCAAATACTATGAAATCAAAGAGCCTGCTCTGGAATGGTTCACTAACAATGGCATTGGAGTCCAGTGTTTAATTCATGCAGTTGGCTGTATAACATGACCGGATAAGAGACAGGATGTTGGATAAATAAACATTCCTCTGTGGCACCATAAGGCTGGAACTTTAAACAGTGGTAACTCTCAAGCCAAACCCATGACATTTTCTGTGGGAGTCATAGAAAAAGAGAAGGAAAGCAAAAACCACAAGTGTTTAGGAATATTGATGTGTAATGAAAGGAAAGGAATAGAATCTTCTTACCATGTCCCCAACCAGTGTGGCCTTCTCTCCCTCTCTCCCATAATGCATTTTGGTAAACGGGGAAGTAATTTGTAATCATACCATCCATGTATGTGTATGTGTAACATATGCTCTACGTAAAGCCACATGTGTGTTTATACATTTCTGTGTGTGTGTGTGTGTGTGTGTGTGTGTGTGTGTGTGTGTGTGTGTGTGTGTGTGTGTGTAGCCATGTCACCTGGCAATAATTTGAGAATGGTCTGATGACTGATGAGGGAGGCTGTTTAATTGAGTAAATTACAGGAATTCTGGAAATTAGAGCTCGGGGATGCTCATATTCAGATTGGTTTCTTCCAGCCAGGATCCTCCTCTGACCCCATGACCCACAACCGTACCGCACTCTGAGCAGGCTATATAAGCATCCATCCTGTATGCTTTCTCTCATGTCTCATGAAATTCCCTGAGCTGGGTGGGACAAACTCCAGTGACAGATCAAGAAATGTTCCTGACACAGATCGGGCTGGAACAAAGAGAAGGTTTTTTTGTTTGTTTGTTTGTTTGTATGTTTTTTTGCTTGTTTGTATGTTTTCTTTTTTTTTTTTTTTTTTAATTTTTACAGCATACCTTAATAAAAGATCCAGGTCCAGATAATGTGTTGTTAAGATGCTGTTTATTCTTAGTGGCTGGTCTGGTGCTGGGTGGCTGCATTGTGTGAGCTGTAGGCTCCCTGATCAATAACGCTATTAAGGCCTAATTCATTCAGCAGGAGGCAAACTCAATTTAATACAGCGGCCCCGTTAAGAGGCAGGAAGCAGCAGCACATCAAAGGAAGGCTTTGTGAAGGGAATATCCAAATAGAACCACTCATGCCCAAAGAATGAAGGGCTATTCAACACACACACACACACACACACACACACACACACACACACACACACACACACACACACACACACACACACAACTGACAAACTCGATCTCAGTTAGTTTCCCCTTTGTAAAATCCTCAAAATTTTGTGTACTAGACACTTGTCTTATTGTGTGATTTAAATAAGATCAATACTTTGTCCAAATCTCTAGCTCTGATTAATTTTTGAACTATTATTTTCATCAACAATGGAATTTTGGACAAACCAATTATCTAATTTTGACTACCCGATCATTTTGTTTTTCATATTATTATTTATAGTGGTGTATTCTGATTGTCAGAATAATCTCTTTGTAGATATTAATAATATGTTAAATTATTCTATAAGTTGTGCCTTTTCCATAAGGAGGTAGCACTGCTTCCTCACAGCTCCAGGGTCCCTGATTTGAGGGAAGCTCACTTTCTGTCTGTGTGGAAAGTTTTCACTGTGCATATGTGTCCTCCTTGTTCTTCACGTTCCTCCCACTCTGAAATTATGCCAGTAGGTGTTGTTTTGTTAGTAAGCATTGTTGTTTAATTTCCATTTCCTTAACAGATCTCCAGACAGACAGATGGGGCCCTCTCAGCACCCAAGTACAAACCCAGTATTGGGTGAAGAGCCATATTTGGTAACTTCAACAGACAACCAAAATGGACCCCCATGATCATCATAGGACCACATGGATTTGTCCCATCCTAAATACTAAAT
>JAQMCW010000005.1:13895996-13909580 GCA_030068335.1 Chrysichthys cranchii
ACACACACACACACACACACACACACACACAGACACACACACACACACACACACACACACATATACACACACACACACACACACACACACACACACACACACACATATATATCTATATATGTGTGTGTGTGTGTGTGTAATATATATATATATGAAATTGTAGGTTGTTCTCTAATTTTGATCTCATGTGATTTGTGGCTCATGTGATTTGAATGTCTTTTAGTTTTCACTTCATTCAAATTTAAAGAACGTCCCAACTTATCTGGAATTCAGGTTGTACACACACACACACACACACACACACACACACATTGGCATTGGCCATATATGATAACTCCTATTGACCTTGATTTTCAACATGAAATTGAAAATTATTCTTGTGATATAATCTCTTTTACTATCCTCCAACAACACTTTAGGGTTGAAACTGTGCATTTGTTCATGGTCTTGTTTTTAAACATGTTTTTTTCTACTTCACATCTGTTTGAATTCTATACTGTTACTACTGTATATCCAAATCCTTTACATTTCATATTAGTGTCCATCATCTTCCAGTGACTTCAATACTAAGCACAACTCTTTCTTTGGTTCCAGCTGGTTTCCAGAGGATGGAAGTTAAAATCAAAACCTTGCAGTACCATCACCATAAACATGATTCTATTGTTCTGTTCTTGTATTCTTCTCCTCTCTATCCTACAAGTTGATTCAGAATTGTAAAACACATTTACCTTTTAGCCTCTATTCCAAAATGCTCTATTCTCTACCAACAGTAGTCAGTTTTTAGAATCACTTCCTGATAAGGCCAACACAACCCTCAGCTGGACACACTCTGGACACACTCCCACTCTTCTGACCTCTTGTCTTGACTTCCTAAAAGGTTATACATTAATTTCTAAGCAACAACAATGCCTTCTTGACACAATCCCATTTAATAGCTGTCAGAAATCACCTCCCATTTTTACATCAGTGATCACAATCTTTAATTCTTCAAAGCAGCTTTACAGGAATCCAGATGTAAAATTTAAAACAAAAATTTATATTTATCTTTAATGAGCAAGCAAGAGGTGGTGGTGGCAAGGGAAAACTCCTTGAGATGACAAGAAGAAACCTCAAAAGAAACAAAAGGAAACCAACCTGGGTCATAACAGATATTGTGAAGGCTTGGCTTGTGAGAGAAAACACAGATTATTGGGTGTGCTCTTGTCCTGTACATTGTGAACAGAGCAATTAGGCACTCTGGCAAGACTACCTATGACAACATAACTAAAAGGGAGAGCCAAAAGCTTGAGCTAGTTTTTCTTTTGCATCATGTAGTGAAATAGTGACACACCAAGGTCTTTCACTGCTCCACATGATGTAACAAGGCCATCCAGAGGTACTATGTAATCAGAAAGCTTACTTCTAGCTGCCTGTGGTTCTTATAGTAGTACTTCTGTCTTGTCAGAATTACTTAGGGGAAAGTTTCTCAGCATTTAGTGTCCTTCACACATTCCTGAATCTTACTAAGCTTGTGTCTCACATCTGGCTTTGCTGAAACATGTAGCTGTGTGTCATCAGCCCAACAGTGGAAATTAAAACAAGTGGAAAAACAGTGGGCCTAAAACAGACCATAGTGGTCAAGCACCACAAGCAATGAGACAAAACCCTGATCAGAGGCCAGTAATAGGTCATTTACCACTTTAACCAGCACTAGCTCTGTGTTATGGTGAGGCCTAAATCCTAACTGATACATTCATTTCATGAATGTTATTTCTACGTAAGTACGAGCATAACTGCAGTGCTACAACATTTTGTAGGATCTTGGAGATTATGGGAAGGTTTGATATTGGCGTATAGTTGGACATTTGACAGGGGTTGAGTTCAGGTATTTTAAGTAGAGATTTGATAACTGCTAGGATTTAGGTACATAGCTATTGCTCAGGGAAGAACTGATTACTTGTAATAGAGGTTTGATTGCCTCTGGTAGTATCTGTTTGAAAAAAATATGTAGGTAAGAGATGGCTTTAAATTTATAGTCTGAATTGGAAAAGTACCAATTTACTTTGATACCATTTACATTCTAATTTTGAGTGGTCAGGTTTAAGTTGTGTGGGTGACTGTTGTACCAGGATGCTAATTAATGGTTTTCTTTTAAGTGGAGCTACATTATCTGGAGTGTAGCACAGTCTAAAGCCCATTTTACATTTGAAACCTCTTAATATATCAGGTAAAAACAACATGGAATAAATAACAAATTTTCATTCCCCCCCAGTCTTCCATAACAATAAATTAATGAGTGTTGTGTATTCCCACATCGCTGTCTTTTTTAAATGACATCTTAAAGAGCACAAATCTCCATGAGATATAAAATCATGTGAGACCAGATATGACCTGTTATAAGGGCAAGGCCATATTGTTGTAAAAATCCCAAGCTGAGGCATTAGCTAATTAGTTAGCAATTAGCAACATGGGACCAGTCGAGCTGCATCACATCTCTCCTGTTTCTGAGAATTTGTTTTGTTCAAGAAAAGGCTATTTATGACATAGGCAAAAACATATTTCTACCAGAATGAGTATTCGGATTGTGTAGGTGTCAGTATTTCCATTGCAGTATCACTGCATTGTCATTTCATGTCACCTCCAACAATGGATTACAATGCGTTAATCCATTGATTCCAATTCCCAAAGGTACCACGGCAAACGATTTAGGTCAATGTTACTTTGTCATCAGGGAATAGATTAATGTTTTGGATTTAGCATTTTGCTCCCTAACCCTACACGATTCCATTACAGCATGTAAACACAGTGGTAAATAAACAGTTTGCAGTGTGAGTGAGGATGGGGTAGAAGCATTCAGTTATCTGATCGATTGAGTTCAGACAGTGATGAAAGCAGTGTTGATAACTCTGGGAGATTATTGATAAAACTATGCATAGTAGCTGATAAAATATACATTTGATCCAGTAGTGTAGCAAAGTGCATATAATATGACAAAATCACAGTTTAAATGAGATTCTGTAGTGAAATTGCTGTTTTCTATATTTAATCTGAAGATATGTATTAAATAGAGAGTGTGTCCACCATTGTGTGTGGGTCGTATTATGTTCTGATTAAGTCCCACAGAATCTAGAATGGACACAAACACTATTCTTAGAGAGTTCTGTGGATTATCAAAACAGATATTAAAGTCTCCAAACATTGGTCTACAAAAACAAGCTGGTTTGAGATTATCTCCAAATTCATAAGGAAATTCAGCTAGATATCACTGAAAAGTAAGCTCTACCCATCTTTAAATCATCCTTCCCTGAAGCCCAGGAATGTCTTGTTGATCTCATTTTTTTCCTGAACCCTACGTCTGGCAGTTTTGGAACAAGTATCATACAATTCCCAGAACATGAATCTCCTGTATACCATCTTATGTGACTAGTCTTTTAACATAAATTCCTAATGCCACTCAGTGAAGCTCATCACATAGCCAGATAGAATTCTGTGGTTTCAGTCATTGGCTGTCTTTGACATTGTAAATGTCATAGCAAATGTTTCATTCCATTATTTCTGATTTAGGCAACAAGAAGTGCTCATCACTGGTTCTCAGGATCTACCCCCCATGTTGGATTACAAGAGATTGCCTCAGGTAGAGGGTAACTTTCAGCACCTCATAACCCCACAGATGGTGTTTTTAGTCCAGGTGGTCTATACTTATCTTGGTGTCAGGTTTTTGGAGGCTATTAAACAAATATCAGGTCCTACAGATTTCTATGCTAACAGTAGTGTACAAACCTTCCTAATGCACATCGCAACTATTGTAGCTTGTTTTCTGTCATACTAGCTAGTACTGTTCCTTTACAATGATTCATAAATTCTGATTATTACCTCAAGCTGTCATATAATATAGATTTTTTGGTCCAGGATTTAAATGAACAATGAGCAACATAAATGCATTGATTTTTCTTAGAACAGCCTTGAATTCTGTCACCTAGTTCTAGTTACCTAGACTAGTTCAACCACTTTTGAAACAGTGGCTGACAGGTTTACTCCTATTGTACATCTATAGACAAAAACACATTCTACATCACCATCCCCACACCCTGTGTATCTTGTTCCACTTTTTGCGCACACACACACACACACGCACGCACGCACGCACACACACACACACACACACACACACACACACACACACACACACACACTCCTTACTTTACGACACTGCATCCTAATAAACCTTTGTGGTGTTTGGAATCCATTAAAGTCAATATCCCACTTTTCAAAACATCCTGGGACACAGTGGGAAGGAAAAAAGGGGAACACAGACTGGGAGGGGCAGAGAGAGTCTGACTGCAGCCATGAAAGCAGACACAGGAATGAGGGTCCGAACTCAGAACTGCAGTTTAGTATAAGGAACAAGTACCTCCTCTCTGTGAGCATGTTTTTATAGAGCTCATTGAGAGCTCCCTCTCTGAAGCCTTTATCAGTGTCTGTATGTGAAGCCAGTGTACTGGTCCACACAACTTCAAACAGCCTTATGCACAGAAGACACTCAGATGTCCTGCCAATTGTTAGCACAGTGTGAGAAACAGGCTTTATCGTCTACAACGCTAGAGATTTAGGACAAATAGCTGGCAGGGTGCCTGGGGAGTCAGGGAGGAAAAAGGTGTTCGATTACAGGCTAAACTGGAGGTTGCATTAAAGAACGAAAAAAAAATAAAAAATACACACTGCAGCACTTTCAACAATGCTGCTTCCTGACTGAGAACACCAACAAAGGCACTTCCTTTCTACCTGCCCCTTCACATGCGCTCTCACTTCCTGTTTTAGACCATTGCCGACGTTCAGACATGTGCCTGACGCACTTCAGCCTACATCTACACACTACCCTCTACACACACATGCACATGTACACTTGTACACCCCGTGCCCGACCCACATTTAACCTTCCACCACCTGACCCAGCTGACATCCCACAGCACAGGAAAACTCCCATAAGACCCAGACTTCCTTAAACAGACATTCATATGAAAATGAAGTTCTCTGGGTTGTAGAACTCACAGTTCTTTTTCTTTTCATGAACTATGAGGTGATTATAATTTCTATTTGAATTTCAAGAGCACTGTAGTTGTGTTATTGATGAGTAATAATAAGAGGGGCTCACAAGTCAGCTGTGCATATGACAGTATCCTGCGGAGTCTACCTTTCGGGGGTTTTGATCGTGTCTGAGCTTAGAGGCATTGTACTTTGTAGACAGAGCTCTGTGGCTCCTAAAGAGAAAAGCGAATATGAGAACACTTGGGCTTGTGGATAATAATTGCAAAGGAGAATCAGAACATGAGAGAGAGTGAGAGAGAGCAAGAGAGTGTTAGAGGGCCAGATGTGTGAGGAATGTTCTGGCCAATTGTGAGTTGGGTTTGGGAGGGGGTTTAAAGAATAGCAGAATCACACCGCCTGCAAATCGTTAAAGAGCTGTCAAGCCTCCAGCGGTCTACTGTGCATTTTATACTATTTTACTGATGGCCACCAGCTCTGTAGCCGTAATACGCATTGGAACGAAATGCGCTTTGTGAGGCAGCTTAATCCAAATCTAAACTACAGACGTTTTCAGTGGTGTTGGCTAGATAGCTGGCTAACAACAGCACTGACAGTGAATATGTTAAACTATGTTGCAGCTATTTATATGTATATACTGAAAGTGAGCCATGAGGAAATAGCCTCAAGCAGAAGTTCAAAATTCCCCAAACATGGACTTGGCACAGAGGCGTTATTTCTTTTGAATGCACCTTACACCTGAAGTACAAAGTACAGAAACAGAAAGTTCATCTTCTCCAAACAAATAACGCAATGAACAAAAAAAAAAAAGTACATAAACTGTATCTTAAATGTTAAAGGAGCACAACAGTACCTTGGCTGTCCACCGTTGCCACTGATGATCCCCCACCACAAACCCATCAGTTATGTGATGCTGTGCTTAACGGCACTCCAAAAAGCTCTATGTTTGTTCAGCTGTTTCAGGCCTGCCGCTGAAGCCCTGGGAGGCCGGACAGAATTCATAAACCCTACTCATCACATGAAAGAAAAGAGAAAATGCAGGGAAAGGGAAGAACGAGACAGATGGCAAAGACAATGAGATGACTGTGGTCTAACGATACAATGTTTTTTTTCCACAAGAAAAAATAAATCAAATAGTTTGGAGAGAAGACTACTTATGGAACATTTAAGACTGTAGTATACGATTGTACAAGGTTTTACAGTGTTCAAACATTAACAAAAACTGCCACTTACAAAATGGCGCTTGCGAACAGGAAGGTCGGGTTTTATTAGGTTTTTCAGCAACTTTAAATCTTTTTGAATGAAAATAGGGTCCAATGCTACAAACCCACATGTACATAGAGGACCTTATATGAGTTCACACTGTTGTAAACCTAATCTGTTCTTTTTAACAGCCATGTTTAGAGTAATATGGCACCACTGGCTGATGGAGGAATGAGAACTCTGCACTGCTTTTTCTAGCGAAGTTAACAAATACGCATTTTGCGCATGCCTTAAAGTCAATCTGTTTCCACTGTGCAAGGCAAAAATATGAGTCAATGTACCCATTGTGTGCTGGATTTTATATTCTCCTAAACCTCTGAACCTTTTCCTTAGTCACCCTGAAGACCTTTCTCCATCCTGTTGTTTTCCATCCTTTAAGCGAGGAATGCATAAGTGTCTTGTCAGCAGCACTCTCTTTCCAAAACACTTCCTTCTGAAAATATGGTGGTTGGTCCCAGATCAGAAAGAAAACAGATGAATTAGACAAAAATGTCATTCACAGCTTTGACGCACAGCTCTCAGACCAGCGCCACAAATCTAACCAAACTCTTGAGATAGTTTATAAGGTACCATACTGTTCTGACCCTAATATATTTACATAAGCACATTATGTGTCATTAAGGTAGAACCATGAAAAAAAAAGAAAATCATGAAAAGGCAGGAAACCAATATCCAAATTGTTTATTGGCCTCGATATGTGAAAGGCTGAAATTTCAGCCTCACTCAGTGGGGAAACTTGAGCCCTTGGTCCAGCTGTCCGCACATTGCTATCCCAGAGAGCCCAAGCATTCTGCACTCTCGTTCATTCTATCCATCCATCCATCCATGCATCCATCCATCCATCCATTCTCCCCATTCTCACTCATCAAGGCAGGTGATCGATTGAAAGACACACCCACACAAAACATGGCCCTGACTGTTGACCAGTTAGCCTAGGTCCTCATATTTCCCCCTACTCATGGGGACCTAACTCAACCTGAATGTACAATTGTGACAAGCTGCATCCATCAAACAACTCTGTCAGGGTGAAGACATGGCCAGGTGATACCTCCAGGACACTGAACCTAGGCCTTAGTTTAAAACTAACTTTAGCAACCATGCACTGTAGTAAATAAGTCGCTCTGTGGACTCCTTTAGACAGAAAACATTGCAGTTGAACGTAATGCTAAGAAAGATGCAACTGCTCACAGTGCCACATAATGGATCTATTAACAAGGGGCAGTGATCTACAGGATCAGATAACACAAGAGCCTGCAAAAACCCTCTATTAATTTGCAGTAGCATGGCATATGGTTTTGAGTTAGACGAGAGATTAGTACGCATTCATTCATGGCCAACGTCACTGGTCATACAGATGTTCTTACAGCTGCAGAATACCGTGTGACAGGAGCGAAAGAACGGAAGAAAGAAAGATAGAAAGAAAGCGGAGAGAATGATAAAGAAAATTGCAAAGGATGTGAGAGAATGTAAAAAGAAAATGACTGTCGGGGGTATGTGAGTTCAGAACAGTAAGAACTTAGCGGAAGCTACATCCTGTATATATATATATTGTTTGTGGTATTGCATCAAATCTAATACATGACTTAAAAGGTTAAAATATCTCATCTGAAACAGTTTTGGTCTGAAACATCTGAATGCATAATTTAATTTCAAATTGAGTTTAAATAGATTAACCGATATGTTGGAAAATATGGAAAGTTCCCACTGAATCCAGGCTGGAAATGGGCACACGGTGCTTGTGTTATCAGGCTGCTAACTGGATGCCCATATTACCCTCCCCTCTGTCACATGCTGTGAATTAGGGACCTTGAGGAGGACAATGAGGAATTGTCTCTGAAGGTTTATAATTGTCCTCAAAACCACCCCCGCTAGCAAATCTCATCTGAGAGGCGAGAGAACGTAAGAGAATAAAGACTGTGAGAGGCGTGTTGACAGAAAAGCCTTATCTAATCTGTGTGTGTACATGACAGGACACTATATTTTGTTCATATTATCTTATTTGTAAAGCCTGATTAGTGCAATCAGCATGAATCACTACACTCTCAGCCCCCTTCTCTGTGCTCCTTTGTGCCAATGCCAAGTCAACTTTTGAAAGGTTGGAGTTCGATGATGACACTCTGGCAGGACTGTAAGATGACGTGGGTGTAAATGTTGGAGAACATGGTAAGGCCGGAGAAAAGGAGAGGATGGGGACCTAATGCAGATGTTCTAGCTTTATGTTTTGGCTGGAATGGCTAATTATGAGTGACTCTTAATGATGCTGGCAGCCAACCCATAAACCTGGTTCAGTGGAAGAGCTGCTCATTAGTATGACCTATAAAAAAACTGGCTGGACGCCCCCCCCCCCCCCAACCACCACCATCATGCCATGTTCTGAGCATAAAGATATGTCACTATAATTGTATATATGTGTGTGAAAAGCTGGGAGTTTGATATAACACTGGAGTGCTTCAGAATGAAGAAGGGAAAAAGACTGAGAGAGCGAGAGAGAGAGAGAGAGAGAGTTTGGTATGATGATGCACATTTTCCATTCACAGGTCTACTCACAGGGATGTTGGAAGCTAGCAGGTTAGTTTATAGCTAGGGAGAGAGACAGAAGGGAAAGTGGCTTAGGGGAAGGAGGGTCTTGGTGAGCTGGGCCCAATGTATTAAAAGCCCAATATAGGGCATCATGTAATATGACTATCCCACACTTTGATATAGGTTTACCTCACTGAGTGTCATAAACCTGAGTTTAATGACTATAGGGCCGAGTACTGAGTTCAACACTGAGATAAAAGTATTTGTAAGGGTGCTTACTGAAAAGTAACCATGGTGGTTTGCATAGGATCGCAGTTTTACTACAAACAGTTTATTCCTCTGTATTAACTATCAATCAGGCTACATTAGTGTTAAGACTAACATCATGGAAGCAATGTCATGGGCAAGGAGATAACAAACCATCCCTAGTTCCCATCAGGCACCGTAGCAAAATGTATTTCTTTATGCAGCCGAATTGTGCATGTCAAACAAAACATAATACACCACAGTAATACCCTGATAAAATTATGATTAAATATATACTAACTATAGTTACAAAAAAGAACCACCTTAAAACCATATTGTTTCGTAATAGCATACTATATACTAATCTGTTTCTGTAAAGCTATCCAGAAATTCACTTTACATCAGCAGCATGGGGTTAACCATGTCTTGAAACCCCTCAGATTAGAGCTCACCAGACCACAAATCCCGATCTTATACCTGTGTTTCTAGGTTAAACTCTTGAAGGGGCATTTGGCATGGCCTTTGGAAAGTAGGTCACTGCACTAGCATGCATGCAGAAACATAAATCAGTAGAAGAATGACTAAAAAGCTTGCTAGGCACCCTGTACGGAGAGAAGATACTAACAGTTTCCTTTCCACAAGACAGCAGGATACAGACACAGGATATCACAGCTAATCATCACAATAACGATGTATTTCATCCTTGAACAGTGCATCACGCTGTATTCTTAATGTGTTACTGATTACAGATATAAGTTTTGGATAATAATAGTACAGTCATAGTTTCTCCAATCAGACAATTAGTAGGTCAGGTACAGATGCAGTGAAGTTTGAAAGTTTGAAGGTTTGAAATGTTATTGTAAGTTCCCCAATGAACAGTGCGCATCAATTGTTTCACCTCCCTAACCACCAGATGTGGTGAGATTCACATAGACACCTTCTTGCCTGCTTGTGCAAACATGTTTAGCCCTTTGAACAAGGACATTAAGTGATGCATGGAATAGTATTTACAATAAATACAGCCATCTTTCTCATTCTCCTTCTCACTTCATTCTCACTGGACCACATGTACACTATACAGAGCTATATGCTTAACAGCTTGAGACTGCAGACACAATTACAGGTACTGGCAAAAGAAATCAACTATCTTCTCTTCTGCTGTGGTGAGTGTAGTTTTCTTACATTCTAGGGCACAATTTTTGAGAATGCTGAGGAGCTCCACAGTGCTCACCAAAATTACACTGATTTCCCTTTCTGCATTGCTAGCCTTGTTAGCTTCAGTCACTGCAATGTTCATGAGTTAGCCATTACTACTCTGTGTTGTTGCTCAGTAGGGGCACTCACCTCCACTGAGGTCAGACTTTCCTTGGTACGCTCTCATCCAGGCATTCCAGACAATGTTGTGGCAGTCATTAACTACAGATACATTAATGATCATAGAAATATCAGGTGACTTACTGAGTCACCCACTTACTGGAACTGTACAAAGCTTCGGCAGATATTCTGTCGAGACAGTGAGTACACCTGGGACAGTGCACCCAGAGGTGGTGTCCCAGATCTGGGCCAAGTTTGCTAAGGTGCAGGGGAATCTTTATGCTGATGCCAAGTCATTTCTTTGGTGATTTTGGTTCTCCCTATACAGTAAGTGGTAGACAGCCCCATGAGTGACGCTGCCATATACTCTATGCATTTAATTTTCTACAGCTATTTCTTCCCATGTCGCACAGAATCCTTCACGTATGTCTCTGACCCATGGTTCAGAGATGACCAGCAAGGCCTTCATCAACTAAACTGCCATCATCATCATCATCATCAACTAAACTGTCTAAATCCCAAAATACTGACCTGTCTTCAGGAACGGCTAGACGATGGTGAGAAGTCCCTATCTTCTTTTAAAATGTATGCATCAGTCATTGTGGCATGTCACAGCATGGAGTATGGCATCTCTCTAACAGCTCAGAAACTTATTATGGCCTTGGTTTCTAAGGGCCAAGGTTTCTTATCCATCATGATTCCCCAACTGAGATTTTATCTTCTACTTGTGTCCCTTAAGGCCCTTCTTTATAAGTCTAGAAATGGGCTTCAATAAACACTGTTGTTGTTTTTTTATTACAATTAATTCAGCAAAATAAGTGGGTGAATTGCATGCCTTGATAATAAGATTGCCTTCCTCATATTAGTGGACAGAAGAGTGACTTTGTGGCTTACTCTGGAGTTTTATTACCTTATTTTGAAAACAAATTCATAGACCTTGTTGTGGTCAATGAATGTGACTTGCAAAGTGTTCTCTGTTGTACCCAGTGTGTACCCAACAGAAGTACTCGGAGCAAAGTGTGGCCATTGATCAGGTGTTCATCTGTCAAAGAGGAAAGATAGGAAATCTCCCTTGTCTAAGCAGAGACTGCCCCACTGGCTTGTAGATGTCATTACCATGGCCTATTCACAATCTGGACACCCTGCCCCTACTGTGACATGCCAACATTCAAGAAGTGTCTTCTCTTCATGAGCATTTCTTAGATGCATACTGCTTCAGCAGGTGCACACTTTCTCCAGGTTCTATAAAGATCACATCACTCTTCCCAGTGGCATGAATTTGATGGCACTCTCTGAACACCATCCTCATGAGTTGTGGCAGGTAGGTCAGTGATTTGCACCACTCCTGGTGGATGTGAGGGATAAACAAAAAAGACCACGAGTTATGGATGAAGCTGTGGTGTCATGGGCCACCAGGTAACTGGAAATCATTGTCATTCAGAATCAGAGCTGACTTGGTAAGAACTCGCTAAGAACAGGCAAGGGAAAGAGAGCTGTATGACATTGTTATTTATTGCAAATACTGCATCATGTCCTTTTGTGACTTGGAGACCTTGGGTTACAAGGTTCTGGCTTATATGAGACCAAGACGGAATCCGGGAAGTTCCCAGCACCATTTATAATTATTATTATATTATAGTTATATACGCGAGTAGATTTCAGTATGAAAAATCACATTCTTTAAACATGCACAGATCTCAGAGGTGGTTATTTTTGTAGCTCACAAAGTCTGAGGCAGTGATAGTCAGTTTTTGCTACATTTATCAAATATACACACATTTTAGCATTTTAGCAAAGGATAACAAACAAGCAAGCATACAAACTAATACAAAAAAAAAGAAACAAATATTTCTTAGGGGTGGAGGAGTGATCGATGAGTAGCATTGTTGCTTCACCAACCCATGGTCCACTGGTCGATCCTAAACTCGTGTTACTATCCGTGGGGAGTTTCACACATCCTCCAGGTGTCTGCATGCTTCTTCTGGGTTATCCAGTTTCCTTCCAATATTAAATTGCCATAGGTGTGAAGGAATGTGTGAACGTATGTTTCAGTGGGTAAATGTTCATCCTGATCCACTGTGACCATGGCCAGTATAAAGCAGTTAGTGATGATGAATAAGTGAGTGAATGAATGAATGAATGAATGAATGAATGAATGAAACAAAAGGAGAACCTTTTTTAAAAGTAAATGACTTAGTCAGATGGTCCCAAGATGCCCAATCTGAGTCAGGCCATGATACATATGCCGACCACATGTCCAAAAGCAGAAAAATGAAAGGGCCAGAAAAAAAGGTGTGATCTATCAGTGGAATCATTTTCATCACACTCCAACACAGAACATGTGTGTTTCTCCTGGTGAGGTTTACTTAACACTTCATTTTGCTCTGGCTGTCTGTGAAAAGTTTCCAAAATCAGTCAATAATGATCAACAGCCCTTGCCACGATGTCCTACTAATAGACTAAAGGTGTTGTGAAGAGCTAAGCAGCAGACTGAAACCATCACATGCTTGTCCATCACACAAAAGGTAGTTGTCCCATATCCCTTGTGGAGGCTAAGGTAGCACATACAATGGCAGAGATGGTAACCAGACAGTGGCTGCCATTTTTACCAGGAGAGGTGGATAGTGTATCATCTTTGCTGAAAAGAGAGACCCAGGAGAAGAAAAGGCCCACAAAGAGAGGAGTAATGAGAAAAGGAGCAGAATAATGTAGGACCAGTTATTAATAACATTATCTGATTTCACTAAAATGAGAGAGCTGAATTGAATACAGCATAGTGTCAACCTCACTCTACCATCCCTCCTGTCCCAGGACAGATGGGTTGAGAGAAAACACTGTTTTACATGACAGAACTGTGGGTTTAGATTACATGGTCCACGCATACTAACAGGTGTGCGAGATAATACTGTACAGAGATTCAATTATGTACTGAGTACAGACAAGTGAGCTTACACACACAAAGTCTAATCACTGATTTTTTTTTTCTCTAACACTGATTTGCTCCAGGAATGTACACGAGCACAGAGAATGCTGTACTGACAGCAGAATGCATAGAAAGTTCATATTCTGGTGTAGTGCAATCTAACGAGAGCAGATTTCATAACAATTTCAGTTATATATATATATATATATATATATATATATATATATATATATATATAGTTTATACGTGTGCTTTAATGTGCCCATACATGTGAGCACATGAAAGTACTTCTATCT
>JAQMCW010000005.1:14024984-14042125 GCA_030068335.1 Chrysichthys cranchii
GTGTGTGTGTGTGTGTGTGTGTGTGTGTGTGTGTGTGTGTGTGTGTGTGTGTGTGTGTGTGTGTGTGTGTTTGTGTCATAAAGCATGTATGTGATATGCCTCAAGGAGAATGAGTAAGTTATTTCCATTAGTCCCCTTAACATGCAGGGATGAACCCACACACACACACACACACACATACACACATACATACACACACACACACACACACACACACACAGATTCTAACGAATCCTAATGAAGTTGTGTATGAACTGTGTTACTGTACGTTTGACTTCCTCATGTTAAACTTCTCAGCTTGCGTTAAAATTTCCGTTAAAAGTCACATCACCTGTCTGACTCATTTCCTGCAATGTCGACCACACACACTTTACACTCTGGTGCCTCCAGCTTTCTCTTTGTTCCAGGAATTACAATGGAAAAGTTTCATTTTAAAGGATCATTTCTTTTATTTAATACACGTTATGAATCATTATGATCCTAAGAATTATTCACGCTGTTTCATTAAAGCCAGGTTTAAAGAAGCAAATCATACTATTTGTTCTGGTTTTATTCTATTTTATTACATTTTGCTCTTTCAATGCCGTCATTTGTTGGTTTTCGAGCATTTGTTTTGTTTTAATTAGTTGCTTTTCTCTTCACAGTTTCATTGCTTTCCTCTCATGTTAGAAGGTGTTTTTATTGTCTTATCTTTGTGTTTTGACCTCATACTTTTTTCAGATCGTATTAACTGTTAAAAGTTTTAAAGTTTATTTATTTTTCGAATAAAGTTGCCATTGATTTTTGTGTTCTACAGAAACCGTGGTTTTATGATTTACATGAAGTGTGGGCAGGATTTCCCAAACAGGTAAGACAGAAATATGTTTTATGACCTCTTCATGCTTTAAAAATGTAAAAGCCGTAAACTCTGGTGCTGCGTTACAGACGACCTCAGCTCTCCTGCAGCTCTGTAGCCGTCGAGGGAATTCTTTAAAATCCAGATTAAAAACCAGCACTTAAATCTAGAACCTATTTTACTTTAGGGGGAAAGATTCCATGCAGAACCGCACAACAGTGTTCCACATTTAGACATGGCTTCATCTAGAACCCTTTCAGGAAACTTAGAACCAACCCTGAGACTTTGTTAGAGTAAATAGTAAATGTTTAACCTGTAATGCAAATTAGGGTGTGTGTGTGTGTGTGTGTGTGTGTGTGTGTGTGTGTGTGTGTGTGTGTGTGTGTGTGTGTGTGTGTGTGTGTGGAATATGATCCTTTGTCACATGATGGGAACATTTCACTGTGCTGCTTTCAGGAGTGAACACAGGTGGTGTTGGCAGCTACATTTATGACAAGGAAGTCAACACAGAGGCCCAGCCATGAGCTGGCATCTTCAAAACGTCCCTGCACTACAGTCACACAACACCACTTCAAACACAGCCACTACGTTCACTCATACAGGCTCACACACACCTTCCCAACCACATTCCTCAGCCTCCAGCCACACTGACTAAGAGCAGTGCCAACATGGACATCTATGGCAACCTGACGCCACATCACGTAACCCTTCCTGACCTTTGACCTTTCACTGATGGGTGTCTGATGGCTTCATTCTTGTTACTCACAGATGCTGTTAGTCTGAGTATCCTGTTCTGGGTATTTGTTTATAGTTATACGAATAGGGTAATCTATTGAAAAGTTTTATAAATGGGTCTTATGTATGTTGTCCAACCCATTATTATTGTTACATTGTCGCCGGTTTTGCCACAATAGGGTGCTAGCTGCAATAACGTCATTCATACAGCGCCATAGAAAAATATCTTTATGGTGTATTTCCAGCTGAATGTAATGAAAAAAATAAATAAATAATTCGGGAAGTGTCTTTTATATATAAAAGATTTAGGTTTTTTAATACCTTGCTGACAGGAGGATTGGTCTCACTTCTCCAACCTCTTTGTCCAGGTGCAATGCTGCAGTACTTAAAGCTACAAGAAATAAATCTGCCATAAATCTACAATATATGCACCAACCCAGATTTACACTCTGGCTCCCTCGCAGCATTTCTAACTCAACAAAGATGCGCACAAAATCTACAGACAATAAAATAAACGGTCAAATCATTTTTTTTTTTTTTTGTAAGAGAAACCTAACCTCCTGTCTCCAGGTGGTTGTGAGGTAGAAAGGTCTTGTGTGGCTTTGTGATGGGTCCCTAATGATCGAGTAGCTGAGACTAGTACTTACAGTAGCCGACAATTTTAGCTCATGTCCAACAAGTGAAATGCATCAATAATTTGTTTCATGTATTACATTAATGTGGTCTGGATGTTGAAGAATCACTTGCATGAAAACACATTACCAGTCAGAATTAGCTGATAGGAAGCTTTAAGTTCAACGTTAATGACAGCATTCTTATGGAATGTGCTTTAGTACTTCAAGACTGTTACTGATTGTATGGTTTATTTTTAGTAGGTTCAAAAATGAAAGAACAATGCTTCCACTTAAGTCCTGCTGCTTCTGTGTTCTTAATAAATTTGTATGCCACCTTTCTTTGCTCTGATTGTCTGTTTAATTGGAAGATTTCATAAAATGAACTTTACAGTAGTGCTGTTTTAGCAAGATCGTAAAAGTTGGATTGAAAGGAATTGTCAACATGGTCAACATGAGCTTCACACAGCAATGTACGAATCATAAATTGCATTTAATCGTTTTATGGTGTGCTGGATTAGCTGGTGGTGTTTCACGTTCTCCCAGTGTTTGTGTCGATTTGCTGAAGGTTCTCCAGTTCCTGTTCACTTCCCAAAAACATTTGGCTATGCAACTGTAGGTGTGAATGAGTGTGTCTATGGTGCCCTGCAATGGAGTGGCATCTCTTCCAGGTGTATCCCCTCTTATGTCCAGTGTTCCTGGGACAGTCTTCAGATCCACTGCAACGCTGACGAGGAAAAAAGCAGTTATGAAGATAAATTAATGATTTGCTTCCATATTTCTGGACAGTACTTGACAGTCAAGGTCGCTTAAGTTCCTGTGTGAGACTGCAACGGTTTTGTTCATCTTTAACCCTTTATAGGGTACTACTTTAAATGGAAATTCAAACCTTTCAACCCTAGAGATGTTACTGAAGGACTGAGACTGAATATTACAAGAAATGTTTTCATTTTTATGTTACTATAAGGTCAGTAGAATTACCATAACGGGCCTGGGTAGAGTGAGATTTTTCCAAAAAGTGTATGTATATGTATGTGTACATACACAAAGAAATATAAGAAAAACACATATAAGCCTAAAGGAACATTTATTTAGGATGGGACACATTCATGTGATGCTATGACCTCATGGGGAGCCATTTTGATATCTGTTGATGTTACCAGATATGGTTCTTCCCCTGTTAAAAAGGGTTAAAGTATGCACTTTTGTACTGCGCTACTTGTGATTTAACAATAAATGCCTCGTTGCGTATGCTCCGATAACGGCAGAACATTTGTTCACAGCAGGCTGAATGTTGGACCTTTCCTCTACCACACCCAGCTATTTGCTGAAAGCCAAAGGCAGACCTGGCAGTCCATTTACAGATAACTATTCACAAGCCCTCAGACATGACAGGCGGTGACAAAAAACATCACCCGTACAAATAATATTCAGCTGACCTCACTATTATATATGAACATCCAATTAAAAATGTACTTTGCAGAGGTACAACAAAGTTTAATGCTTTACCAATGCTATAGGTTTATAGAATCTTCAACAGTGAACTGTACATGTTTTATTTTCATGGGAACAGAAGGAACAGACAGATTTTCGTTGGCACACCATGCACACTCCCTGTGTGGGAGCCAGTTTTCACCCTGACCTCATGCTGGGACAATGTGATAAAGGCTATATCAGCAGCAGCAGCCTACAAGTTCTGTATGCATTGAAAACTGGTAATGCTACATATTTCACTTAAAGATGTGCTCAACAAGGGTGTTGCCAGAGCTTTGACAATGGGGTGGCAGGGTTAAACCCAATTGCTTTATTGGGCAGGCAATCTAGGGTGGGGTAAAATACTAATCCACAGTGATGGAAAATGACATATTGGGACTTAACTGTTAACTTTAGCTTGCTTGTTCCTGCACGCCAATAGACTTGTTCACAATTCTCACCACTGGTCAAACCACTGAGATTTACAAATTCATTCAGTTCCTCACTGACCATTACTACTACTACTACTACTACTACTACTAATAATGATACTGATAATAATAATAATAATAAGAAGAAGAAGAAGCCATGCTTTACACTTGATTGGTCCATGGTGATCTCACACACAGATACACACACAAGTGTAATGTAAGAGTTGCCTCGGGGCCAAGGGCGCAGATAGGATTGTTGATCTCGGGGGGACCAAAATGTCAACATTTAGAGATGGCAGATGCATGGTTTTTTTTTCTTGTTTTTTTTTTTTTTTGCCTTGAAGTGAGGGGGACGGATCAAGGTCACTATGAATCTGAAGGGGTCACATCCCACCCGTCCCAGGCCCATCTGCGCCCATGCTCGGGGCTATAAATGTTCTCAAATGACATCGCATAATACTAAAACACCTAGATCATATCACATCATCATATTAAAAGGTTTGAATACTGTAAATATCCAGTACTCAAGCCTGATCCTAGAGCTAAGGAACGCTGGAGTGTCTGTCTATAACTCAGTTGCACTCTTGTCTCATCAAACTCCACCCAAGGAAGTAATGCTGTGGGCTGGATACAGACTCCAGAACCTTTCCGTATCCACTGGGGACGTATTGTTCTTGTAACAGATGAAATGCAGTTCTGTTCACACACACAAGGGTCCATGGCAGTTTTCTGATCCTAGCAGCCAAATGAAACAGGGTCTGGCCAGATAAAGTGAGATTTAGTTTGGAGAACATCTGATGCAGCTGTGCTTATGCACACTCACTGTGTGAGAGACTGATAATAATGACCCCGAGTAGCTAAAGACATCATTTAAAAGCCCTGAAGTTGAACTGTAGAATGTTTAAACGTCAAATAAAATGTGTTTTTTTTATGTCTCCACTGGAACGTTGCACCTTCTGTGGGTATGGCTATTTTCAGTCACATGCTACAGTAACATTTGTGCAGACATATTCCAAAATGGAGACATCATCCAACAGGGTGGAAATCATAGCTTTATCTAGCAGATGGTCTCGTGGTTTAAAAAAAAATTTTTAAAAAAAAAGTGGATACAGATTGTGAAATCTAAATGAGTCACTGAGAATAAAGGACAAAAATATTATACTACATGGGTCTTGGTTCAGTTGAGTGTTACTGTTAATTAACTTTAGAAACATGTCGAACACTGTGTCAAGGTGACGTTTTCAGTCCAAAATATTCTGGATGCTTTGGTGTTAAAAGTAAACAGCTGCCCAACAATGAGACCTGTCTGACAGCCAAATGAGGCTGGATTATTTTTGGAGGAAAAATATGAAACGAAAACTAAATACATCGTATCCGCTAGAGAGATTCTGCATATGAGCGGTGTATGTTCATCTCAGACACCCACTGCTTTCGTTAACCTGGTTGTAACAACAATCTGAAAGACTTTCGTCTGATGTCTGTTCCTTTGCCTGTTTCTTATCCGGGCTCAGAATTTCCAGACACAATTTTTGCCAGTGACAAGACTTAAGAAAACAGATTGGGCTAGACAGCCAGGGACAGACAGATCTGGGCTCACCTTCCTACTGTCCGACTTGTAGATCAAACAAGTGGGTGCACGGCTCCTTGGATGCATCTGCCAAGTCAGACAGAAGACCGAATTGTCTGCTTTTCATTCTCTCTTATCTGTCTTGTAAAGATGGCACTAATGTAGTTAGCCATGATCTGGAGAAAGGAAATTTCTGTTTTTATCATTCATGTTGCCCTCAAAGACTGAAAAGGAGGCTGTTCCATGATACAGTGGTCCTCTCTCCTTGCAAGGAGAGAAAGAGAAAAAACATCTGTATCTTCTGGGGCAGGGTAGCTCAGGGGGTTAAGACACTGAACTACTGATCGGAAGGTCAGGAGTTTGAATCCAAGCACTGCCAAGCTACCACTGTTGGGCCCTTGAGCAAGGCCCTTAACCTCAACTGCTCAGTTGTATAGAAGAGATAAAAAAAATGTAAGTCACTCTGGATAAGGGTGTCTGCCAAATGACAGTAATGTAATCTTCTGAAACTTCAGTGAGAAAATAAATAATTAATGGTTCGCTTATGCCTACAGGATGTAATAGGGATAATTATTTGTTCTAAATCCAGCAGTAAGTCTTAGTTTTACATTTTTAAAGCTATTTATGACTACACAAAGTCTGCCAAACTCCTTAGGTGAAATGGCTAGCGTTTACCCTGCTTCATTCCTTTATGTTCTGTCTCGGAGTTTCCTGTTGGCCTTGTGTTTACTTACAGCCTCCCCATCGCAGCATTTAATCTGGGCTGCTATCCCATACCAGACATCCTCTTCATTAGTTCTGTTCCTTAGGGATCCCAGTTGTTTTGGCTTAGGAGCACAAGAAAGTTGTCTAAAAGGCATCATGATATCGCTGTGGATGTAGCTTGTTTGCTTTCTAGACTTCTAGATTTTAATTGCCCAGAATGGTGGAACAGTTGAGAAGCCATGGAGCCTACGCCCAGAGACACTGGCCTATATCTGTCCTTGCCCTGTAATCAATTAAAAAAAAACAATATAGTAGATGGAGAAAGTGAACAAAGAGGATACACTGCTGTTCTCAACACCAACCTGGACTAAGTGAGACGCATCCCAGTACCCACACGACACCGTTTACACACACGTCTTTGACCATCAGTGCACACCTGCACTTTAAAAATACAGCATCATTTCTCTATCATGCTGCTATAAAACACTTTTATTACCTATGTATCTTGCTGCTATGTTTTTTCACCATCTTTGGTTTTTCTACACAAATTGCATGGATTTCAGGACCATGAGAACCACAAACTTAGTGATTCCATGGTGATTTACTACGCAACTTCCGTACGGCTTTTTCCTTTTCATTCCTTTTGTTCCTCCTTAGGTTTTTTTTTTTTTAACTCTATTGATATACACATCAAGTACAAGAGGAAGAGAGAGATCAGGCATGAGACTAAAACTGCAATGATCAGATTGATTTGTGCACCGTATCCTCGGTACCCCACCGCTGCAGAGCCGTAACCATTTCACAGTGCCACATTCTTTAGTGGTCTGAAAGCGTTCCCACATAAACCCACCCTCTGCTCACAACTCTCTCACTTGGGAAAACTTTTCCCTCAGCCGCCCTTTTCTTGTCTGGACAGCGAATCGAAGTTTGTGTTTGAGCGCTATAGTTCCCATGGAGACGGGAGCGTTCTCAGACGTCGAGCATTCCAGAGTATTTTAAGTGTGCTGACATTTTGTATCATACAACAGGCGTTTTTAAATCTCTAATTTCCTGTTCATGAGGAAAAATTCACATAAAATGAGTCGACTCCTGAAGGCAGAGGAACCAAACATAAAACTGGAGAATTGAATTTCTATTAAGAGCGATGCTGAAAGGGAATGAAATGAAACTTCAACTAAATAGACAATTGAAACCCTTGTCAGGATACCATGTGATTACCACATGATTATTGGATACTTGGGCAGCAAATGAAAAACCACATGATAGATATGTGCCATAACCAGCGTCTGTAAAATGTTACCATTTGAGACCACAGTTGATTGCTTTGACTTTACAATTTGAAAAGGTCAACTTTCATTGCTCTTTCTTTATATTTGGGGATTCTTTTTATAGGAACATAGTCTACTCATAGTAACCAGTGCAAAAAAAACCAAAAAAAACCCCACTGGCTTTGATTATTTTGGAATAACAAGAGTAAAAACCTTAAAATAGAATAAATGCTCTTTATTTAAGAAAAATCATAAAATTGAACACTACTACCATTTGCAGAAAATTTGACGATCATAAAGTGTAATAAAATTAGTAGATATTTGTCCACAGTTTTAATTAAGAGATGCCCAGCACACGGTTACTTTAAATCAGCCTAGTTATAATCCAGAATTGGGGTAGTTCATGATATGATTCATGTTATGAGTAATTACATTGAATATCCTATATCCTACCACAGCAGCAGTGATGTATAAAACTATTTAGTTTCGTAACCTAATAAAAAAATAAAAAAAAACCTCCAATTTTTAAAACCAGACTTATAAAGAGGATAATTATTGGCATTCTTTATTAATTCAGAATTTTCTGTTCTTTAAAATGGCTGTATTACACCTAGAAAAACCTTTTTATGCCATTATTGATTAGATTATATTCACAACATCAGTTCTGAAAGGCCAGAGTCTAGTCCAATTGCCCCAATAACTGCTGCGTTAAAAAAAGGAAAATCATTCATCACCAGTGACTTGTGCATCCCTGAAGCAGAGTACAGCATTAACTATTTATAAGCATTTCTTATTTAACATACTGTATGGGGCAGCACAGTGGCACAGGCTTGTGGTGTCACATCTCCAGGTCTGATACATGTTCTCTCTGATCACTTATCCACCAACAGGTTCTTGAAGCGGTCCTGTTTCTTGGTGCCAGCTTGCAAACCAGCCCATGCTTTCACCAATTTTGGATTAAACCAGTGTAATCAAGGAAGCGTCATCAACGGAGGGCATTGCACAATGCACAATGGAAGCTCTAGCAAGATAGCAGTTTACACTAATTACCTACAAGCATTTGTTCTGATATTGCAAATAGTTGTCTGATTTATCCTTTTTCATTGCATTCTCCATTACTGCCCACTGCTTCGTCTCCACACTAATGACACGCAAAATCACGGTCTGCACTGGAAAAAGCAGCAATCTATTGGTTTCAGCTGGGAACCAGCTTCTCAAATTCTGAACCAATTTATTTTTGGCCAAAATGTTCTGTTAAAATTTGGCGTGTGAACCTAAATGGAACCAGTTCCATGTTGGTGGAAAATTCGTACGAGTACCCGTGTGGACTTTTTCTGGGTTCTAAAACATGCTGGTGGATTGACTGCTCTAAATTGCCTCTAGGTGTGAGTATAAGTGTGTGCAATGGCCTGACAACCCATCCTTTCTTGCTTTGTTTTCAAAGTTCCTGCGATAAAGCTCCAGATTCTCAGAAACTCAGCAGGATAAAGTACTTAGATAAAAATGAATGAATGAATGAATGAATGAACGAATAAATATGCTGTATGTAGTTCATCCTTTGAGCAGATCCACGTCTCTCATTTTGAGTCCTGAAACTCAAGGCCACTGCACGGTTTCCATCATTAAGCAAGTCCATGTCAAACAGGTGCAACTGAAATCCTTCTTGAAACAAAACATTCATTTCTTTATGCATGCCGAGGAAACAAAAGCATAAGAAATATGGAGAGGAGTGATTGCATACAATTAGAGGTTAACCCTAGTGTTCTGTGGAATGTTGATTTGGGGCTTAATAAGAGATGCCAAGGAGACTTAGGGACACAGACAGAAATATTCATTAAGACTTACTGGCAAAGTGAGCAAGGTGTGTTTCCAATTACTGTACCATTCCTCCATATTCCATCATTAGACTTTCAAGTTGTTTCCAGAGTAATGCTTATTTTATGGGCAAATTTTATGAGAACAACAGTGTTTATTAACAGCAGACCACAAAGGAGCTGCCATGCTCACATTTGATGATAGGTTGATGATAGGAGCTTTAACAACACATGCTTACCATTAGTCAATATCAACTTCGACTTGGCCTGATACATAGGATATACCGCATGACGACTTGCATTCCTAAAGCAAGCTGCCTGTGTGAGTTAAAAGTGATATAATGCATCCGAAACTAGATTTTCATCATCCTTTCATACAGATGTGTAATGATTTCTTATTTAATGACAACTCTCGAAAACAGAAATGGTCAACATTTAAACTGAGCCTGCGAACATTTCGGAGAAACCTGCTGATGCTACACAATGCTGGATCAGTTCCAATAAAAGGAGAATGATTGCTTCTCCAGCCTTCAGTCTTCTTTCCTGCTGTCACACATATTTTACTAGCAGCGTATTTTCCACTGCTACTTTCAATCATTATACTCTCTGGTAAAGCAAACCGATCAGTCAAAATAGAACAGAAAATAGTTGTCATCCAGAGCAAGCTAACCCATTTCTTTGGAGTACAGTATGTTCTCTCACTCTTTTATAATGGACATTATGGCAGGCCTATTAATCCTAAGCCAGGGATCTAGAGGAAAGAGTTCACACAGTATAATCGCTATAGCAGGGATCACTTACTGCAGCTCCCAAGTGTCGCATCTCGTCTTTTCACATCGAGTCTTCTTAACACCACATCCTCCATTATGAAATACCTTCCAAGGTTCCGTTCAACTACAGCAATCCAGTCCTCCACGGATTTATTACAGATGGGCAGAATTTACATAAATACTCTAACTACATACAGTTGCAGCCACATTGGATTTGAATTTTTGCAAGCACGCATTAAACACCAAACGCCAATTCTCAGACCCTATAAAAATATCAGTGAATCTACATTCATGTTGATTACATGTGCTAATCTTTACCATGCGGTGGTTGAGCGTGGGCCAAAAAGGACTAAGTGCATAGGAATCATGATGCCCTCTGCATCCATGCTGCGTCTGATTTGTGCCTGGGGTAGTTTAGCGCACGGGAACAAATTGGAGGAGATGAATGGTTGATTGCAGTACTTATGTGCTCAAAGAGCAGTCGTACATATGATCAGCCTTATTACAATTTCAGAGCAGGCCAGCTAAATATAATACTGCAGACCGAAAAATGCATTAGCCTCTGAGTGCTATTACAGTAGGGGAGAGAAAAAAAAAGGGATTGGGCTGGTAACTCAATGCTTGACTGCACTGTGAAAGTTATTATGCTTTTCGGCTATATAAATCAGAATAACACTGATCTATGATCAGGAGCCAAACCTACTCCCTTCTGACTCACAGCACATGAAGCTATCCAGACTGGTAGAGAGAAAGGCTGGAAAGTTGGCATGAAATGGGATGGAAAATAGGGTGCTGCATGTCCAGTAGGCAATACACCAGTGACTTGACACACTGAACAAAGAGCAATGTGGCCCTACCCTAAAGGTCTTTTACATCTAGTCTGATGTCATCTTTCACCACCCATTAGTTGGTATGGCAGCTGTAACGTGATTGAATCAGCTCATTCACACACACACACACACACACACACACACACACACACACACACACACACACACACGGAGTCACTGCTTAACATCATTGCATCATTCAAGCTTATTGTGAAACCTTAGAAATGAAGAATCTGCCATGTTTCATTGCTTATAGCTCTGCACATAACCAAAGAATGATCAGGATAAATATTTTCTCACATTCTTCTTGAGACACATGGGTAGAATGACTAAATAGTGTAACCAGATTTGTTACTCCGAACTTGAAAGAAACAAAGTACATATATATAGCTCTGTGGTGATTGTCTTATATAAATGGAAGGAAATAACAGTGTCTGCTTGTCAATATTTAAACTTAACGTGGAGAGCATATTTTGTGTCAGCAATGATAAGAACTGCTCTTTGTTCACAGATGTGACGCCATTGCGATTCTCCGCACAGTGCCATAATCCTAAAAACAGGTAACCCCTCCCTTCATAGTCATCCAAAAAAAAAAGTGCAGGACAAAAGTCACCCCTTTCCTCATCTCTCAGTATAGATTTTGTGATTGTACTGATATCAGAATTATACTGCACGTTATGAGTTATAAACACTGAAACGTGCTTTGTTGATCAGCAGATATTCACCTTGTGTCCTACAGGTGTGTGTCCAACCTCTGTCTGCACTGTGATATATCTGTGTGATGTTTCTGAAACTTTAGATGACATGTCCTATCAGCACATGGAATTGGTCTTGTGGGTGGACATGCAGCTGTAACTACACTAAAAATGAAAGCTAGGCTGGGGACTTAAATATTTCCGTGCGAACCATATTGTAAATTATGTATTGCTCAGGATGAGCGGAAGATGATGATGATGATCATCATCATATACTGATAACGAACAGTACATATTTAAATGATACTCTAGTGTCCTGGGCTGAAAAAAAGCACAATTCTGATTCAGATTCAGATGTTAAGAATGACTCAAGGTCAACACTCATTTTTGTGTGTTGGTGCTTATGATTCATATGATTTGTTCAGCATGGGCAGTTTGATTCAAGCCAGATCCAGTATCGTTCAGTTCGGTTAATTTGTAAATGTACTGATGTGTCCTTGCTTTGTCTCTGGAAATAACAATAATTTTAACATTTCTTCACTGATTTTATTTTGCATAGGATTCTGTGCTACATTAATTCTCTCCCCCCAAATGCTCTCTCTCTCTCTCTCTGAGACACACATACATTTATCCAGAGGTCTATGGGAAAGGTGGGGTACACCCTGGCCAGGTGGCCAGTCTGTCGCAGGACTAACACAAATGGACAGACAACCCTTCACACTCACAACTATGCACAATTTCGAGATCTGCATGGCGGTGGGAGGAATTCAGGGGACCCAGAGGAAACGCACACAGACAAAGGGATAATCAGGCAAATTCCTCGCAGAAAGATCCCAGTCAACCAGCAGGTTAGAACCCAAAACCTTCTTGGTATGAGGCGACAGTGCTAACCACTTCACCACCATGCCGCCCTGAAATTTTAGGATTTGAATTGTTTTTTTTCTTTACACCCCTAGTTAAGGGTGTGATCACAAAGATTGTTCCTTAGTGAAATTACATACTTGCTGAAAGACATATCACTTTTGAAAGACAGGATAATCCTGTAATTGTATCCCAGAGGCATGAGGTGATATGCACGTGCGAGATATGTTCACTGGACCATTTCCAACATTTACAGTCGTGGCAGTAGTGCTCTGATAAAGTAACTCAAAGGACCAATAATAGAACAAAGTTGTATGTTGTAAATAGAGGGGTCAAAAAAAAAAAAACCACAGAGGTGGTGCAACACTAATCTAATTAAGTACGACTTACATTCAGCAAACACTACAAATTCTAAGTCCTTCAAATTTGTATAATTAGCACAAATGTGTATACAGTACTGCATCAGCACTGGCTGAATAAGTGTCAGGAGTCCTGAGATATAATGGGAGAGCATGTGAGGACAGCCTTTCAACCACAAAACTGCACCTCTTCATTATGAAGTCTGCTGGGCTCTAATCTAACATCTGCACTGGCTTCACAGCACAGCCCCAGGAGGAACAGTTCAAAATACATAGTTCAAAACACATGACAACATTTCACTTCCTGTTTTCATTCTGCTCGTTTCTTGTTACCATAGCACAGGAAACATCCGTAAGCAAATAATCACCGGTTGCCAGGAAACATGCTTTTCAGACTGCTGTTTGCTAATTTTATGTTTTGGGGAGGAAAGTTAACCATATGCCAAGAAGTACATTGACATATAAGTGCAGCAGCCTGGGAAAACCCTTCACATGGTGACATTTTGACAGTTTCTGTTCTATTGCTTTCTGAAAAAAGCTGGAAAAAAAATGGTTTTCCTGGGCTGAAATGTGTTTCCCTTTCGCATAACTTCTAAACAAGCAGTAAAGTTATAGTCTGAAAGTTTGGTTTCCCCCAAAAGTGAAAGTGCAGAATGGTGCATCTTATAGATTCCACTCCATGTCTACTGAAAGATACCAAAATGCAGTTTATTCATTTCATTTAGATTGCAATAAAAAGATATACACAGATATGTCCATACAAAACTATGTCTGTTATACTAGACTTTACTCACAGCCTACAAACCGACAGGATATTATTATGTTCAACAACAACAAAAATAATAATAATACCCTTTATTTTATATAAAAATGACAATCTACATTTGTACGTCCATTGTATTTACATCACAAATAAGTACAGGAGTCATTAATAACTCTGATGTCCTAGCTGTATCATTAACCAGGTTTGATATTTTCATGAAATAATTTCAGGCTATCCAAAGCCAACAAGCTGCCCACTTCTACATTTGTAATTTAATCTACAAAGGGGAAAACCTACACATTAAATGACACTTTCAGTAAAATATTAATAAGACATTCTGAGCACTGGTATGTGATCATATACTGGACTGATTACACAAATATACATTTCATTGTATCATGTAGCTATCCATCAGCTTAATCAAATCATGATTAGCTACCCTTAGCTAGCATGGTTTTACGAAGACACACTGTTTTTACCCTGGCATTTACTAACCTGCCTCCTTACCTAACTTCATCTTTGCAGAACAATAACCAAGGCAATATATGAGGGAGAATCAAAAAGGGAATTTTTAAATCACATGATAACCGGGAGAGCAAGCATGGGAGTGGAGACATCCATCTTCTCCAGCAAAGAAGAAATTCAAAAGTTAGTCCTCCCCCAAGAAAATCATGTTAATGTTCTTTTGGGACATGAAGTTTCCTGTTCTGGTGCATTTCCAAGCACCTGGGCAAACAGTGAACAGTGCAAGTTACTGTGCATTGCTACGAAAGAAACTTAAACCTGCAATTCGCAGTGAAAGAAAAGGAACGCAGTTGGTCTTGGGGTGTCATTGGACCTTTCAGCAAGACAGCAACCAAACAAAATTGATGTTTTGAAATGGCCAACTTAAATCCAATAGAGAATTTTGGAATGAACCTACGAAAAAAAGGCCATGAAACAAAACCCACCAATCTGAATGAACTGTATCACTTCTGTCAAGAGGAATGGGATGCATGTAAACTGTTGACTTACTAGCTTTATAACTTTATTAACTGAATGGTGAAAGAGTTGCTAAAAACATTAATGGAAAGGAAAGAGATGAGGTTGAAATTATTATAGGAATGCGCTGAACAGGAAATGACATATAAATGGATGTTGAAAGAATTTCGCTCAGAGGTGTGTAAACTTTTGGGCACGACTGTATATTTATGGTTCTAAAACAATTTGCTAAAGTTTGTATGTTGCAGACCCAAATTAGGCCAAAACCTGATTTTTCACCACTTTTGGCTGCTTGCCGTATTTTAGCCACAGCCGTCAACAGGCTTCCACAGTCCTCCACACATGCTATTTTGCATTAAAGCATTTACATAAACATCATTCTTCCCACAATTCCCTAAAATATACAAATGACTTTCATGTAGAACAGAAAATGAAAATACACAGACTCTAGTTACACATAATTATACATAATCTAATATAATAAAAGGAAACATGAATTTATACAGGAATGCATAACAGAAATATGCACAGACAAATAAGCATTAATTAGTTAGGCCGCATTTTGTGCCTGCATCCGGGTGTGACAGTCGAGCAATTTCATAAGAACAGGTTGTTGAGCAACATGCAGTATGTGGTCATTTTGAAAACTAAGCGCTACAGGTTTAGTAAGAGTGAAGGATGGACGATTCAAAGCCTGACTTTTACAACGGTAAAAACTAGTTACTGCTATAGTTATACTAATCATTTGTACTCATCATTCAGTTATACACATCAATGTTTACTCCTGTAAATGGAAACACAAACGTGCATTACAATACAATACAATATAAATATGCATTCTACCCTACATGTGTTAGATTTGATATAGTCCTCTATATTCCTAGTATTGGAATATACTGCTATTACTTTATACTATATTGCTACAACCTGAAGACATTTGTGTTCAGGGATTGAGCTCAAAAGTTGAATAGGAGATGAATTTCAGCTAGATTTGTATGATAATTGGACATGTTAAGCATGATATTTTTTGTTTGAACCCACTCATTCTTCCGGTGATCAAAAATATTGACTAACAAGTGTTTCTTGATGCTCAGATGTGCCCTGTTAGATTGATTGTTTTAAAGATATGAAGACTGCATTTGATGTTAAAAACAGGATAAACCAACATGAAAACCAGTGAGATGTCTATGGGGAAAAAGCAAGCCATTTTGAAGCTGAGAAAAGAGGGAAAATCGATCCAATGGAGGACTAAAAACCAGACATCGAACAGGTCAGCCAAGAAAAACATCAGCAAATGACAGAAAGATTGAGAGAGCGGTGAAGAAAACCCCAAACAGAATAATCAGTGACATCATCAACAACCTCCACAAGGCAGGGGCGAAGCTAACACAATCCACTGTTGAGACAAGACTTTGTGAGCAGTAATATGGAGGCCAAAGCACAAGATGCAAATCACTCGTCAGCAGTAAGAATCAGAAGGTCAGACTGGAATTCTGAAAGAAATACTGAGATGAGGCAGAACGAAAGAACAGATCCGCTCATGATCCGAAAAATACAAGCTCATTGGTCAAGCACATGATCATGGAGGCAGCGACGTGCTGTTGGCATGCATGGCTGCTTCTGAAGCGGACTTACTAATCTTTATTCAGGATGTAACTCATGAGTGTAGTAGTAGAATAAATGAATGAATGAATGAATTATTTAGAAGTCTACAGAAACATTCTGTCTGCCAATTTACAGAGAAATGCATCCAATCTAATTGGGAGGAACTTCATTGTGCAGCCAGACAATGACCCAAAACACACTGCGAATACAACAAAGGACAATTAAGCGTGCATTTCACCTGCTGAAAAGGAGACTGAAGGGAGAACCCCATCAAAACAAAAAACAACTGAAAGAAGCTGCAGTACAAGCCTGGAAATGCATCACAAAATTAGAATACAACACTTTGGTGATGTCAGTTGCATGTAAGATATATGCACCCAAATATTAAATGTTATCTAGTTTAATTTACTTTAACACTATCTGTGTTAAATAGTACTATCCTTGTGCTTATCTAAACAGTGGGTGGTCTGCCACAAGAGGTGCCACGTTCTAAGTTGTTTAACACACAGATATTAACATTTAGATGTAAATATCAGGAAATAAAATCTAAAATTGAAGTTAATCTGTCATCTCGTGTTCATCTTTCAATCTCAAACTCGATTGCCTTCAGTGTATAGCAAAAACAACAGAATTGGCCTTGCTGCTATAGTACTTTCAGGAAGGACTACTGTGGGGTTATGTTCCAGCGCCCCCCCCGCGCGAAAGGTGAAACCCGCGATGTTGTGATGTTACATTAATTTTATTATTTATATATATTTTAAAGCTTAATAAACCCTTCCCACTCTCTTATTAACCTTTCCCACACTCTTATAAACACTTCCCATGCTCTTAAACACTT
>JAQMCW010000005.1:14058462-14063462 GCA_030068335.1 Chrysichthys cranchii
TGTGTGTGTGTGTGTGTGTGTGTGTGTGTGAGAGAGAGAGAGAGAGAGAGAGAGAGAGAGAGAGAGAGAGAGAGATCAGTTAGCACATACTGGAAACTAAAAACTTATAGTGTCTACCAAAAGAATAAATGTAAATGTGAATGATTATATGTTGACACTGAGATTTAGCTTCTCTACAGGGATCACTAAAACACATGCTGAGAATAAAAAAGCCTCTGTAAGATATGTTTGACCTATTATTGCTAACTATACTATTTAGATGCTCAGCAGCTAACTATTTAGCCAACAAAAAAAAACATTTATTTTTTGAGCTTTTACCAATGTGGTGTTGTGTCACTTGGATGCAAGTCTAGAAATTGTGGTTTTAATCCAACCAGATAGCTGCAAACGTCACAAATTCAGTCATTATTGGAATGACTTGGCCATTCTCCTCTCATATATTTTCTTACCATTGCACTGTGCATGTGCATGGCCTTAATGAAAGCTGTGAATTGAGGTCTTCAATTAAACTACTTCATCGGGTAAGCCCAGATGAGGACATTATCAAGCTGGAAAGTATGCTTTCCCCCTCTTGTATTGTTTTCCAAGCAGAAAAAACACAGAGTTTACCTGTCGACCTGGGCGCCTTTCTGTGTGGAGTTTGCATGTTCTCCCCGTGTCCGTGTGGGTTTCCTCTGGGTACTCCAGTTTTCTCCCACAGTCCAAAGACATACACGGAGGAGCTAGGCTAATTGTCTACTCTAAATTGGCCGTAGCTGTGAATGTGAGTGTGACTGGTTGTCTGTCTCTGTGTGTTGGCCCTTCGGTGGATTGGCGACCTGCCCAGGGATTACCCAGTCTCTCACCTGAAGTCAGCTGGGATTGGCCAGCTCCAGCTTCCCCCCACGACCCTGAACAAGACTGAGCGGCAGAAGATTAATAAACAAAAGTCTCTGATGCACTATAAGGATTCTGAAAGTCATACTGATGTCCTTGTACGCTATAAAAATCCTAAGTATCTGTTAATAATTCAAATATGTTCTACTCCCAAACGCCATACAGACCTTATTTATATGCTGTTTCATCAACCAGTTCCAGGTCTAAAGTGTTACGTGAAGTCCAGTAACTTGCACAGTACTGAACTCCTCCCAAGGCATAGGCTGCACTATTGCTGTTGCCCATTTTCCTAATAAATCATATAAAAGTGTTAATTCAACAGGACAACTGAAGCAGTGTTCTATTCATAGCATGTAAGAGAGCGAGTTACTGTAAAATCTGGTCTCCATTTCTCTAATTGACTGAGCATGGAAGGTTCTCATTTCTGTCATCCCGCTCTCCAACCCACTCTCTCCTCCACTCCAAAGTAATGATGGATACGAACTGGAAGCAATTATGTTTGTTGGAAGGATTGGCTTACAGTGTAGTACTTCTCTGTAAATGCTCTATGTGGGGTTAATGAGGGAAGAGTGAGAAGAAGGACAAACACTGTGCATTGAAAAGGTCACCACATTTCTGCCTCTGGTGTATGAATTAAGGCTTCCTTAAAGAAACTCTAAGCCTGCTGGGATGATGAAACTCCTAGACGGCTCCAGAGGTCTTGGCTGCTGTTGCAGTGGTGCTACGGTTCCCCAGGCCAGTTCCTGCTGTCCATTATTTACGGCACCTAATGAGAGTTGTAAAATTAACAATGCAAACAGGAGATGTCAGGCCTGGCACAGGATTACTGTAATTTCAGCAAAAGCAAGAGAAGAATAATGTGAGTTATGACCCAGCTGATCCAGCTGTTTTGTTTCTGTTTCCTCTCTAAGGAGCGCGGTTTCAGTTCGAATGATTTGGTTGATAAAATAAAAGACATACAAACTGAGAAGCAATTGTATATGCTGTTTCCTATTTCACTCTACACAGCCTTTTGAAGCTTTCCCTGGAGGCCTGTGAGCTCTAGGCCGATAGGGTGTTTACATGCCTGTAATCAGATAAAAGACAGCAAATAGTCAAGTGGACATCACCACAAGGTCAGTCGAATAGAAGAAGCATAATTCGTCTTCTGACGTCCATGATCTACTGCAGCACTTCAAATGAAATTCCACCAATCTAAACATAATTACAGGGGCAGTTTTGTTTCAGATTTGAGAAGATGAAAGACAATGTGCGCGCTTTCTTTCCACAAGTTCCCTCATTGCTTGAAAAGTGGCCTTCCACTGATTAATAACTTTAAAATGCTGCAAGTTTTATACATGGCCTTATAGACTGAGTCACCTGAGTTACATTGTGCAGACCCTGCATTATGCACTTTTGTAAAATAAATCTTTCTGTAAAATAGTTCTTTAGATCTTTCATTGCTCCCATATGTCATTTTTTTTTGTCTGATTCATATTCTTTACCTATTTGTCCAGGGTTAAGATTGAGTGGCTTGTGTGTGTGTGTGTGTGTGTGTGTGTGTGTGTGTGTGTGTGTGTGTGTGTGTGTGTGTGTGTGTGTGTGTGTGAGTATATATATTCACCAGGCACTCATTTGTCTTTCCCTGAATCCAGATTGCTTATTCTGGCATGTGGTTCAGCACGGTTTCGGTTTCCGCTCCAGCCTGGATCTGGGCTCTAAACCATAGCAACATCCTACACATCTCTCCAACATTTCTCATTGTGCCTTCAGATCAGAGCCTCTCTGGAAAACCTTTTGAGATTATGCCCAGGCCACAAGTGATTTAGAATGCCAATAATAGCTTCCTATTGAGTAAAAACACATTGATCCCAATATTGCCAGGATTTTCTGCACCAAAGTGTACCAAATATGTGATCAACACTATAAATGCTTATTAAACCAGCTAAAAGAATCAAAACAGATGTTAAATAAAGCACAGCCTTTCTATTCAAACCAAGAAGTGTGGTATTATATGTGACTGCACTGCGTTATGTTAAAAGAAAGATAATTACTATGTGCTCGCTACAAGCCAAACACTGCATAGCCATCTTATTGTAATCCATAGTAGCACCTTCTGTGGAACTCCGGTTCAAGAGCCTTTCCAATAGTCTACCCATGGAAAAACTAACCTATGCTAACAAGGGTAAGCTACAGAGTTTCTACAAAGTATGGGGGCAATTTACAGACTACTTAGAAAGTCACCCTGGTATGATTCAATATACATACGAATATGTACGGTCACATTTTCTGACCGTTTATAAGCGGGATTTTTTGTTTGTTTGTTTGTTTTGTTTTGTTTTTTGTTTTTAAATGAATACTATTTATTTATTTATTTATTTAAATTTATTTATTATTATTTTTGTTTTTTATTCCCTTTTTCCTTTTCCTTCCCTACCTCTCCTTATTGCGTCCCCTATTCCCAATGTATATGGTTTATGTGGTGATGTGTGTTGGTTTGTTTGTTGTATGGTGATATGTGTTTGTAAGCTTGGAAAACCCAATAAATTAAATTAAAAAAGTTTAAAAAAAAAAAGAAAGAAAGAAAGAAAGAAAGATAATTCCATGACTGAGGTGCATTCAGCCCTTGTAACCCTAGTTTAACTTTAAAAAAAAAAAAACATTAAAATTGTTGGAAATCATCTTAAGACATCACTCTGGTTTTTTTTTGGTTTTTTTGTTTTTTACAAGGTTTCTTTCTTTTCTTTGGGCTTCTTTTATCAAGTTGGATGGAAAACTATACTGGCACATTCATTCAGTTATCTAATCAGCCAATCATGTGGCAGCAGCACAATGCATACAACCATGCAGGTACAGACGAAGAGCTTCAGTTACATCAGACATCAGATTGAAAAAAAAAGAGATTTCTGTGACTTGTATGTGTGTGTGTGTATCTGTGACTTTCTGTGATCGTGGTATGATTGTTGGTAGCAGATGGGTTGATTTACGTATTTCAGAAACTGCAAATCTTCTGGGATACATAACAGTTTTTACAGTTTACACAGAATGGTGTGAAAAACTAAAAACATCCCGTGAGCAAAACATCCTGAAGGAGCAGGACCTGCATCAGATGAGAATGACCAGACTGGTTTGAGCTGAGTCTATAGTCTGTAGTAAGTGAAATAATCACTCTTTACAACCGTGGTGATCAGAAAAGCATCTCAGCATGCACAACACATCAAACCTTGTGGTGGATGTGCTACAAAAGCAGAAGACCACATTAGATTCCACTCCTGTCAGTCAAAATTTTCACACTTAACAGAGTTTACGCAAAACAATGCGAACCCCCCCCCACTAAAAACATCGGTGTGCTGTGGGTATGTCTGGCAGACAGGACTGGGACCCAATGTGGTCTTCTGCTGTTGTAGCCCTTCCACGTTAAGGTTCAATATTTTGTGTAGGCTGAGCTGTTTTTCTGCTCACCATGGTAGTAAAGAGTGATTATTAAAGTTACTATATCCTTCCTGGGTAGAACTATCAGAAGTGCTGTGTGTGTGAAATTCCCAGGAGATCAGCATTTTCTAAAATACTCAAACCAGCCTATCAGGTACCAGCATCCATGCCACGCTTAACGTCACAAAGATCACTTTTTTTTTTTTATTCTGATGTTTTATGTTTAAATGAACGGAAGCTCTTGACCTGTATCTGCATGATTTTTTGCATTGTGCAGCTGTCACATGGTTGGCTGATTAGATAACTGCATGAACGTGCAGTTGTACAGAGTAGTACTGTTCCTGATAAAGCAGACAGTGAATGCTGTTGGTGCGATGGACAATTTACCTCTGTTCAAAATGAATTTTACCTTTACGTACCTTGAGAATTTTGGTAAATCAAAGGGACACAAATGGCAACCCAGTCATGTAATCATCCAGAACACTTTAAAGTTACAGCAATAACATAGTTACTATACAGGACATACTCTCATATACTCTCTCTCTCTCTCTCTATCTGTCTGTCTCTCACCACTACATTCCACTGGCGTTGGTTTGCAATAGACAACTGACTCCATCTAGTGATTTCTAGAGGAACACAAGAATTACCTGGAGAATATAGGATTTAAAAAAAACCATTCAAATATTTGTCATTGTGATTCCATTCCTTGTACC
>JAQMCW010000005.1:14068462-14075271 GCA_030068335.1 Chrysichthys cranchii
CGCCTTGTGCTCAAAAGGCCCAACTGTGGAAGCTTTGCGATGTTGAACGCCCGACCTTGTGACCAGTAACCCAGAACCTTAACTACTGAACAACCACTGCCCCTAGTGTCAGCATTTGTAACCGTCAGAGGTAACTGTGCGCGTGTGTGTGTGTTTCTTTAATTCTCGACACAGAAAAGTCTTCAGGACAAGGGGGTTTGAGTTTTGTGGTTTCTCAGTAACAACAAGCAGCGTTCTTTTCCCCTCAAGTGCGGTTAGTGAGGGAATGATTGCTTATCGTGATAACAGGAAGTAACTTCTTTCACAGACGCTCAACAGCATTAATCATTAATCGTTACTATACACGGCTTAAAAAAAAAAGTATGACATCATTCGTTAATCCAGTTTTACAACCGTGACTGTTGCTAAATCGCTGTGGCGTGAAAGGATGAACGGTAACGATACTGTGCTACAAACCTTTTATTCATATATTTAAATCAAATTAAAGTACTGGTCATCCACTCGTCTTGTTATACACATCACACTAAAACCCTCTCCCAAGAGTCACGTTGTACCTTTTCTGATGCGAATACATAACGAGTAAAAGGTCTGATGATAAAAACTCTCTGCTTCGTATAAACACCTCCCTATAAACCAGAATACGACCACAGAGCGCGATAAGCCCAAAGCGTGAGCGAGATCCGTCTTTTGACAAAGTGAGAGCAGATGCACTGGCAAAATGCGAATGAGCAGCAGTGGCCAACGATGAGTGGGCAGGAGGACAGAGCGTACGAGATGTTTTCATATTCCAAGCCATACACGTGCGCACACAACCTGCACTCTGTGACTAGGCAGACAGGCACACAGTAGAGGGCATGGCATTTAACACTACTCCAAACTTTCCGTCGCCAAGAGACAGTTGATAATAACAGTGACGGCCATTGCCATTACTGATATGAGACACGTTACTGAATTAACTGCTCCCAGTTACAATATGCTCAGACGCAGATTACTCACATTCCTTCCCTATTAAACACAGCTACATGCAACAAATGTATAGGCGATAAAGCTCTGAGTCAGTGCTTATAAACCGATGCTCCGGAGATGTCGAGAACGTGGTGAGGTCCCGGAGAGTACGATTTAAACCCATATCAAAGGGTTACATGAGCTTGAACCTCATTGTTGCACTTCAGCAAAACTACAAAGGGAAGCGACACGTTTGCCTTGAAACACTGCAAAACTGCTGCACGTACAGAAACAGGGTTGCAGGACAAAAAAAAAAAAAAAAAACACACAACACCACCACCCTAAAAGCGTGAAAGCTTTTTTCAGCATTACGTGTCAGAGGAGCAACAACAGAAGCTGGCACTGTGATCACAGGTAATTGAAAAAGGTTCATGCGCATGATACACTGACTAACAGCTGCCACATCTACCACGAGCACGTTGTTTTGACGCCTGCTCATACCGGCGTGGATCTGCTGAGCATAAATTAGACATCAGGCACTAAAATAGAGCAGTTGTGGCTCTCTCAAATACATGCACAACAAATGAAAATGAAGAGCTGGCTAGAAAAGACTCGATTTCTGGCGATTTCTATGGAAATGATGAGATATTAAGAGCAGCAGCTGTTTTCATCCTTTGATTGCTTACGATAAAGACTGAACACAGAGCAGATGATCGTTTGTTTCTAATCTTCAACTGTCCAGTTTTGAGAAGCCTGTGTCCATGTTAGCCTCAAGACTCCTGTGTTTGGCTGACCAGAGTGCAATCTGATGCTACTCTAACCCAATCACCTCAAAGTGCAATGTTATGTGCATGCTGAGATGCTTTTCTGCTCACCATGTTTGTCAAGAGGGATTAAAAGGTACTAAAGTAGAGTTACTAAAGGCTTTTGGTCATTAGGTCATTTTCCTTGGACTTCCAAGCTATCGAAGTGCTTCCACCCACAGAAGTGTCACCCATTCGACGCGTCATACCTGAATGGTGATGCCTCATCAGAACCTTTGTGAGCTGGGCCATTGTAAGTTCTCGTTCCCGTACACAATTAACATGAAAATTATTTGGAAAAATGTCGCGGGTATATTGGCCACCTCTGTTTTGAGTAACGTGTTAACATTCTCGTCTCACCTTAAAGGTCAGGCCCGTAAGAGCAGAACAATCATTTATACGGAGTATTGGGAGCGTCATGTCTGACATGAACAAGGTTAAAAACTGGATCACATGCACTCTTATGCCTTCCGTTCCTATAACAGTTTAACTTTCTTAAACTCTTATGTCCTGGTCGTAAAACGCCAGCACAGATTTTCTGTTTCGAGTCTGTCTCACCTTCCACATTTCTTGCAGGGAAATTCTCCCTCTTGTGCTGCAGAGCCCTTTGTTGCGACCCCGCTTTTCCGCGCCGTGCTCTCCGGCCGTGGTTTAGGAGGCGCCGCGGGAGCGTGGCTCACTGCAACCGTGGGATGGTCCCGTCTTCCGTCCTCCTGTTTCCTTGAAACCAGTACTGAACCAGTCTGGGAGAGAAGAGGATGACAATCAGGGAGGAAATCATATGTGAGAGGATCTTCCCCCCCCCCCACACTGATTATTTCAGCACTTCACCTCCAGCATACCCCACTCTTACTACCCAGCAGGCTGTTGTTACAGCTGTTAACCACAAGAGGGCACCAGACATGAGTCTTACAGAAATGTTTCAAGTTACAATAAACGATCTGGATTTCAGGGAATTACATTTTTATTTTGTTTTTACTCATGTATGACAAACATGACAGTTACTGAGGTACAAACATTCCATGCATTTCCTCTTTTATATTTCTCGCGAGGCATGGACAACTTGACACTCACACTGGCCTGTAGAGATTGTGTCACCCTGTCAGGGCTGCTCTCTCGCTTCCTGTCCCCTGATACCTCCCACTTCCTGTCTTCTTCCTCTTCCTTTCGCAAATCAAATCTCTGTGAACCCTGTTAAGGACAGCAGATAAGATTACAAACCCTAACGCACTGCACCTGTCCGTACGAGATTCAACCCACATGTACAGCCACACGGGCTTACCTTATAGTCCACCTCCTCCTCTGTGGGCCGTGTTTCATGAAGCTCTGCTTCGCCGTACAGGAGCGTGCCGTTCCTCCCGATCTTCACTTGCTTCTTATAGGTGTAGTAGAACTCCACGCACTGAGCCACTGTCTTGGAGTTTACCTTCGAATCAACCAGAACAACGACGTGGCGCGTGAACACAGCAGAAACCTATTCCGCAAACAATTCAACCGAGTGAAAGCCTGAACCAGGCAATCAGTCAGTCAATCGATCAATGAACGATAGACGATCTGCAGCTGCACCATTCACACCGGCTGTGAGCAACGATGAATTTGAAATCAAAATGTAGTTCTACTGATGGAAATGTAATAACTTGTGTAAGTGTACATGTAATATAATGCAAATGTTATATAAAATGCAAATTTTCACCTTTCTATCGAACTTAAATGTTCACACATGCACACAAACAAAGTCTTACATAAAAGCCTTTTTACCATATTTCTTTATGTAGGCTGATGATTTTGAGATTGGGCGAGCATGGCCCGAGGTGATAACGCATGAAAGGAAGGACGGTTAGACAGAAAGTGAAAGAATCTGGAACAATGTGAAGTGCAGGCACATAAATAGAAACTGAACACTGACACTGACTTCTAATACTACGTGTTGCTATTCACTACTGAGGAGGCCTGATGAGGTCCTGACCCATGCCTTAAGTACTGTACACTGTATACTGGAGAGAGCCTCTTCCCTTAACTACTGTACAAACATTACTCCTGGCTATTAATGAGATCATCACTTTTAACAATGCTTAGTGTCAATGAAAAGTGCATAGTGATGGCAGTATCCAAAACCTCACATTGTTTTATTGTATTATAAACAATACGGATCGCAATGACACACCATTTCATTCAGAAGGGCGGTGACGTGACTCCTGGGTTCTGAATGGCTTCAACATTGTTCTTTAATGTTCATAAGAAATGTTATATTCTAGCTCAGGGTGCGAGCCCTTTGGCATGGCCACTTGATGTGTGAAAGAAACATGCCCTTCTTTTCTTTCTTTTTTGGAAATTCTGCAATAAAAGCCTTCACTCTGAGATACTGAAATGTGAGCGGGTACCATTTTCTGCACCATGAAAAAGTCCTTCTTGTAGGTAGAGATGCCCTTGTTGAAGAAGCGCCTCTCCTCAGGTGTCCAGCTGTCTGAGCCTGATGGAAAGATGCACAGACCAGGACATGAGTCAGGCAATTATTATGGAGTCTGAAGCAAACGAACTTGGGCACACAAACACACACTCAAACAGATACACATGAGGCACACAGCCAGGACACATACTGGCACATAAACAATAGTGCTCCTGTGCTCGTCTATGGATTAAGCACACGCCGCCAACATGCTGCCCACACTCCCATTCTCCCTCCTCTCTCTCTCCCCTCACCCACTCTGTACATCTCCAACAGGCGGCCCTGACCCACCCCCACTCCTTCACCCAGTAATCTCAGCCGCCTCTGCCCTCCCCCAGTACTCAGCTGGTATGGTTTATGGCTGAGACAGAAAACACTGCGTGGAATTCCAGCACTGAAAAAGTCCCCACTGGGCCAGAGAGGGACAGGAGGCCAAGTTCAGTAGTCTAAAGGCAGGCTAGGAGCTAAGAAAGAGGCAGAAGGAAAAGAAAAATGAGAAAATGAGGAGTTAGGTACTTACCGGAGTAGTGGTAATCTGCCAGAGGGTGCGATTTGGGAAAGATGGGGTTTTTCAAAAGAAGGAGGGCAAGGGCTCCCTGCAAAAAAACAGAAACCAAAAAACAAGAGAAGGTACAAGAGTGATTTCAACTTGCTGAAATGACTTAAAATGAGATGACAACATACAGCTTTAAATAATTAGCCAACGCTGTAGAAGACAATAACAAGACAAAGTCCTGGCCAGCTGTGAAGGATTTAATTATGTAAGACATGAGAACAAAAGAGTACGATATCTTGCACATGCTGCAAAAAGGAGAGTGAGAGAGAGAGAGAGAGAGAGAGAGAGAGAGAGAGAGAAAAAACGAAAGACAAAGAAAAGAAAAAGAGAAACCCAGGGTAGAGCCAGACACTCTCCATCTCCTTGGCAACGTAGGCAAGAGTATTTCGCTGGAGGCGTTTAACCAAGCAGCGCCAGTCACCGGCTAATATTCCTCTCTACATCTCTCTCCATCTCTCCCTGCATCTTGACTGTGATCTGTCGATTCATTTCTCAAGCTGCAAACCATAGATGTCCCAGGAAGAACAACAAATCGGTCTGTTCCTGGGCGCAGATGGCAATGGCTTGTTAAACAGCAGACCAATAGCCTGAGCCTCATCAGTGCGCATAATAAGAAGCACTAAACACCGAGGGACGATTCTTTTTTACTTCTGCAAAGGTGTGCAAAAAAAACAAAACAAAAAAAAAAAAAACAACAACAACAGAGAATGGGACTGTGTGTGAGGGTGACTCACAGATGTCTGCACAGGAGCAGCATGCACAGCACCAGTGATGTGTTTTAAGTAGGGAAGTGTATCTGGTGGAGTTGTGGTCAGGATGAAATCCAGCTATTTACAAGACCCAAACCAGAAGTAGTGCAAAAGCAAAATGGAGCAGTTCGATTGGTTGGCTGGCTGTCGAGAAGCAAAATTACACGTATACAGCCCATCAAAAAAAAAAAAAAAAAAAAAAAAAAGGACCAAAAAAAATAAAGAGGTGAAAGTGAATTATTGCAGCGAAGTGGTGCAATAGTGCATCTCGGGGGAAATATTCAGAGATGTGCTAGGAAAAACAGAGGGTAATCAGAGAAATATATGTTTTTGTAGTATTTCCATAAACTCATTAATCTTTCTATTCAATCACTTCGTCTTAGCATTGGTCACAGTGGATTCTGAGCATATCTTGGGATCCCAGGAACACCAGGTTCGAGGCAGGAACACACCCTGATGGGAAGAAGATGCCAGTCCATCACTGAACACCATGCACGCACATTCCAGCGCTCGCTCAAACCGAGAGGCAATCCACCTTCCAGCACGTTTCTGGGATCGGACACTCCACACAGACCAACAGTAACCCGAGCTCTGGGGAACCTGGTGCTCTGATGCAACAACAGTATACACTACACCACTATGTCCCCCTCCTGGCCAACTACATTTTAAATTTCAAAATTTGAATTTACAACCATAACGAAACATGACACTTGCTCATTCATTTTTCTTTTTTCTCATGGGTTAGTATGTGCGACGCTAAACACCTGCTCACACATCGATATTACACGCCGGCATGTTGGCAGACACCTCGGGGAATGTCCCGGATCACCCTTGGATATCTTGCAGATTTGCAGAACGAATAGTTCACATTCTAGCACACTGTGTGGGGAAAAGACGAGGTTGAAACAATGCCATAGAACAGGCATTCAGATCAGACCAGCTTACAGCTCAAACACAGTAGCACGTGCGACAGCGCGTGTCTCTGGTATTGACAGCAGGTTGCTATGGCAGCAGAGGTGACAGCTCAGCACTATCCGGCTGGCCTCTGTGCTGCTGGTGCTGGTTCAGCTGTGTGAACATAAAGCGCACACAAATGCACGTCTAATGCGCCTCATTTGTGTTTATGTGAACTTGCAGGCATTGAAACGGTGATCATTCAGCCAGCGGAACACGTGACACGAGGGCCCATGACCAAACGCATCGTCCTGTAGTTAGCTTGGGGGTTAAAACGAAATATTAGTGCTGCCACTAACGACTAATTTTCTAACGACCGATTTTTCGACTAATTTTTCGATTAATCGATTAATCTT
>JAQMCW010000005.1:14092417-14108872 GCA_030068335.1 Chrysichthys cranchii
ATTAGCCCTTTCCTACTACATGTTATGAAATGGTCCTTATGAGACCTCCTGGGATGTCCATTAAGCAATAAGTAGGTTGAATATAAGAGTGAAATAAAAGTTAGGGTTATAAATATGCCCCCTGGGGTGCTACAGGGTTAAACAAAAAAATAAACATGCTGTTTCCTGGTTTTATATTTTATTTTTGTATTTTTCTACCATGCTGACATGATATGAAAACTCTCTCATATATTTAAATAGTTCTATTTGTCATGGATGACGGTTCAATTGGAAAAATTTGAATAGTTGGTTTGTGTTCCTACAATACATCCGTACCCTCTGAGGAATTTATTCTTACACCAAATGGCTGTAAAATGCTTGAGACCCCCCCTGCTGTGAACTGCATGATGGACTACAGCTAATATGTCCAAGACAGATTACCCTTTGTAGTTGCACACCTTTTTTTTTTTTTTTTACAGAAATTGCTCACATTCTTTCAATTACCACATTACTACTACACCCCTAAAACTCATTTCAGTACCTGCGCTTGTACATGAGCTCACATAAGCATAAACCACACCCTTCTAGTACTACAAAGCCCATGAGAATCAAGTATGAATAAAACAGTGGCTTGACAGGTAGCTTACAAAATCTATTTAATGCATTTCACAGAATCACCTTTTTTTTTTTCTTCTTCTTTTTTTTTTTAAACGCAAAACCACCACCAAGAGGCTTTAGACTCTGGTCACTTCTGCTCTATGTGCAGGCTCCAGAGCACTTTTAAACAACAGCTACAGGCATGACCAAGCATGCTTGCCAAGAGAAAGGAGACACTGGGCCCCAATAGCCATGTGTCAAGAGTGTGTGCATGCTGTCTCTCTGCTGTGGCTTAAAATAAAGTGCAAAGCCAACAAACATTCATTGCAGTGGTTCTCAATACCGCACTACTTGAGTCTATTTTGTGTGCTTAAGCCATCTAATCTATGAAATATTTATGTGGGAGGGTCAAGATAAGCAAATATTTAATATTATGTAACACATTTTCATTTCCTATCCAAATGCCAATGCAAAAATTTTTTTTTAAAAGCTGGAATCCTTCAAATCAAATCTCAAACTCCCTTTTAAAAAAGACCCCACTTATTACTAGGGGAATTACTGCATAATTACAAATCACAACAAACTAAAGAGATGGCATGCATAAACCTGAACACCTAGCAGAAGGCATTAGAAAGTCCCTTCAAGATAGTTACAGATAGCATGATCTCCCCCTTAGGTGGATTTCCCTAAAAGTAAAACACAAATGGGCTATGTATTATGGAAAAAACAACAACCACAACAAAACAAGAGGGAGGGTCGTTACTTTTAGAAGAAATGTGTACATTTAACAAACGCTTCAACATACTGTGGCTACCAGGCTGCAGGAGGCATCTACAGGAGCTTGGACAGGACATGCACTTCTGTCATTTCAACAAGAAACCACCCAGAGCATGAGAAGTGAAGCTCAGGATCATCTTCCGACATTTTGCATCGACCTGAACTCATCGTTATTTCGAGCAAGCCTGCATTTGAAAATGAACACACAGGAAATATCTTGGTTATTACAGTACCTCGGTATTTCACGTAGCACTTCTGCGGTGCACTCTACTTTCTGGGCGCTGCTTCAGGGGCGGAAAAAGAAAAGAAAACTTTCCAGCGTCACTTCCTAGTTTGTAACGTGAACACACTGCTGTTAGAAATGCCCCGGAACAAAGGTGCTGAATAGTATTTAGATGTCTTTTAGGTGTTTTTTTTTTTTTTTTTTTTTTTTACATGTATGAAACATTTTAAAGTGGTGCTTTTCACTGCAGGCATTTCAGCAATCTTTACTACACTACTGGGCTGATTCAGTGATCTGATAGCCAAGTGTTTGAGTCTTCACTGAGCAGCTGTAAGGCATTTCCCAAAAACCTGTAGTTTCATCCTAAGCTTTATTTATCATAAACGTTTACAAGCCAGTCTAGGAAACGGTAAAATGGTACACAAGCCAACAAGTCATCGCTCTTGAAACAAGCAACATTTAATTGCTTACTACGCTAGAGATGAAGTTTTATACTCTGCCACATCTATATTGAGCCGTCTGACCTAAATAACGTGCACCCCATCTAATTATTATCTTATCTTATTGACCAATAAGAGTCAGAGTAGGGCGTCACGTGACTTCCACGGTGTCAAAGAACGTTCACTGGCCGTTAAGTGTTTAATAGTTGCAGTTTTCACCCCAGTGTGTGTGTGTTTGAGTTAGATTTGGACTTTTCACAGTCTGTTTAAACACACACCGATAGAGTGTGTGTTTCTATGTTTCCACCTGACGAATTGTTTTGGACCGGGGTTGATTTCACATTCATATTTACTCCCTAAACAACATGCTAAAGATATGTACAAACATGATGAGTAAACTATCTGTAACTTTCTATAGGTTGTTTGGTGGACATCAGTGCTGTAAATAAGATATTAGATAAGATATTAAAAGCTCCACGACACTGGTTTCCAGTCCTGGCCTTGCAGTACACACTACTGTTCTGCACATTTTACTGTTCTTCTCTGCTTTAACACCCGTTTTATCTCAGAAAGGGCTGGGTTGGGATCCTGTTCTTCTCCTGCACACTTCACGAGAAGGGTGTTTTTTGTTTTTTTTTACAATTTAGACTTATTTTCGTGAATTACATAAAACTGCTCTTTTTCTTTCTTTTTTCTTTTTCTTTTTTTTTTTTTTTTTTTTTAAATATGTGCGTTGTGTTATCTATACTGTAGGAACCTTTGTATAATGATTAACCCCACATGCTTGTATTATTATTTTTTTTTAAAGCGTGGTCCTGAACTTTTATTTTGAAATATCCGTTTTACCACGACCGGAAGTCAATCCCGATGTTTGGGCTCGTTTTATCTTGTTTCTACATCCTAAACAATATATTATTTCACTAAAAAGCACGTCTGTGTGGTGTGTATCCATGTGTGACACGGCTTAGCATGGTAAACTATGCTGTTTTAAACTCGCTTCTTTAAAAGGGAAATCGCGTCAGATCGCAGTGCTTTCTGGGCGCATGTACTACAGGCTGCGTCCCAAATCAGGTGCTTCCGTACTAAATAGTGTGCCAAATTAAGACTACAACTATGCCGGCGTTACTGTAGTTTATGTGTTGAGTGCACATAGAGCGGTTTGGGACATAGGCGGGGAGAAGCTGTTATGGTACTGAACCGAGACCATGGCTTTATAAATGGCTTGTTGTGATTATATAACATTCACTATTTAGCTAACTTTACTAAGTGGTTTGGTTTAGTTAAGATGTTAACAGTGCAAAGAGTTGTCCTGTCGTCTCGGCCAGGTAAGGATATCTTATTTCTATATTCTGGGGTACGTCAAGGATTTATGTGAATATAATTCTATATAAGTACCTTAAATACGGTATATTTTATTTTGTTTTGTTTTGTTTGTGCCAAAAGGGAGAAACGGCCCTCCGTGTCCTGATAACTTCCGTGTGGAGGAGACGAGTGTGTGCACTGAGCTGGAACAGGGACAAGTCCTGGTCAGGACGTTGTATCTGTCTGTTGACCCCTATATGGTCAGCATGGAGCTCTTTAAGTCTGATCATAATAACATTTAATCACGTGTATGAACTATTCTTGGGATAAATATATCAGGGTCGTCCAAACTCTTTTTTTTTTTTAAGAAAGTGGGGCCAGATTACACATGGCTGTCAGCAAAGTATTGTTTATGAATTATGACAATAAAAATGTTCTGCATGTACAACATAAAGAAACAGACAAGCTCATGTTTATCCACACTCATGGGGCACTTTATTAGGAACACTGTACTAACACTGGTTAGGGCCTCCCTCATTACAGCTTCAGGTCTTGGGAGCATGGAGTCCATTTCAGAAACATTTCTGTGAGATTCAGGTCCATGTGGACATGATCGCATCATACAATTCCTACCACTTCCTCTGTCTATCTATCTGTCTGTCTCTGTCCATCGGTCTGTCTAACTATCTATCTATCTCTCTCTATCTCTCTCTCTGCCTATCTGTCTGTCTGTCTCTGGCCATCTATCTGTCTGTCTGTCTCTGGCCATCTATCTGTCTGTCTGTCTGTCTGTCTCTGGCCATCTATCTATCTGTCTGTCTGTCTGTGGCCATCTATCTGTCTGTCTGTCTGTCTCTGGCCATCTGTCTGTCTGTCTCTGGCCATCTGTCTGTCTGTCTCTGGCCATCTGTCTGTCTGTCTATCTATCTGTCTGTCTGTCTGTCTGTCTCTATCTATCTATCTATCTATCTATCTATCTATCTATCTATCTATCTATCCACCTGTCAATTTATCTATCTATCTCTGTCTCTGTCCATCTGTCCCTTTGTCTCTGTCCATCTATCTATCTATCTCTGTCTCTGTCCATCTGTCCCTCTGTCTATCTATCTATCTATCTGTCTGTCTGTGTCCATCTGTCTCTGTCTCTGTGTCTATCTATCTATCTATCTGTCTGTCTGTGTCCATCTGTCTCTGTCTCTGTGTCTATCTCTCTATCTATCATGCAGTGGATCTCCTGGTCTCCTCCATCCTATAGGTGACTGAAGGACATTAAACTCATTGTCATGTTTATGAAACCAGTTTAAGACAACTTGCATCGTGATCTGGTGCATTTTTATAGCTAATAATCATACCTTCCAGCTGCTTCAGATTCTCTCATCTCTCAATTTTTTTTTTTTGTAACGCCCATAATTTGTTTCATAATAATAATCTCAAGACATTAAACTCCTTCATTACCGGAGCTCCTATGTGTCTCTTGACATATGAGGCACACGCATTTGCAGACACTGTTAATGTTTTTGTCTGTAGCCATGACTAACTTTCATTCAGTAAATTCATTCTGAGGTGTAGCCAGAGAAAAAAAATGCTTGTGATTTATCTCTGGATTTAGGAAGCCAGACTTTGGGACACCCCTGGTATGAAGAATACTGCAGGTGTTCAGTATCCTAAAGCATTTTTTAATCAATTGCTTTTTTGATGCAGCTTAACTGCTCATCTTTTTAAAGGAACGTCATATACATCACATTGTGCACGGGGCATTGTCACGCTGGATTTCCAGGAAAGGGAAATTGTAATGCTATATATAGCAAACAGACGTTCTAGGCAATTGTGTGCTTCCACACTTTGTGGCAGCAACTTAAGGAAGACACGCATATAGATGTGATGCTCAGGTGTTCACAGACTTTTGGCCATATAGCATGATTAGAAAATAGAATCAAACTGATTATTGACATTTTTATGCAAAACACTAGAATTTTGATCAAGAATGCATACAAAAAAAGTAGCAGTGGTAATAAGCAGTTGGGAAGTAGATACAAAGGAAATGGTTACAAATGGAATAACTCACTTTTATCATTTTTAAATATAGCCAAGAAGTGAGTTTAAAACAAAGAACAACTAAGTGTGGGAGTAGGACAAACAGTGGTGATCTCTATTTTTGGTCATTAGCAACAAATGGCTTTTCACACTGATGTTGAGGAGACTGAACCCGCTCTCTCAACACATTTAACCAGGAGCATTGATGTGAGCTAGAGGGACGTATCAAGTGCAGGATAGTCGCTTTACATCTGATAAAAAGTTTGCTAGATATGTCCCTAGGCTGTTTTTTTTATATTACCATACATTTCAATGATCATAATATTTTGTAAATGAAAATTAAATGTTTGTTTTTGTGAATAACTGTGAGCTGATCCGTGATATAAAAGCATCGATAGTATCCCTAATATCTTAGTGTAATTTAACATGGTTTGTGATGGCAATGAATCAAATGAAAACATGCATAAATATGCTCTAAAACTGTCCCCTAAAGCTGAGCTTGCATAGCACAGTAACCGGAGCTGATTACTCTGTTCTCATGTCCAGCGTTGTCGCATGAATGATGATACCGATGCTGATTATCTGCTACCATGGAGGTTGGAGGAGTGTATCGATGGAGGTGGGGTCGGTGTGGTGGAGGACAGCAAGAATGCACAACTGGCCAACGGTGACACGGTCACCTCCTTCAACTGGCGTTGGCAAACCCATGATGTGATCGATGGTAGCCGTGTACAAAAGGTACTCCTCAGTGTCAGTACATGCATTACACGTGCATGTTTCGTGTGAGATTGTACGACACGTTTGCTTTTTTTTTCTTTTTGGTAGGTTGACCCCAGTATGGTCGCTGGCCACTTGACATATATTCTGGGTGCAGTAGGTATGCCTGGACTTACGGCCCTGCTCGGTGTGAGAGAGAAAGGACACGTGACTTCCGGTGCTGGACAGACCATGGTGGTCAGTGGAGCATCTGGAGCTTGTGGGTCACTCGCTGGACAGGTGATTTTTCTGATCTTGCCCCATTTAATATGCTAATCTGTTGATGTGTGTTATTTGAATGTCGCTTTGTGCTGATTGGCAGATTGGTAGATTGGATGGCTGTGGCAGAGTGGTTGGGATCTGTGGATCGGATGAGAAATGCAAGATCCTGGTGTCGCAGCTGGGTTTCACAGCAGCCGTGAATTATAAGAAGGGGGATGTCTCTGCAGCACTGAGGGACACGTGTCCCAATGGTGTGGACATCTACTTTGACAATGTGGGAGGTCCTATAAGTGACACGGTCATATCCCAGGTAGCCATTTCATCGTACCTTGTTATATATGTGTCTGTGTGTGCCTAATAGTCTGCTGTATCTCTGTAAACTGCACATTTCTGACACCACAGTTATTCAAAACTCAACCATCTGATTGTACTGGAGCCCCGTGCAACTGTGTAACTTCTGCTTTCGATGAAGGAGGAATCAAAAAGATAGCAATGGGTGTGACGTAGTAATAAGGAGGGGTGTCCAAATACATTTGGCCACATAGGGTACCTTCACAGGACCTCTGCTGTTGTGTGACCAGATTATTCTTATTATATTCATGCTTAATATAAGCCAGGTATATTTAGGGTGTTTTCAGACTCGTCTGTTTCAGGGCTGTTCCAAGTGGTTTCAGATCGATGAATCAATGACTCGGTAATTTTGATACATATGTGAACATAAGTGGTCTGAAGACGAATCGTTTGTGGTTGGTTTTGTGCTCTGTTTTATTTGTTTATCGTAAAAACAGAGTCTTGATCCACTTCACATTTTGCTTTGTAGATCAAGAATCTGAGACTTATTGTGTATACACAGCTCCAGTTTTCTGTCTCGGATGGCTTTCCGTTTGGGTTGTGTGGTCTCACAGCCTGGTCAGCAGTGTTGGGTAGCAACATGACCGATAGGCTAATAGAGCCACTGTGGCTGTAGCAGTCATGCTATAGAGGTTAAATTGTTAAGCAGCAGTAATAATAGCATTGTATCAGTGACAGAGACAAACGCTATCATTATATAGTTTTGTGATTAATATATGCAGTGTATGCATGTATTTTATCTACCACAACCACTAACCTAAACAGACTTTATCTCTGTAGCTTGATGCGTGAGTCAATTCTGATGATTCAGCATAAAAAAAAAAAGCTTTTGGTATTTCACTGCAAATCTGTTTTGTCTGCTCTGTTTTTCCTCCAAATCATAGCATTTTAGCAGATGATAGCATCAAGAAAAGCAATGTTTTGAATGACACTTGTATGAAGGGTTGCACAGCGATGACGCTGGTGGTGCAAGTCATGGTGTGAACAAGACGTGTTCTGAGATCTCATCAGTGCTAAAATGTCCAGAAAGACAAAAGAGTCCCTTTGTATTGTGAAGGCCTTAAAAGCTCAGAGGCCACTTGCATGAAATGAAGATTACAACTTGTTAGCTTAAAGTGCATACTAAGTGTCCGTATCGGTCTTCTCATACCAATAGTAGTTTTTGTGGCGAGGAGTTTGTGTTTCTCTCCAATCTGTATTGTAGATGAACAGCGGCAGTCACGTGATCCTGTGTGGGCAGATCTCTCAGTACAATAAAGACGTACCCTATCCACCTCCGCTGAGCGAGGAGACTCGAGAAGCTCTGAGCCACAAAAATATTACCAGGTACAAACTCAGTGAATGGTTTCCTACACAGTGAATAGCCACGAACCGGTATCACAGCTTTTGATGTTTTAAAATCTTGGACCAAAGATCATCTTTCAATGTCACCTGAGCAAGTGCAACAAGATGCTTATATCAAATGCAAGGGAGAATCAAAAAGGAAATTCAAAATGCATTTAACGGCTTTAACAGGAGTAACTGTAAGAAACCGACCATATGACTTTTCCACATAGCCCCCATGCAAGAGAACACATTTGTTGTATCATTCAACTAGCTTCTGTATTCCTGCAGAGAAGGTTTTCGGCTGCTCCAAAGCCAGGCGATCACTGTTTCCTTTACTTCTTCATCAGAAGTGAATCTGCGACCACACAGAACCTCGTCATGTGCACCAAAGATGCTATAATCTCTCGGCACCAGATCCGGACTGTAAGAAGGATGTGGGAAGACGTTTGAACCCGAGCCGTGGCACTGTCTCTACGGTCACTGCTGCTGTATGAGGACGTGCATTGTCATGGCGCAGTAAGATATTTAGGACAGCATTCCTCTTCTTTTGCTGCGAATTGCAGGTTTCACGGCAATGCACAGTGACTTGCACTGTTCACTGTTTGCCCATGCATGTGGAAAGGTGCAAGAAGTCATGTCCCAAGGCTGCTTCATGTCCCAGCGTTTCCATGATTTCCTTGAGGGAGGACTGACTTTTGAATTTCTTCTTCGCTGGAGATGAAGGACGTCTCCACTCCACGCTTTGTCTTTTGCTCTCTGGGTTATGCATGATTTTAAAATTTGCCTTTAGTTTTTGATTCTCCCTCGTACTAGTATTCATAGTCTAAACTGGTTTGGGTGCCTTCTGTTGTGGACTAATAACATGGAATTTGCTAGACGGTTATGTTCCCAAAATCCTACACTTCTTAATGCTCCTTTATATAGCAACCTGGAACATGTCTGCTTCATTTACATTTAGGGACAGATTTCTGGTTCTGAACTACATGGACAAACATAAAGAAGGACTAGAAGTGCTGAGTCGGTGGGTGAAGACTGGCCAGCTTAAAGTAAGAAGGCTGACTTTATGAAGCAGAATTTATTGCAGGTAAATATTTTCACGCAGTGTGTGTATGTGCAGCAGAAATGATTGTTTATTTTTGCTTCAGGCATTAGAAACCGTAGCAAACGGAATAGAAAACATGGGCGGTAAGATCCAAAACGAATCTGATTAATATCCTATTTACTTTGTGAATATTACATTCTAACACAGATGTGTGCAACTTTTATTGCAGTGGCCTTTTGCTCCATGATGACCGGAGGCAACGTTGGGAAGCAGATTGTTAAAATATCAGATTGAGCCACACCTCACCGACAGGGGGTGCTGTTATTTATTTTGTGATTATAATAATAGTAAATATAATTATGTAATTATTATAATTTAGTATAACTTACATGTGTATAGGAAATGTCATACTGCTGGATGATATTTTTGTTCAGTAAACCCTGCACTTCTACAAATGTGATATTTGCTTAAACAACACAAATCTATATTGAGAATTAATTCACCACACTATGATTTTTTTTTTTGAGGAGGGGAAATACTATTTTCATGAAGTATAGTGGTGTTTGCTTCTTCAGTGTGGTTCACATGAAGGCTGTGTTTATTTAAAGGGCTTGGAAAACTTGTCTTAAACTGAAATATTTGTTTACCCTGATGGTTACCGGTGATCTTGAGAAACGGTGCTGTTTTTTCCTGAATCGTAGTAAAAGCCTGTTGCTGCCTGAAAGGTAGCTATTATTTTATGGATTAACTGTGAAATTATACCAAACACCATACATGGGGTTATTCATGTAGTCATTTACCAGAAACATTTACCAGTACACACTTTGAAAGTCTATATAACCAGTGCCTTTGCTGAAAAGATGAATACAGCCTCAATTCCGAATGTATGAATTAAAAGTGGAAAGCATTAAAAAAAAAGTTGTGTTTTCTTTTTTGTTTATTGTCAGAAAGGCAGGTTTTCTAAGGACAAATGATCAAGTCATCACTTGCAGTCTGACTGACCGGTGAGCACTATGACTTGCTCATCCATCAGCGTGGGATTACGTTTCCACTAATCAAGCAGCGATCTTTAGTATTCAAGGAACTTCAGAGATGTACAGCATACAAGGAAATGAACCTAATGAACACCATGGTACTAAAAAAAAACAAAACAGTAAAATCAATGTGTAAAATAATTATAAACGCATTATTTCAAATCTTTTGTCACTTCACCACAACTATAAATGAACGATGAACCCGAAACTAAAACAGAAACCATTTGAAACCCTTCACATTGTTGACAGATCATCTAGAGCAGCCAAGTGATAAAGTCCTAACATTCCCAAGACACCTTAATCGACCTACAGGTCATCAAAATACAAATCAACAAAACCACACACACACACAAAAAAAAATCAGCAGCAAATTTATCACAGCATCAATATGAAGTAGACTGGGAAAAAGTTTTTTTTTTTTTTTTGGATTACACAATAAAACATATTCGGCATGAACACTGTAATCGTCCCTCTATCTTTAAGTTCCTTCTGTACAACATGATTATTGTGTTGCTTGGATTGCGTCTGTGTTCATCACATCCAGCTGAAGTACAGAATAAGAAGCTAAAAAAGAAAATCCTTGGAACTTCAATGAGTCTACACTTTAATGATCTATAATACACACACACACACACACACCGCTGATTGTCTTTTCCTGTAACTTGATCCCACAGAGCGATCCTACACACAGTTCATCCTCACATGTATTTACTATAACAGTGGCTTCTATTTCAGGAGATCAGTGGTCTCTTGTCAGTGTAATACAATAAATAAAACAGTGTTGTATTATGTCTAGGATTCAGCTCAGGCACTAATATACCTTCTCCACAGAAGCCAGGCTATCCTTTGCAAGTCTAATAAAAAAAGAAATCTCATGAGGTTACTCGCTAAACTCCTCCGCAAACTGTTTGTGACTCACCAAATGGGCAAACAAACAATCAGCATGTTCTGGTGAGCCTGCAGAACTGCTGATGAAGTCTGATCGAAGAACAACCCCTAAGAGCAGGTCAAACTCTCAGTGGTAAACATTAGGTTTCTGTATTCATGGGTACAACATAAGGGGCTAACTTATTCCACTATATATATCTATTTAGCATGTCAAACATTTATATCTGTATTCAGATTTAAAGTGGGCGTGGTCTAAATTACAAGGTGTTTTTTTTTTCTTTTTACCTCCACAAAGGGGGTTGCGTTTTCAGCACGTTTGTACGTTTCCGTTTGTTTGTTCGTCTGAAAGCAGGATTGCACAAAAACTACTGGCCTGACTTGGCATAAAACTTGGTGGCAAAGTAGGTCAAGGGGGGGGGGGGGGGGAACCCCACAAAATTCTGAAGCAGACCCAACTCGTGGGGCAGATCCCCATCTTTAGGTTCCCTTTCACTACCATTGCAAGACACGGCATTGTGACTTGGACAAAGTCTGCGCTCATTAATGCCATACAGCTTACAATCCAGTAGATGGCAGTAAAGTGCAATAGTGACAAAACATAGCCAATGTAGAACTACCACTGGAACTATATCCAAGCATATTGTACATTCAGAGCAAAAGCGGCGAGAGTGTCAAAATTCGCCTTGTCTGCCCTGCCAATGTCGCTGTCAAAATTCGTGGCTCCTCCACTGACGTAGATGAAACGGGCGATCACAAGTTCATTCGGAATAATCTGTCTAGCAAACCGTCATCAACTGGTATCTTTGTGCGGACAGACCATAAGTAGCGTATAAGTAAATCTCAGGTGTTTTTTTTCTTTCTTTTTTTTAATGTGGTAAAGGTAAAGGTAAGTGATCGATGGATGAAGGAAAATAATGAACATTTATGACTATGTTTCCTGAGAAAAACTGATTAAAAGCCATTTGTTCAGTGGGACTTTAGCATGTGCTGATGCTAAGTGCCAAGTCAGATTTCAACATGCAGTTTACAGGACCCATTTAATAGCCTTGGTCTTTAATTAATGTTACATTCAGACACCTTGGTCCATGCTTTGTGTGTGCGCGCGCATTTTTTAATTTTTTCCTTTTAATTAACATCCCTGTATGCAAACACATCATGAATAATTGGGAAACCCGCCACCGCACTGATTCATTTCTCTCCTCTTTTTCAACTGGGAACCTTTTAAACATAACCAAAGTTTACAAGGTTGTTCCTCTACTATTCTCTAGAGCAACAGATCTCATCACCATTGCACAGATTTCAACTTTATTCAGATGCCTCCACCGCTCAAGACACTCATGCTGCCACTCGCCACCAGGAGACACTAGCTCACATCGAGAATGAATGACTTTGGTCGTTTTGATGCATTCACTTCTTTTGGTCTGAATGTACCATGATAAAGTGGACATGGTTCCAGATTTGCATATCATAGAAAAGTCGACTATAGGTCTTGGCGGAGGTTTGTGCCCTCCAAGCGCCCTTCCGGTCCTTTTCTCTTTTTTTTTTTTTTAAAACAAAAAAATTACAGTGCGTTCCCATTTTCAGTCACGTTCACACAGTTATTTTCTTTGTTCCTGTCTGCACCATTTTCTAATGAATTTGGTGGGTCTACTGTTCTATTTTGCAAAATATAAGCCTAAATAAAACTGAGACGAACTTAAACCACTGTGACCCTGAGCAGGCGGCTACTAAGAATGAATGAATGAAGGAAGGAATGAACGCACGCTCACCAGGATGGAAGTGAAAACCTCCTGCTTGCAAAACCTTTTTTTTTTTTTTTTTGGAATCAGTCTTCGTGCAATTCCTCACCTCTAGTCTCAACTTGATGCCAGGTGAACCTTTCTGGAAAACTTTCCTTAGAAAATATCAATAATAATAATAATAATAATAATAATAATAATAATAATAATAATAATTATTAAGTCTCCTCTTCATATTTGTATATGTTTAGAAGATACTATTTGTTCATTCTGAATAATCTATATGTACTTAGACAGGAAGGCATGGGAATTAAAAAAAAAAAAATTCAGAAGGCTTTAACAACCTAAATGCTTACATCCACTGAGGCAGGATTAAACTTGCTACTCTCGAGATTTTTTTTTTTTTTAAACCACACTTATCACTTGTACCTTATCACTTTTATCAACTGATCACGTTGCTTTTTTTGTTTGTTTGTTTGTTTTTTGTTTTTGTCTGGCAGTTGAGCATGGCTAAGGCAAGTTGAATTTCTGGAACACTTCAGCGTAATCTACTGAAGAAAGAGAGGCGGCCCAAGATCAGTGTTAGAATAAACGGCCCAACATGCTCTTGCTTAGCTAGTACATCATCTCTCCACCTCTCCTATGCTGATATCAACAAATCCATAATGTAGTGATTGTACAGAAAGATACAGAGGCGAGAATTTGGCACATAAATGTGTAGAACAGTAAAATGTTTAAAATTTTGTCTGGGGGGGAAAAAACAAAAACAAAACAAAACAAAAACTGGTCAGTTTCACTGTCATAGCGCCGAGTTACTCTTGTTAGTGAGATTTGGAGCTGGTCCCCTCCAGACCCTGTAGATAAGCAGCAGACCCATCAGCAGGGCCCAGGTACGCACCGGAGACAGGAAGAAAGCCAACAGGCCGTAGGTCTCCAGAAGGAAGTAGCAAGAGTATGCCTGCCAGATGAAGAGAAACAGCATGACCACGTGTACAGCCAGAGTCCTCCAGCGGAATCCCAGCCTGCAGAAGTGAGAGCGCAAGGAGCAGCCGCTGCAGCGCTGCTGCAGACTCCAGCAGAGGTAGCACGTCAGGGGCATGTTGAAGAAGATCAACTGCAGATGTTCATAAAGGAAAGCAAAAAAAAAATTTTTTTGGAGATTGTGAGATCAGTTTTAGAACGCCTCTTAATGTGTGGGGATGAACCACAATCCATGAAGGAGGACATGTCGATGACTGTTAAAGGGTGAATCAGGTTTGTTGAAGGAAGAGAAACACTAAGGTGCTTTCGGACCAAACAGTTATAGGGACTTTTTGAGAGGTTCTATCCCCCATGGCATTCCCTTTATTCTGTTTGCATTCGCACCCCCAGTAGGAAGGCTGGAGTGACGTAAGCCACATCAAAATCGGCTCAGTCTGGACTGTCTGTCCACGTCCATGTTCATTTCCTTCATTTTAACATTAATAGCTGTTGCTGTTTACACATGGCTTTAAAGCTGTACCCACCTCTGATGTTTACAGTCGAACTGGATTCAGCTGTTCAATACAAAGACAAAGATGTTTTATAAAGTCTTTCTGGCGATTTTTTTCCCCCCAGTGACTTTCGTGATTTCGACCGACGTCACGTATTCCCCCTCACCCCATCTCAGGTGCATGCACTCAGACTTGGGCTTTGTCCGTTTTTGTTTACCTGTTCAATACGAAGATGCAGAGATTTTTCATATAGACCATCTGGCAATCAGAAAATCCACTGATTTTGAAGATTTTTTTTTTTTAGTGATTATTTCGACCAGTCACGTTTCCTCTGTTTACATTTGGATTTGTTGGAATAAAAAAAAAATAGTAAAAATAAATAAATAAATAATTTTTTAAAAAAGGAGAGCGGTGGCACACACGCATTTAAATCAAGCTCTTACAGTCTTTTTTTTGTTTGTTTCAGTTTAGTTTTTTTTTTTTTTCCCCCACTCCACCTTAGATTTCAGCTTCTCTCAACTGTTTCCCACTGCATGTTATGCAGATTTTTAGATAAAAAGTACATTTTTGGAACTTTGTCTGTTTTATACTGTTAGTGTAATGTATGCTGACTGATTAAAAAACGACTGAGTGACTCAAAATATCCTCAGTGCACTTACATCTTTCACTGAACACATGCGTTTCTCCTGCTGGGAGAGTACCTACCTTGAAGTAGGAGCTAAAAAAAGTCCCTAAAAATGACGTTACAAGAACTACAATCATCCTCAGTTCTTGCGGTACACAAAAAAGTGTGCTACTTCCTCCAACAGTTATAAGAACTACGAAAAATCCCTGTGATTGGAAAATACCTTAAAGGACCAAGTTTAGGAACTTGTGTCTCTGTATCTCCAGCATAAATCAGTTCAACAGCTTTAAGTAGAAACCTTGACTTTTAAAAAAAGATCCAAATCTGTCCATCCTCAACTTTAATCCATCCTAACTGATTGTTGAGTTTTGAAGGTCCACATCATTTGTTCTTTCCTCCCATTTACAAAGCCTGGGCCACACGGAAACCAGAGAGTTTTACCAAGTTTGTTTCAATATTTGTTTCAAGCTACTGGAAATATGAGAACTTCAAATATTAGGATTTTACCAAATATAACATTTGTGTTCTAAATTGCTGCCCCCATCTTTAACCCTGTTACTTGGTGGTTGTTACTCTTACCTGCATCACACCCACAACATAGGTCAGACTGCCCTCAAGAAAATGCCCATCCACCAACACACCGAAAGCAAAGCAAACTCCACTGTGTCCATCGATCACCTCCCCAATGAACCACGGACCTGTAGGAAAACCAGGTAGGACACACTCAGTCCAAAATCTAACGGCAGACAAACTAAGTAAATGACGGTCTCTGGCTGTGTTCTGATTTAGTTCTTGTGTAATTACCAAAGCGCATCTTTACGAACTACATCTATTAGACATGACTTGAAGATTTGCAGAACCTTTTAATATCGTAAATCTCCGACATCTGCAACATTTTCCCTGGTAAGCGGATATTTGGCAGGGTTTCCAAGCTTGTGATTCTTAAATGCTCGGAATTAAACGCACAATTCCTGAATCTGACTGGTCAGAAGGTGATCGTAATTATTCGTATTTTCCTAAGAGCAGCAGCTCCGACAACAATGCTGACTAACTCAAGCTGCAGGTTTATGGGCTTGTCCTAATATTTTATCGTTGCTATAGTAACAGCTAATTCACATGGATTTGTACGCCAGATGCTCCACATAATACAAGACCTTTTTTGACAGATTAAAAATACATGCTGTTTTTTAACAAAGGAAAAATGGATAATCATTTTAATTGTGAGGCTTCTGCGAGGAGAAGCTTATTTAACATTTATGGAAGGAGTCCTGTGGGTCACAGGTGTTGAGGAAGTGTTTTGTAACATCCAGGATGTTTTCTGACATGGAAGCCTTTTTAGGTCAAAGGGCACTGCACTTCCTATTGCTTAAAACATGACAAGCTTTTTCTCTTATTAACTTAACAGAGAGACTGACGAGCAGAAGCCTGTGTATAGCTGCTATAATGAAAGGTGAAAACAGACAACCAGGCCCGTATTACGACAATGTGGTGCCCCAGGACACTATACCTCACAGGTGCCCCAACACCCCCGCCCCCCAACTTACCCCTGTCAAAAATAGCACGCATAAACTAGGGCATTTCTCATATGTAATTTACTAACTACATTGGGTCCACATTTGTCCAAGTACATGTAGGCAAATGAGCAGTG
>JAQMCW010000005.1:14119671-14131547 GCA_030068335.1 Chrysichthys cranchii
TACTGTGCAGATTACAGAGCTTTATCAAAGTATTAACTGACCTACCTGCGTTAGTTTTCTACCCACCTTTTAAGATTATTTATTCGCATAACATGGGTACACAGAGAGATGTCATGCACTCTGCCATGATTGTCCAGAATGATAACAGGAAAGTCCTGTTTTTAACTCTAGTCCACACAAAGGAAGTACCTGTTTCAAAGGCTCAAAGCCTCAAATTGTAATAAAACAATCAAGCAAACAAATACAGTATACGACGTTTAGAACACAAAAATACAGGGCTATCATTTGTTACAAGGTGCTATAAGTCATTTGTTTACACTTCATTAATAATTTAATAATCACATGATTAATTTATTGAAAAAAATATTTTTCTAAACGTGATAAATAACGTCCCAATAACGTGAAACTGATCACGAAATGAATGTGTCCTATCATGTTTATATGATATGAGTCATCTGGACTGATCCTGTCTCATTTCGGAAAATGACGCACGTACACCGAGCAGACCGAGCTCCGTGATGCGCATGCGCAGTGAAAATTGGGCAGGACACGGATCGGGTTTAGAGACACGGGTGGGAGGAAAGCGTCCGCGCATGCGCACTGGCGTCTTTCTCCTTGGTGCCTGACGAGTTCCGTAAAGTCAAATGAAGTGGTAACTGTTTTAGACGTAAATAACCGGTTTGGTCTTTGACTTCAAAAGTTGTCTACGTTTGTAGGCTTTTCTTTCGACAAACCCTCGTTGTTTTCCTTTTATGTGCTTGTAGGTAAGCTAAGTAGCGGGTTACTTTAATCGTGCTCAGTAAGTGGCCCTGTAGAAGCTAACCTAGCTAACAACAGCTCCTGTAGCTAAGAAACTTTGACAGTTCTGGAGCTAGCAAGGCGCTAAAGGTGTTTATTAGTAAACCTGGCTGGTATGAGCTGCTCTTGGTGAAGCTCCTCATTTTGATTCGAGGATCACAAAAGGTGGGCCGCTTGCTGTTATACACTTAGACTAGTTCATTGAAGGAGTGTCCGCTTTGAAGCTTCATGCCAAATGGCCAAGAAGACCTATGACTTGCTGTTTAAACTCCTGCTTATTGGAGATTCAGGAGTTGGCAAAACCTGTGTGTTGTTTCGCTTTTCGGATGACGCGTTCAACACCACGTTTATCTCAACAATTGGTAAGGATCGTGTGTGTATTCAGTGTGTTTAATAAATCAGCTGCCCTTAGGACATGCCTAGTGACCCTGCAGCCTGAGAGCCTGTCACCTGGACTTGAAATGCATGATCTGAGAAACCCCAAACCCAAAAGCAGAGAGTTTTGTTCATCCACTTTTTGGAACACGTGAAAAGTAGTCATGTCTGAAGTAATCTCTGTAATGTGACTTTCCAGGAATAGATTTCAAAATCAAGACCGTGGAACTAAACGGCAAGAGGATCAAACTTCAGATATGGTAGGTTATAAGTACTGAAAACCTTTTGATGATATCTCAGGTGTCAGCCAAATTGAAAAAAGAAAGAAAATCTGTAAAGGTCACTGTGGTTACCCAGGCAGAATCGTAATCTTTTGTGGTGTGAATTCTCTGTCATCTCAGGGATACAGCTGGACAGGAGCGTTTCCACACCATCACAACCTCTTACTACAGAGGAGCCATGGGGATCCTGCTGGTGTATGATATTACCAACACTAAAAGCTTTGAGAATATCAGCAAATGGCTGCGAAACATCGAGGAGGTGTGATTCTACCCACCTAGATTAATTTTATATGGATTGTAGTGCAACATCTGAAAAAAAGGATTTTCAGTGCACATCTGTAGAAAAAAAAATTTTGTATCGTAGATCTGCTTTTTTTTTTTTTTTTTGTTTTTTGTTTTTTTTTTTTTTAAATTATTAAGAAATGGCATGATACCTAGAGCATGTTTTCCTAAGAAGCCTCGTCATCCGACATAATATAATTGACATTTACGTGATGTGACCCCTCAGGCTGTTCCCTCTCGTGGGAGCTGCAGCTTTTCTATTAGCCTAATGTTATCTGTTTATTTTTATAACACACAAAAGACAAACATTATAACAACGGCTTGTTGCGCACTTGGTATACTTGTAATGTTTTTGTCTAAACAGAAAACACCCCACTGTCATTAGATTGAAACCAGTGATTTCATCCCGGCTGACAGCCATATAGGTGAAACGTTTACACACCACTAGGTGATGCTCTTGCTCAGCAGACGACCCTTTTTAGCTCAGCGACTCTGAACGGTTTAGTGGATGGAGTAGAAATTCTAGGCGTACTACTTTCAGTTTCAGTGCATTACTGGGGGGGAAAGTGTCAAATCAACAGATTTCTATATAAATTTCTTATTTAAAAATTAAAACTCATCTTAATCAATATAAAGTTGCATATCGGACAGAGGTTTCTTTGTTATACCTAGGAAAGGGAAAGATAGCACTCTGTTCTCACTGTGTGTAATGTGAGGACTGGGCTTGTGTGTCACACTGAAGCTCATCAGAGTCAGGAGATGTGATTGAAAGTGCGCACTGTACATCTCAGCTATTGTATCCAACCTATTGATGCACACAAGGCGACTGAACCCTACATCCTATAAATAAATCCCCGCAAATAGCTGGGTTTGTCAGTGTAGTCAGGTTCACGTATTGCATTTCATGTAATATTTTCACATTCCGAGCACGTCATGGGCTTCAAGTATTCATGTCTCGGCTTTCTCGACCACTGTACTGTATATGCTCACATAAAGCTCATTCATGACCATGATATTCTTTTCTACGCAAAGTTTTAACTGGTCAGAATATGCAGATCAAAATATTACCTATATATTACCCTAAAAACCTTGACCATGCCTCGCAAAAGTGCATGCGTTTTAAATAGCTGTGGTGTATGCCGCCGGTGTTTGATGTAGAGGCCGCACGTTGGATGCAGATAAACGAGTGAAATGGGCTTAAATGGAGGCTCATATTGAATCTAACATAATGACATTTTAATTGTTTTAATAATTAGTAAATGTTATCTAAATCAATTTTACATACGATGAACTAGATTATAAATGATGGATTCATAAAAATCTCCTGTGACATCACAGTTGAGAATCTACATTGTAGTTGTTTCATAAATAAACCTAAATGCAGTGACCTGAAAAACACGAGATTCAGTTAATGCAACAGAAGCGGTGAGGTGATGAAGTACAAAGGTGTTAAAGCCTTTTCTTTCTCTAAGCAGAATAGGGGTTACGTCTCGTATGCCAGGGCAGTTATAGCAAAGATTTTAGAGCGGAGCAAGATATATTACTTAAGTCATAAGCAGAAGTACCACCGTGGATGCCATTTTGGTAAGCCCACCGTACATTCCTTATCTGTTTCGGCAAACGGCTAGTGCCACCTTTTGGAAAACATACGCTAAACTGTCCAAAGTTATTCAAGCAGTCATGAGGAGGTTAATTGTTGTCAATACTATCAGAGATAACAAATCGATATCTGTAATCTCCAATTATTGAGGAAAAAATCAAACAATCCGCTCAAATAATCTATTTATGTCGTCCTAACATAGGATGTCATAATTTATCATAATACAAACAAGTCTAATACATCAAGATGATTTCTGGCCTCTGTGATGAAAGGGCAGCTTACCAAAATGGTACCCATAGTGTCGAACTTCCATACTTCCTGATTATCAACGTATTTTCCGGCCAGTAAGCTATCTTGGCACGTAGTGCTTTAGAATCTTTGGTTATAGTATAGAATAGTTAGTGAATTGGAGGGGTGTTTAGTTTTTTTTTTTTTGTTTTTCCCCCCCATGCTGATGGCTAATTTTTAATGCATATCTTATTTCTTCTCCTAGCATGCAAATGAGGATGTGGAAAGAATGCTGCTTGGTAACAAGTGTGATATGGAGGACATGCGTTTGGTACCTAAAGCAAAGGGAGAGCAGGTAAATGTCTGTAATAGGGTAACAAACTTTTCCTACATGAAGTCACTGTACACGTAGGACAGCTGAGGGACGTGTATAATTGTTTTCAGATCGCCTCCGAACACAACATCCGCTTCTTTGAGACGAGTGCAAAAGCAAACATCAACATAGAAAAGGCTTTCCTAACACTTGCTGAGGACATTCTGCGGAAGGTAAGTCCTGTAAATCAGTGGTTGGCAAACCTTTTGCAGTCAGAAGTTCATCTTTCACAGAAAATTCCAGCTGATTCAGTATGGCCAGAAGTTTGTGGACACCTGTCCCTCACACCCATAGGGTTTGTTTGTTTTTTGAACATCCCAGTCTAGATGTAGTTACTTCTTTGCTGTTCTAATAACCGCCACTCTTCTGGGAAGGACTTCCACTAGATTTTGAAGCATGGCTGCAGGGATTGGTGTTTATTCAGCCACAAGAGCATTAGTGAGGTCAGACATTGGGTGAGGAGCCATTCCAGTTCATCCCCAAGGTGTCCATTTGGGTTGAGGCTGTTGCTCTATGCTGGACACTCAAGTCCTTATGATCCAACTTTAGCAAACCATGTCTTCATGGACTTCACTTTGTGCACAGGGCCGCAGTTATGCTAGAACATTTTTGAGCCCCTCAGTACCAGCAGTGCTACATCAAGCAAAGATATTCTCAGCAGTTGTAGGCTACCAACTTTGGAAGAACAGTTTGGAGAAGGCTCACTTTGGTGGTGTGATTTTCACGTTTCCTCAAACATCTATATGGAGAGAGAGAGAGAGAGAGTAGATATAGATGGATAGATAGATAGTGTGTTAAGCATGTTATTTAAGTGTGTACAGTAATATTTTGGCCATTTATTGTATCATTAGATTGGTATTGTAGGCATAATAAGGTGATTGTGGGCTGTGCATTTCACCAGTGTAACAAAATTATGCTTTCATCCTTCATTTAGACCCCCGGAAAGGAGCCAACCAACGAAAATGTTGACATGAACAACAGAAGCGGCTCTGCCGGGGGCAGAGGGTGTTGCAGCTGAACGGCCGTCACGCTGCTTTGCTTCCAAAACCCCTCACAACATTTACAATGCACAAGATTGATCTCTTACAACTATGTTAACCTAAACACCCATTATCCTGGACAAGACCTTTACCTCTCACTGTACTTTAACTATTGTACCCATGATAAAAACGGACCGTAAATCTCCCCATTTTGTGTTAATAATATCCGATCGCACAGGACCTTAGTTACTTTAGTGAAGATCTGAAAGCAGCACTGTGTACAGGGAAACCAAGTCAAATAATCACACACTTATTGAGAGATACAAAAGGGACACGTAACACTTAACCCTCATATTATGGTGAACTCTTGATTGTGCCTTAATGCCGTTTAGAAATAGGAGAGCTTAGTTTCTTGGACAGTTCTTGGATAGTGGATGAATGACTGAACTGTGAATGAGCGTTTTATCCGACACTTCCGCCTATAACATTCAAGGTTGTGCCTTATGACCTGCGGCAATGAAATCAAAAGACTGTTCAATGTTAATCCATGGCGTCACGTTTTTATACGCCCAGTGCACACAATGCGCGTAAAGTCACAGCCTGGCCTCATTGTCATGGTCTTTATCGTATTAATAACTCACGTACCAGTTGGCCTGAAGAGTCAGTGTAAGGTGTCGCATTCAAGAGAAAAACTTCAGACCTTCTTGTTTGGAGTTGTTCTCTTTAAAGATACGTTCAAAGTAATGACACACACTCATTTTAATGAACAAATGCTGCTCAGTCCCACTGATGTTTTATCTGTCTGAGATTCTGCACTTTAGGGACTACGCTGAACACACAAGTCCCAGATGCAAATATCTATTCTGGCTATAGACGTGTGAGATTGTTTTAGGCTTGCAAAGTGATCTATGCCTATTACCATGTCTGTTAAAATTTGCTGCTCTTTTGTATTTCTTTTCCTCCTTCCTAGGAAGTTGGTTTCAGCATGCGTCACTTCCCTGTCCTTTCCAGCATTAATCTTTAAATTTTAATCTTTTCATTAGACAGTTGCTGTGGGGGTACAGGGGGCCTTTTTGGTGATGGTGAGAGGAAGTGCAGAATCCACTCATATTTCAAAGCAGTGATTTATGATGTACTAACCGTAAAGGTATTTCGAACACGTCAAATGTTTTGGCTGTTAGTGATTTTTTTTTTTGGGTCAACTTTTTGGGTGGATTTTCTACGTTTCTTCTTAATATGCTTCTAAACAGGCATTACTAGTATTCAGTAAGTGTTGACTGGTATATATTGGCTTTCTCTCTGAATCTAAATAACAGCTTTATTATTGTTGTTATTATTATTATTACTGATACATACAACTTCTTACTGATACATTTAGCACTTTTTTTACTGATGAATTTAAGTACACTAGTTCATGGCAAGAAGACTTGAAAACTAGTTGTGAAGGTAGACACTGGCAATGCAAAATCAAACGCGGGATCAAACACTTTACTACTCGGCTAGTAAGTATGAAAGGTTTCTGAAATGTCGTGTTTTAAAGAGTTAAATTGAGGCTAGCCAGTGTCCACCTTCGATCAGGCTAAGAACTGACCTTGGTTTACATTTGAATAACTACGTCTGTAATAATAGAACATCAGAATAGTGAATAAAAATGTTTCTTGAACTAGAAGACTTAATAGCATGACATTTTCTGCTCACAGAACTGTGTTTAGGTAAAATTTAAAAAGGGAGTGATGGGTTTTGGATAGTAGTTTCATAGTGCAATAAACTCACTTTTCAATAACAGACCTGTTTTCTTTATTTAGGTTTCCAGGTTGAAAGTTGTGTTGGAGAACAGGAAGTGGCCTTTTAGCAATAGCAAACTGCACAAACGTGTATTTCATATTATTTTACTCAGGTAGTGCCTTATGGAGTGCAGTAGAGAACAGGAATGAAAAGTGGTGCTGTCTGTATGGGACAGAACTATAGACTGATGGCTGCTTAGTGTATAGTCTGCAGTCACATGACTTTTACATTCATGTGAAGCAATCAGCAAAACACCCAAAATGAACAGTGGATGCACTAATGCGTGCATGTCCAAATACAAAGAACAATTGAATTATGCATTTTGAACTGAGATACTGCAGGATCTGTACAATTTGCCTGGAAATTTGTTTATTCCAATTCAATATTGTTTATTCCAATACAAATTGGGGCAAGTGGAAGCTCAGGGGGTTAAGATGTTGGCCTACTGATCGGAAGGTTGGCTGTTCAACTCCAAGCACCACCAAGCTGCCACTGCTGGGTCATTGAGCAAGGCCCTTAACCTGCAACTGCTCAGTTGTATAAATGAAATGAATGTAAGTCGCTCTAGATAAGAGCATCTGCCAAATGACTAATGTAATGTAAAAACTTCCTGATGTGCCAGGCATCCACTAGCATGACTGTTGTCCTATATGGAAAAATCATTGAATGCTCATTAAGGTTTGCAAGCCTACAATTATTTGAGGTCAGGATAGGAAACAGAAATCCAAAATTGGAAAGTACCCAACTTTGGTGACCTCAAAGGTGAGCAGGACCTGTACATGTCTGTTTGCTGGTAAGGCTTTTTGAAAAAATTATTTAATTTATGAATCCGTCTTCAGCCCAAAGTAGCCTCAGTATTTACTTTACGTTAGCAATAGCCCAATGTAGCAAACAGTACACCCTAATCGTGACAATCTATTAGGCAAAACAAATTGAAACGCTACAGAAACGTTCTATCTAGTGTGAAAAATGCTTAAAAAAAAAGCTTGAAGAAACAACAAAGCAAAAATCCAAGAAGCAAAATGTTCACTACATATCCTGTGGTTTTCTGTAGGTTATCACTTCTCCTGTTTCAAAGCCAAAACCATTTTACTAATCTTTTTGGCTCTGCAGGAAATCTGTAAAATCCCATGCCTCATTCTATCTATACCCATTCGTGCAGCTGTGGACCAAACCTGAAATCATCATCATTGTTACATCAGTGTCTTTGCTTTACAGATGATAGAATCAACCATAAACATGTATTCAGACATGACTGATCTGCAATATTTTGCCATCCAATGTGACAGATAAACATTTGTCATGTGGTTTTATGACATCAGCTACACAGGCTCTAAACTAGAGAGACTTGGAAGATGTTGGCAGCATGGTGACATAGGTGCAAAATACTCAGGAGAAAATGTATAGATAGGAAAAGCACATAATAAACCAGTTAAAACGTGATGTTTATTCTCTCACTGACTGGTCCAAGTAAGTGCTAACACATCAAAATGGATGAATGTATGCAAACAAATCAAGAGCTGTAGAGTGCTGAATGAAGCATAATGCCAGCCTTACACCAAATGACATCACTATTTGCATGAACAAAGAAAAAAAAAATTATCAAAAAGTCGAGATGGAAAAAAAGACTCACTTAACACCACTATCCTGACCATCTTACACCAAACGATCAAGATGACAGGAGCACTCCCCAACTCCAGCAAAACTCTTATGATCTTACCCCAACATTGGAAATTTGTCTGCGACAGTGAAACCACTTATAAAGTCCTTTGGTATAAGGCTGGCATAAACGTATTGCATTGGTGCGTTTTACTGGTTCTGTTTTTGTCCTTTACCTAGACCACTCTACATTACAGTAATGAACTCCAATCCAATATGAATCCAACATGTACAAGCATTAACAAAAACAAAGTTAGGAAGCATGTTAAATTTAAAAGAAAAAAAACCCATTAATATTATTAATGGTCACATTACCTGTTTTATGATTTATTAACAAAATTTTCTTTTACACATTAACACATTATGACTCCTAAATGCAACAAGTTTTCTGTTTAAAAGAGAGAATTCTTTGTTGGCACATCTCTAAGGTCACTTGTGAAATCTTTTGTTCGGATCCTTGGCGTGTTCAAGCAAAAGTGCGCATGGAGTAAAGTGGTTCCCGTACACCTCCTCGAACCGTCTCATCTTCTCCACCAATTTGTCGGCGCCGAAACTGTCCACAAAGCGGAAGGGACCTGTACGAGTAAAACGCTGTATTAAATATCATTCATACCACAGAGCTGTTGACTTCTCAAAGTCTGACTGGTCAGAAGGTGTTGATTAACTTTGAACAACAGCACCGCATCATGATAGAAGTTCTGGCTGTAATTCAAACACTAGGACTATAATAATACACTCATTCTAATACGTCTACAGTAACTACTACTTCACTGGGAGTAGTTGTACATGTATAGCAGACACTCTTACAGAGGTAATACTGCTCCTTCAAGTTCCTGCCCAGGAATGTATTCAGGGTAAAGGTGTCTGCAGTTTATCAGTAACAAGCTGCATTTTTTCTGTCTTATCAGCGTCACAAGAAAGCAAAGTGACGATTATTAAAGCAGCTATAACAAAAGGTGACACCTTGACCAAATGTGTTTCACAGAAACAAAACTACAAATGGATAAAAAAAAAAAGTACAGCAGGTCATTCTTTTAAATAAATAAATAAACAAAAAGAAAGAAAGAAACACAGATGGAAGGAATGAACAAAGATTCATTGAGAATTTCCTTATCAGATCATCGCTGCTATTTGGGGCTTTTATGAAAAAGACACACATGTATTGAGCCAAAGTGTCCAAAGTTTGAATTAATGTTTAACAACAATTTTAAATCATGTAAAGAACTTAATTGTATTGTATTTTACAATTTATGACATTTATTTCTCTTAAAAATCACAATTAAAAAAAGTTACATTTCCACATAAAGCACCACAGAGTACCTGGTTAATAGGTTTTTCATTTGTAAAAATAATCAATAATAAATCGTTTTAAAAAATGAATACTAGCACCATTATAGATTACACAAACGATCTAATTTATAACGTTTAGGATTCTCACCTCCAAGGCACGGTGGGAAACCAAGGCCGAACACTGCTCCTATGTCGCCCTCCACTGGATTGGCGAGGATGCCCTCCTGCAGGCACAGCACAGCCTCGTTCACAAAGCGAGACACCAGTCTGAACTGCACGTCCGAGTCCGACGACCTGCGACGGGACAGATGATGAAAGCACAGCTCTTACTGCATCATAATGTGGTAAAAAAAAAATTTTTTTAAAAAATCACTACAGAAGCAGAACTGCTTGAAAACTTCAATAGCCATAATGCACCTGCATAGTAACACTTACACTGAAGGGTTTGCAGTCATCTTGTATTGTTCCAGAATGTCTCCTAGTTCAGGGTTGACGTCTTTGCGTTTAACACCAGTTTGGTAAACATAGCAGCCCTTACCAGACTTCCGCCCTAATAACGCAATCGTATAGACACTGTTCAACATTAGCTGCACAAAAATACAATTTCATGCCACGCAGCTTGATTGTTCTTACCTTTGAATCCTCGCTCCACCATTGTCTTCAGCAGCTCAGGATTTCCTCCACCGAATCTCGAGCCGAAAGCTTTGCCCAGGTCCTCTGCCACGTGAGCGGCGACATCGATACCCACTTCATCAGCCAGAGTAGCGGCTCCCACCGGGAAGCCGAAGCCTGTAGTCAGAGAATCCAGCTTCTTGGGGTCCACGCCTTCCTGTGATTTCAGGATATAGCATAAAGCTTTAAAGTCTTTACTGGTCTAAAAAAAAAAAGCATTTTGATCATTCATAACACGTATATTTATGGAAAAAAAAAAAAAAACAAACCTGCAGGACTCGGACTGCTTCGGCTAACATGGGAGCTAAGCACCTAGTGGTATAAAACCCAGGTCCGTCCTGCAATTAAAGCATTAGTGTTAATTACAAGAACACCGAGACGATCATTTAGAAGCATGAGACAATTCGTTAAGTATTAAATCATTTCTTATTTTTTATGATTGCTCTTTATCTTCTTAATCATACTACAGTGAAAAATGGGCCACTGGTACAAGTCACTCCTTCTGGAATCCAAAAAAAAGTGACGTTTTCTAAACAATTCACTTGGTTTCGTTTTCCAAAATACGAACAAACACAATTTAAAGCACATCAGCCCCTGACCAGAATAAAAGTACTGCAAGTTCCTGTACTGCATGAAAGCACTTAATACTTTCACAGCAAAGTACGAGCAATCCACCACGTCCAACACTCCATCTCATTCAGTCCTTTCCTTTCGCTTCATATCTGACTGCTTGTGTGGCTTGTTTGTTACATCTTGCACAATACCAATCCCAATGCAATGTCTAGTTCTTACATAAATCCACAGTAGATAAACTTAAAAACAAACACATTGCTCTACCCATTTCAGGGTCAGTAAACATAACTCACCCCAACCACAATAATGACTTTGCCTTGCTTCAGGCCAACTGCTACAGCAGAGGCGGTGGTGTCCTTAGAGGTTTTATCAGTAGTTATGATCTCCAGAAGTTGCATCTTGTCAACTGGAGAGAAGTAGTGCATTCCAATCACCTGAGCCAAACCAAAGGCATTAGTCATTTCATGGACATTAAAACTGATTAATCAAACGTCAAAAATCACCATAACAGGTCTCAGCACTGACCGACCTTCTCTGGTCGTTTACTGCCAGCTGCGATGTCTTTGATTGGGAGAGCTGATGTGTTGGAGGCAAATATACAGTGAGGAGGAATGACCTGTTGAGGTAAAAAATTAAGCATTAATGTGCTGATACGATATAGCACTGTGATACCTGGGTTACAATTCAATATATTGTGAAACTGTAAGCAAGATGATATTGTAATGTCTTAAACCTAAATTTAGGAAAGTTGGCAAAGGCTAAACAATAGGTTTACTAATGTTAACGTTAGCGGTGTGACCTCACGCTACTTCCTGTCCCAGTTTACCCTGATACGTTGGATTGGAAGTAGTGCTGCCACTAACGACTAATTTTCTAACGACCGATTTTTCGACTAATTTTTCAATTAATCGATTAATCTTAACGACTAATTTTAAAAAAATCAAGCGGTTGCAATTTTCATGTGTTCATTTTATGTTGAA
>JAQMCW010000005.1:14163172-14173496 GCA_030068335.1 Chrysichthys cranchii
GAAGTGTTTATAAGAGTGTGGAAAAGGTTAATAAGAGAGTGGAAATGGTTTATAAAGCCTTAAAATATATATAAATAGTAAAAATTAATGTGACTCCGCAGTATCGCGGTTTCACTTTTCGTGGGGGGTCAGCGGAACGTAGCCCCCGTGGTAGGGGATCACTGTACATGGAAATTCAAAAAATTGATCCCTAGAGTGTTATTGGAGATAAGATATCAAGACTGCATATTACATGAATGTTTTTAATTTTTTTTTATTTTTATGTTGCAAATCAAAGACAACAGCGTTACCATGTATGGCTAATGTAGGCTAAAATTTCTCCAAAAAGTGTAATATAATATATATTATATTTTATATATATCTTATTATAAGAAAATCACATATAAAGTTAAATCCACATTTATTTAGGTTGGGAGAAATCCACGTGATTCTACAACCTCACAGAGAGACATGGGGAATCCATTTTGATGTCCATTGTAGTTACCAAACGTGGTTCTTCACCCGATAAAGGGTTAACAGGCCACTGAACCTGATAGTCCGCTGTATAACTTGAATACATAATTAGCTCGTTACAGGAACCAGGGTTTGTGATTTGTCCACCCTTGCTGATATCTCTGATATTGTATTCCTCCTTCTTTTCCCCCCCCCAGGTGCTTGAGAAGTACCCAAACACACCGATGAGTCATAAAGAGATCCTGCAGGTGATTCAGCGAGAACGACTCAAGGAGATAAGGTGCGGATATCATCTCCCAGTTTCATATTGGTTTTATTTCATTCTCATTTGGTGTAGGCCAGATGCATTTAGTGCATGCATGCGCACACACGTACACGCGCACACACATCTAATTAAATAATTTCTTTTTTGTTGCAATGATCCTTTTCTCTTCCAGAAGGTAAGCTTATATGAGAGTTTATCCCCCTTTTTTCTTACACTAACTTCCATGTAGCAGACATTTGCATGCTATTAACATTCCCTAATTGACACGAGCATGCAAAGGACGTTAAAACCATCTAAAGGCAGACTCACTGGCTGTAGCTCTCACATTAGTGCTTTTTCATGACAGCGACTAGAGGCAGAGTCACGATTATTCTGCTCTTGTGTTATGCTGGTTGGTTTTTCACTCCTGTCCTTCAATCCCAGTCTGTACCTCTCAACCTTGAGCTTTTGTGCCAAGACTTCTCAGCAAATCAATATGGTTTGAAGAGAACATTATAACCTTCACAGTTGATGTTGTGGTACAAAAGTAATGATTAATGGATTAACTATTCATACTGTTAATATATTGCATATATATATGGCTTTTGCCTAGAGACATTTTTATTCAATACCTTTGTGTGCATAGGAATACTTTAATATTAAGTTGTACATGTAAAAGAAAACAACATTGCTGTCGTAAGTAAATTATTATTTGCATGTTAGGTCTTGAAAATACTACTTTCTTTTTTGCTGTTTGTGTGTGCTTATTAAACCAAATCTGTTATCTGTACCTTTAAATATATTTTCTCTAGTACAATATATATGCATGTACACTGTGTTACACTGTGCTGTCTTTACTGTATGCAGTGGGACCTCCCCCCTCGCCTGCCTCAACGCCATGCTCCACACAAACTCCCGGGGTGAGGAGGGGATCTTCTACAAAGTCCCTGGTCGGATGGGAGTCTATACACTGAAGGTGACTGTGCATAAGACTGAAACCAAAACCTAAGGGCAGCTTTCAAAAGAACAGGCAACATCCTTCACTGTGACAAAGGTTCCAAACAGGAAGATGTGTCACACCCTAAAGTGCTTAAGCAGATCTTTCATAACCACTGGTGCAATATTCATCGCTCATTGTACATGTCAGTGTGCCATCGCACCACCCCATCAATTAGCTAGTGACAAAGCACGACATAGACCGAAAACACTGCCATTGTTTTGCGTGGTTGTGTTTGCTGTGGATGAACGTCAGTAATGAGTGTTTATGCATGGCGCACACACCCTGTAATTGTGATTAATCTAAAGAGAAGCACAGTGACTCATTAAGATAAACCAGACTCTGACTTCTATGCATTTGTATATGCCTGTACATGCTGTTTGAGCAGAAGGACATTGCGGATGTGGTGAAGGAGCTATCAGAGGATGCTTCTGAAGACAGCAGTGATAACTTGTCTGACACGAGGAACACAGAAAACAGCACAAGTAGCAGCAGCAAAGAGAGCAGTAGAGGAAGGTGGAAGAGAAGAGGTACATCATTGTCTTATCTTGCTAATGATTCCGAATTATTGGGGCCGTAGTCATGGTCGTGCAAATGATAATTCATGCAAATTGGCACAAATGCCAGACGGAAATGCCTAATACAACACCAAGGACAATATATGGGCATTAGTTTTGGATCAGATTCTGTGCTAGATAGAGTAGCATCTAGAAGTAACCCATATACCGTCCTCTTTGAAAGTATTGGAGCGGCAAGGCCATTTTTTTTGTTTGTTTGTTTGTTTTTTCTTACATACTGAAGACATTTGTGTTTCACATCAAAATACGAATAGGAAACCAGAATAGATATGTGATCTTTGCATGTATTACATTTACATGTGTTAAACAACTTACAGCATGGCACCTTTGGTGGCAGATCAGCCAATGTTTAGGTGAGCAAAAGTATAGGGACAGTTGGTTTTAAAGAATGAATTAAAATAAGTAACACTTAACACATTTATCAAGCTATTAATTTAATAAATTTGAATAAATAACACTTAATATTTGGTTCCATATCCCTTGCTTCCAGTAACTGCATAAGGCCGGCAAACCACACTGTTGTGTTCTTATTTTGTGATGCATTTCCAGGCATGCACCTCAGCTTCTTTTAGTTGTTGTTTGTTTTGAGGGGTTTCTCCCTTCAGTCTCCTCTTCAGGAGGTGAAATGCATGCTCAATTAGATCTAAATATTAGGTCTTAGTCGGTCTAAAATCATCCAATTTTTCCCCCTGATGAAGCCCTTATGTTTGCAGTGTTTTTCAGGTTATTGTCTTGCTTCTTGTGAAGTTTTTCCCCATTAGATTGATTGCATTTCTCTGCTGCTACTGTATGTTACAACATCAATAAAGAGTAGTGATCCCGTTCCGGAAGCAGTTATGCAAGCACAAGCCATGACACCACCTCCATCAAGCTTGACAGATGAACTCGTATATATTGGATCATGAGCAGATCCTTTCTTTCTCCACACTTTGGCCTTTCCATCACTTTGGTAAAGGTTAATCTTGCTTCCAGAGGTTTTGTGGCTCATCTCTCTATTTCTTTCCGATTTCCAATCTGACCTTCTGATTCTTACTGCTGATGAGTGGTTTTCATCTTGTAGTATGGCCTCTATATTTCTGCTCTCAAAGTCTTCTTCAAATGATGGATTGTGATGCCTTCACTCTACTGTTTTGTTTCGTTTTTTTGGGGGGTGGGGGTGGGGGTGGGGGGGGTCTTCACAGTGCTCACAGGTTGTCTTCAACTGCTGTTATTTTTCTTGGTGACATGTTTGATGTATGGTTGTTAGTACACCAGTGGTTTTCAAATACAGTAGTTGTATTGGCTATGCCCAATGCTTTCTTCCTTTTCTCAGCTTCAAAATGACTTACTTTTTTCCTATAGACAGCTCTCTGGTCTTCATGTTGGTTTATCCTTTTTACCAATAAATAGTTTTAATAGAAGTAATAGTCTTCACAGGTGAAAACCAGGACTCAAACCTGTAGTAGCCGTTCAGTCAGTCTAACAGGAAACACTTTGGCAACATGACACTTATCATTCTGATGGCCCAATATTTCTGATCATTTGAAGAATGGGTTCCAGCAAAAGCTGCCTTGTTCTAAGTAGTTTAACACATTGTACATGTAAATTTCATGAAACAAAAGCTGAAGTTCTGCTCTATTGTCTTGTGTTCATCTTTTAATCTCAAACCCAAATGTCTTCAGTGTATAGCAAAAAAACAAAACAAAACAGAATTGGCCTTGTTGTTCTAATACTTTCAGAGGGTACTGTATACCCTTCTCTAAAGAGTTCTTCTTCTTCTCTTTCTTTCCTTTTCCAGCCACCTGGCTAAGTATAGCTTAAAATTTAAATTTGACAGTGACTGCATTTCACTGTAGCACTAGAGCAATTAACTGATGTCTCCCACATCACCCCATTACCACACTAGCTCCACTTGCTTCCTTTTGGCTTTTGGCTCACAAAGTCTAAAAGGTCTTATGCTCACTTACATTAAAGCACTAAATGTACCCCCGTCCGAGCCTCTAACTCTGTTTCATCGGACCCATCATCTCTCGGGGTACAAGGAAGACATGTATCATGACTCTTCTTTGTTGTGGCATGAACTTCACCTAGCTGTCTGAACAGCTGAGTCACTGGTTGTCTTCATTAAAACACTTGAATTAGCACGTTGTCTATCCATAATTTAAAAAAAACAACAAACAACACCTTGTCTTATTTTTTCTTCTTTGTATATATCTTCTCATACAGGGTTTTTAGACTGATGTATTCTTACTTCCTGGCCTAGTGAACTAGCATGGGTTTTTGATAAAAACTAGCCGCTCTGGATAAGGTCATGTTCTAAATGCCGTAAATGTAAACGTATTTGTAAAGGAAATGCAGTGCAGTGGGGAATCATAGTTACTTCTGGTGCAAAGTCAGCATTTTGTTCATAAAAATGTAATTCCCTGCTGATGGTGTTTCACTGAAGACATTAAGAGATGCAAGAGCAGTATAACAAAGGGCTTGCTTTCCCAGTACCGTATGCATAGTCAAATGATCTTACCAAGTGAATCAACATTTAGGTTTGTGTTGCAACTGCTTTATTTTTTTTTTTTTTTTTTTTTTTTTTGTGATCAGTACTCTGTAGTTTTGCAGTACTGTATATGTAGGAGATATTTAAGCTGTTTTTCCCCTTTATGTTCCCATTAGTCACATAGATCAGCTCAGCCTTTAAACAGGAAATGTTTTTTTTTTTTTCTGCAAAAAGAGACCACTTCCTCATCTTCATATACTTGAAAACTATAGAGAGCTATTGAGCTAACCGATGTAGCTTAGTCTAGCCTGCAAAAGTTTTTAAATATTACTGAACAATGCATCCTGTCAAAGTTGGAGACAACTGCACAAATTACAGTAAGTGGAATATCTGTGTATCCTTTTTAGCATGTAACTGGAAACCTTTGACAAGGCAAGTACTGTAAAGAACAGGAAATAATCATCTCAACAGAAGTATAGCAATCATGTTTTTCAGCCAGATCGTTTTTGAAAGTTTTTTCCCCCCTGAATTCTCTCAATATTCCCCTTTAGATTCCCTGTGCTGTATTTTTAATATCCGCCTTTATGGTATCACTGCATTTTAAGAGCAGAATAAATGGATAATGTACAAGTGGTTGTAAAGTTTTTAGTACTTTAATGCTTCTTAATCAGCATTATATTTTCTGGCTCTTTTTCAAAACTCTCAGGCAGATGTTCAAACGAATTGTGCATTAGCTTTTTTTTTTTTTCCTTCTTTTTTTTCCCTGAGGGGTGCAAAAATACTGATAAGAGCACAATGCACATCTTGAATAATTGAAATTATATCTCAGCACTTTTACAAGATAATTATCTCTTACAAATTGGGTATTGTGCATCTGAGTGGAAATGACCTTAATTAACTCTGAGAGAGAGAAAGAGGGAGAGAGAAAGAAAAAGTAAGTGCGGGTATGTTTGTGTGTATGCCTGCCGACTTGCACAAGTTGACAGCAGCATTCTTGTAACTTCTTAGGGCCAGCAAATCTGCAGTCACAGCCATCTTCCCCACAGTCTCGCTGCTCTTCTCCTTCAGTATCCAGCAGCAAGCTCATCTCTTCTTCCCAGAAACACAGCAAAAAAGCACTTAAACAGGTGCATATATCAGAACTCCTGTCTTTATGTACGCAGATTTGTTTAGTAGTTATGTTATGTGCATGCAGTATCTGTTGTATTGGTGTACTATGCATATCAAATGCATTTAAGTATTAAAATGAATATGTACATATAGTATAAGTTACATTACTCAAAGCTAAATAGCAATTTGATAATGCAACATTAGCAATTTAAGAATGTAAAACAAACAAAAAAAGTTGTTGATTAACTATATGTAATTTCATAACCCTGAATTGTTGGGTGAAATGTATCTAACAACACTGGAGATTAAAAAAAAAAACACTGTCTCTGCATTTTAAGGCTCTGAAACAGCAGCAGCAGAGGAATCAGAGGCGTCAGTGTGGGATCCCCGCCGCCTCCAGTCCACGAATTCTACTTAAAACTGTTAAAAATATGACCGATTCTGCATCCTCCAAAACTGGTATGTTGTCTAATGCATTGTATTTTTTTTATTTTATTTTTTTTCCATTTGAATGAAATGAATTCAGATTAGATGATTACCTTTGCACAAATCCCGATTCATTCATTGCATTAATGTTATGATGTATTAGTTAGGTTTGTTGTATCTCTATTACTACTAATTGAATTTAATATTCAGTTAAAATTCCTAGTAAATCTGTGTTTCTACCTGTTGTAGGCTGGGAACTAAAACAGTCAGAGCGTTGCCCCGCCAGTCCCCAGAACTCCACCTCTAGCTCCTCCTCCTCTGTCAAAGCAGACGTGTGCCACACTGTCGGTTCCAGGAAGATGTCTCAGCGATCCAGTCGGCTCAATGCTCGTAAGTTACCTTTTTTTACTTTTTTTTTTTTGGTCCATTTAATTAATTGCATTCGCCTAAACGTACACTCCTTATACTTCTTAGGACAGTTGAGACGAAACAAGTGTGAGATTGATGTGGAGACGCCTGATTCCATCCTGGTCAACACTAATCTACGGGCCTTAATCAACAAACACACATTTTCCATGTTGCCCCTAGAGTGTCAGCAGAAACTTCTGAAGCTCCTGCCAGAGATTGACCAGCAGGTATGTAAACAGAGAGAAGGATTACCCTATTGTTCTGGTTGAGAGTGGAAATAAAAGGATGATAAATGGAGATAACATTTTATAAAAGAGTATTACACTTATTGCAGTGACAGATTAGTATCATCTTGTATTGTAGTCATGCATGGATGGACTCCTGAGAGTAACTAGTTCTGCTTTGAACAACGAGTTTTTCACATCTGCAGCGCAGTCTTGGAAGGAGAGGCTAGCCGAAGGTATGTCTCTTTCCTGGTTTTCGTACATTATCAACACCTTTTGTAAAATATGACCTTCAATATGTTATGTGGTGTTCTCTGCAGGTGAATTCACCCCAGAGTTAAGACTAAGGATGCGGCAAGAGATCGAGAAAGAAAAGAAAGTGGAGCACTGGAAAGAGCACTTCTTTGAAAGTTTCTATGGAGAGCAGTAAGTGTCTTTTATGCTAGGTGTATATTTGTAAAAGCTGGGTTTGTTGGAGTGAGAAGAGTGCACAATTTATATCAAGCCCATAAATTATTATTCCAGGTCTGGATTAAGCCTTGAGGAGTCCAGAGATCTGACCGAGACTGAAAACACTCCTATGCCAGCTAAAGACTCACCCCAGCCTGGAAAAACAGAGTCTAGTGTAGAATCACAGAAGCCGAATCACACTGTTGAGATCACCCACAAGGAGCTGAGATCCAGAGAGGTGAAAACATCAGTGTCCATAAGCCATCCAGAACCAGAGTCCTTCCAAGCTGACCCAGGCAAGGAAAGTCTTTCGGCTTCTGATGAGGCATCTTCAAACGCGAAGACTGCATCTGTGACACAGGAGGAATCTACACCTACTGCAAAGAAGGTGGTGGAGCCATTAACGGTGACTGTAGATGAAAAGGTCCAGGAGAGCAAGACTAATATCCCAACATCTCCTCAAGAATCTAGTCCTAAAGGAAAGGATACCATAGAGAGTGAGTCTGTAAAGGTTGAGGGGGTTGTGCCACAGGTGTCTGAAGTTACCACTGAGTCATTAAAGCGGAAACTCTCCAGTGAACAAGAAGTAGCAGAAAAGAAACCTAGGGTTGCAGAGGGGTCACCCCCACCTCCAACAGAAGGTTTACCCCCAGCAACACCTTCAGTAACTGCATCACAGAGAGTGCCACCTCTTAAAGTAGGCTTTACTTTTACTTCTTATTCACATTTCTGTTTTATTGCATTTGAATGTAGTTTCTTTTGGATGCTGAAGCTGTTTCAAAATGTTTCTAGATCCCTGTGTCACGAATCCTGTCTGCCCCCGGAGCTCCAGGCCAAGTGTCTCCAAGGACACCTCATCCCTTGACACCACCTAGTATCCGCCCAGGATGCACCGGTGCACGCACTTTAGCTGACATCAAAGCTAAAGCCAAACTAGCTCGGGAACAGCGTGCTGCAGCAGCTGCACGTAGAGGATCTACTTCGGGACCTAGCTCATCTGGATGTACCTCTACACCCTCGCCAGTCCGGTCCTTGTCAGAAGAGTTGTCACCAGCAAGCAGTAGAAGTCAATCTGTGTCTCCAGTAAAGATTAGTTCTGGCTCTCCTCTCCTTGAGAGCACAGGAGTTCTCTCACAAACATCTCTTTCCTCAGGTGCTACTGGGCAGATGGACCCGAATTTTGTTCAAAACTCTAGCACAAACCAGTTTTTTTCAAAAGAAAACAAGTCCTTTCTCGGGTCCCAGATCGCTCAGCATGCATCAAATCCTCATTTAAAAGAGCACTGTGTTCTTTTTTCTGTTGGTGGAGTGCAGATATCACCTTCAAATTTGCTGCCATACAGCCAGAAAGCACAAGAGGCACCTTTGCCAGGGATCTCAGTGATCAAATCCAGCTCCTCAATTCCTGCCAATAATCCACTGGTTGCTCAGCTCCTTCAAGGTAAAGAAGTTCCCCTGGAAAAGATTCTACCAAAAATGCCAGCCAAGATAAATGTGCAGCCTGTAACTGTTGTAGCACAAGATAAAGGGAACCTGGGTGTTAGGACATCAGGGATGGGGAAGGAGAAACCTGCAGATGCGGAGGACGTTGGCAGATCTAAACTGCTGCATCATTCAGGCAGACCTGGGACCAGTGTGGACAAGTTGGACAAGAGCACCCAGGAGCAGATTCTCCACGTTCTAAGGCACAGGAGTCAGCAGAGCCGAATCTCTCAGCCGTCCCAGTTTGAGCCCTGCCTGCTTGGCTATGCAGAAAGCTCGAATGACCAACCAAGGTTCCGACTAGGCCTCATTGGACGAAAGAGGGTGTCCAAACCTGCCATGACAGGTCACTATCTGCTAAATATCTCCACATACGGCAGAGGCTCCGAGAGCAGCAAACGGCCTCATCTGGCCAACCTAAAGAGAGAAAATGTGGAAGGAGAAGAGAAAGAAGGGGTAGAACATAAAGACGGTCAACATGCTTCTTTAAAAGGACATTCTAATCCTTCTGGGATTAAAGTTGAAGAGCAAGGATTTCACATCACAAGACCAGATGATACACAAGGATACAAACACTGTCCTCAAATAAAGTTAGAGTCTCAGTCACTGAGTTGTTCATCCAATAAAGAAGAAGGTGGTGCTTCTACAAGAACCAAAGAAATCTCTCCAAGATTGCACCTTGACCCCAGTAAGCAGGGTATCTCAGGGCCGCATCAGTCAGGTGACTGTAAGCCACAAGTAACGTCCATCCAGTCGCAGAGTTCACAGGATGGACAAGAAACTATGACGGGTACTTTCTATGGTGGCACTATCAGCATGTCCATGCCTCACTCAATAAATCATAGCATCACCGACTCTGGTTCCTCTCCTACAGTTACATGCAGTAAACAGAACACCAGCGAGGGAATGATGTCGTTTTCCGTGACTGTCACTGCCATACCTGCCGGTCACCTTCTCGATCAGGGTAAGGGTGAAACCTCACCTGAGCAGGCCTTCATAGAAGCTTCTGGAATGGAGGACGTCCAGTCGAAATGCTACTGTCGGCTAAAAGCCATGATCATGTGCAAGGGATGTGGGGCCTTCTGTCATGATGACTGCATTGGACCCTCCAAACTGTGCGTGTCCTGCTTGGTGGTACGATAACGGCGATGAGGACCAAAGGTGATCTTAAAGTTAAACTATCTAGTAAGTTCAAAGATATTCAAGTGAATGGTGAACTTCTCACTGTGTCGATGTGTGCATAGGAGTTTGGCTTTTTTGCTGTTCATCTCTGGCTTTCCAGACATTTAATATGTACATGTACATAATTTGTGCAATGTTAGAGTAAAACTTCCTCTCAGTTCATTTACTGAAAACTGAGCACCTTGTTCTAGATGCAAGACTTCTTGAATAGTGGCAATATATAAACGCTGGTCATGTTCTGTAATATATATATATATATATATATGTATGTATGTATATGTGTGTGTATGTATGTGTGTA
>JAQMCW010000005.1:14216101-14226304 GCA_030068335.1 Chrysichthys cranchii
GTAAAGTACACTTAATAAAACCAGTTTATTTCTTTACATTCACTTTTATTATGTTTTATTATTGTTTTATACATTACCGGTATTTGTTATTTATATAGTACATTTCTCTTATTGAAAAACACGTAACAAAAGAAATTGGCGTGTTTTGTTGCGGATTTGGAACAAATGATTAGTAATTCCGTTAATTTTAATGGGGAAATTCGATTTGTCTTAGGACACTTTTGACATACGACCTTGCTCCAGGAACGAATTAATGTCGTCTGTCAAGGTACCACTGTATATAGTTACAGGACTAAATAACTGGACTTGCTGACAAGTTCTGGAATTTAAGGGGATTAAACTATAGGCTTTGAATGGAATGCATCTTAAAACCCCTAATAATGCACTGTGACTCATTATTATGATCTGTTATTAAAATTATAGTATGTGGAGGTTATCTTGAAACTGTGTTCAACTTAACAGTTGATGATGGCCTGGAAGACGAGGAGGTGACCATGAGGAATGGAAGGGAAAAAGGTGAGGTACTCTCATCATTATCGTATTTTTGTCACATTCATATTTCTTTGTCGGCAAACACCAACCTCCTTTGGGATTCCTTCACTTTCTCCACTGAATGAAATTAGGGCTTGCTAGTTACATACATAACTGTTGTTCTGTGATCTCTGGGTAACTGCCAAGGGGTGGTGAGATTCACCTTGATACTTTCTTTTGTATTTGTAAGCATATGGTGAGAACTTTGACCAAAGTCAAGTAGTGATGCATGACTCATGTCATACAGGCATCTTTCTCCAGAAGCGTTTCGTTGAGTCATAGAACCACAGTTAAACATGGAACTAGCATTCTCTTTCACCCCTCCTAACAGTCAGGGGCAGTGAGAATCTCGAATGCCAACAATGGAATGAGGAACAGGACTTCCCTCAGGACTAATCAGGAAGATCTCACACCACTAGGAGGGGCAATGTTACCTTTGTTAGAATATGGAGAATGTGAATATTGATGACCAAGTAGCAGCAACACAGACTTTTAATGCCCATGGGTGGCATGTCACAGTCTGGGATAGTATGACATGTCTGTAGGTCATGGTGAAGCTTTCTGTCAACCAGCGTACTTTCCGTGGCAGATGAACAGTTGGTCTGAGAATTGGATGGCCACCATCCAGTCTAGATAATACAACAGGATATGCTCTGCAGTTTTACCTTCACGGAAAGCTACAAGGTCAATCAAGTGAATCATAATGCTGGGTGATATCATCTTGTGCAGGAATCGTCTGTTTGACCAGAAGGTCAACCGAGACTTGCCTGGCCACTAACACATCTGCGGCAGGCTTATCACCAGAGCATGCAATTCCCCTACCCTGTGCTAAAGTGATCTCTAGGAAAGAGGCAGTTCACAATCCTACATAGGCTTTGTGGTTCGGGGATCCCACCGAAGCTTTTAGGAAATTATAGTGGATGGGTGAATCTTTCATCTCTCAGAGAGGCCATAATAAGCATAATAAGCCTCCAGAGAGATGCCATGCATGGTGCTATGGTGTGCTGTGATGACTGCCATGCACAACTTTAGTGCATGTGGGGAATTGCTGTCTAAATGTCTTTGTAGAAAAATTAGGATGTTTGGAAATAGGCAATTCAGCAGATCCAGGAAATAAGATGCTCAGACGTTTTTTTTACGGAATAGCTTCCACTCAAAGGTGTACATGGTCCTGGATTACCAGGCATTGCCTGGTGTTCCCCTGCTAGTGAAAGTAATAGTGCAAGCCAAGGATTTGTTGGCCAATTTGAGGCCATGAGTAGGACACTGTGTCCTACTTGCTGAATTCTGTGCGATGCTGAAAGTGAGCATTAGCCATGCAAAGGCAAATAATAGGTGGTGAGGTCAGTCACGGGCGATTATTCTTGCCAAAGAGTTCTGTTTAACCCCGCCAGGCAGAACTACAATAGCCAGTGTGTTGGCCTGCCATTGGCGAAGCGGTGCACCTGTGCCTCGGCAAATCTTTCCCAGATCTGGGTTACCATTTCTTGGTGTAGACGGCACTCCCCTGGATGTATACATGTGTCCACTGCACCATTGTACAGCACTTGCAGATAAGTTGGTCTTAACAACAATAAGTTTGGATTGGCCCATCTGAGGGGATTCTGCAACGTGGAGAAACCTTGTCCCATTCTTATTTCCTTCTTCAGATACTGCATTTGAAAATGGCGGTTCAATCTTAGATTCTAGCTTAGCTACATCTGCCACACTGTCAGAGTAGGTGATGTCCGAGTCAAGCCCCAAGTCCATAAAATGGCCAATGCTGCAACATCGACCTGACAGCTGGTGTCCCCCTTCAACTTCTAAATGGTTCAGACACCATCCCTGTTTGGAGGAGTGGATACTCTGTAACTCTGTGTGTTTGTAGTCACATGCTGGTAAGTGAATAGCTCCATATTGTGTACACGTGGTCCAACATGTGTACAGATTAGAAAGAGATGGCAGTATGACAGTGGAATGTTTTCAATACTCTTTTATACATCACTATGTGACATTCTCAGCTAAAGAAGGTATATAGATGATTCTCACCTTTCCTGGTGGTTAGGAGTGGTGCAATAAAACCAACTTTAGTATCAAAAAAACAAATAGAGGGTTGAATAAAGCATCACCAAGGCACATTTATTATTTTTTCCCCAACTGACAGTATTTGATGGCAGATGTTTCTAGAAGATGGAATTCAACTTCCACTTAATTGCGCGCCCACGTAATTCAAATCCAAACAAGGGTTAGCACTTCAGCTGTGTTTTAGCTCTCCTTTCTGTCTGTTTTCTAGCTGATTCTGAGTAAAACAGTATGGAATGTTACATGTGAGTATAACTAATAAAAACACTCAATAGTTGTCTTCTCTGCACATCACAAACGTTCGACCCAGCAATGCCTGTGTCTGGAATGTTCCTTTAGCAAAGAGCGGTCACACTCCCTAACCTTAGTCTGTGTTTCGTCCAGTGTCAGCACAGAGGCATTATGGGAACAGGCACTCCACCCCCTCGTTCTAAATGTCTGGATGTGACGCGCGAGAACCAGCGACAGCAAAATCCTTCCTGGCATTAGCACATAAAGTAATGCATGCTCTTCCCAGCCAGGTTTCACTATGTGAAATGAACACTTCATCACATTTTGCAGAGAGCAAGCTGTATCTACTAAGGAGAATAAAAATATATATAACGCTATATGTCTATCTGTATAAACCTGTTGTAATTATGTAACTTTTTCATTCATGTCTGCAAAGGAATGGCTTGTCTGTGCTTTGTCGCATCAAAAACGTTATTGATTTCTGTCTCAAAAACGGTCACACTGTGCATAGTCGGTGTTAACACTGGGAACAACTCACTGATCTCAGCTGCAGCTCTTTTCCTATAGGTGTCCTCCTCCGATAAAGATTTTGTAGAATTAGTGACAATGTTTCGTTTGTGTTGTTTGAGTTCTGCATGATAATAGGAGGACCCTTGTCTTTGACCTGCATGTGGCGTTTTTTCTTTTAGTTTTTTTGTTGTTGGTTTTTTTTTTTTCATTTGACTGAAATGCGGGCGTCCATCCTCTCACCCACTTTGATCATGTTCATGAAAACTGCTGCTAGTCCACTCAGCCCAGGATAAAGCACTAGGTCAGAGCTGTCTTATAAAGCCAGGTGTTTGTCAGGGAATCTCTGTGCGGATGCTACTTTAAACCACTTGTTACTGTGCGTTGATATATGTTTTAAGTTCATCTTTATATTGTACGTCTCTCGAAAGCCTTCCAGTCGCTTCTCAGTCATATAGATCCAATGCATTAAAAATGCAGTCCGTTTTAAAGAGTATAAGGGGAAAGACATAGTTCTGTCTGTATAGCAGTTTAGGGTGCATTCTGTTGGAGTGCAGGTGTCTTTCTCTTACAGTCACTTCAAAAGCTTTTTTTTTTTTTTTAGTCAGTAGTCATGCTCTAAAGAAGTGAAACTGGTGCTCAGGGACTAGGAATAGTGGCAAAGATTGTGAACAAATGCATAGCACTGACTTCAACCCAATAAGGTTTCCAGATCAAAGATTAGCACAGACCATAAAATGTTTATAGATTGGCCTGATTGGCTGATGATAGTCAACAGAGCTGTTGCAGGAAGTTCCTGCTGGACTGTGTAGAGAGAAGATTAGATGTACATGGTGAGATGAAGGAAATGTTTGAAGGGGGGGCGGGGGGGGTGGGGGTGTTAGGCTTAGGGGCTGTGCATAAATATTTTGCTGATCTCTCAGATGTTAAAGTTTTACAGTTTTAAAGCTTTACAGATATGAGCAAGAAAATGAAACTGTACTTGAATTAAAAACGAATTCAGGTTCAATAATTGCATTCATCGAAATATAATGTATATAACTGTGTGTTCTGCTTATTATATTGGTTTGATGGAACTTGAAAGGCAATTAGGTGTTTCTTATCGCATAAAAAAGACGAAATATGAACCTGTTCCTTTCTGAGTATGATAGAAATCTGACTAGTATGATTAGATCAATTCTTTGAAGATTGTGTCTTGAAGTATGGCTATTAAAATTACGGATTAGTAATATTATTTAAGAGATCACTTTGTGGGAGACAATAGATGGGCAATAGGCAATGATCCTTTTGTTTTCGTTCATATCGTATTTCTACACAACAAGCATATACTTCTGCATTACTTCTATTGAATGCCTTCATGAATAATAAGTTCTCATTACTGTAAAACACTGTGTGAAATCAGACGTTTCTTTGGGAACAGTAGGTGTGCATCATGAGGATTTCTTTCTTTTGTTTTGACATTTGATGGCAGTTGATAATAATGCTTAATGTGTGAATTACAGAAAATAATAACTGACATTTTAGATGGAAACTCGACTCCGTTGTCTTGAAACGTTCATGTCGAATGTATGGGCTTTAAAATCCAAACTCGGTAACTCATTTGCTTTGTAATTCTTACTGTATGATGTAAAGTACAAATTGAACTGATTTATGCTTTGAAAGGTGGATAGGAATGATCATGTTGTATCATTTGCTACAAATATGAATGCAATCTTATGATGTAGGTGTGCCTAGATGTACTGTATAAAGTGCTCTATAAAAAAAAAAAGTATTCTGCACATGTGCAAGTCAACGCTTAGATAGGAGTTTTAGTATGTGACTTTGTAGGAATGCAATTATTTATCTGTGCTCATTGGAAAACTTCTTGTTCTGCCTTTACATTTGTGCCAAACTGTTTGCCAAACTTTAGTGTGTCCTTCCGTCTTTGTTCTGTGTGTTTGTGTTTAATCACAGCCTCTGATTATGAATTTATTGAAATAGTCCACTGAGATGGTTCGCAGTCATGAAAGCTTAAACACTATACATATACAAGTTTGCAAAATTAACCCTGGGATCAAATATTTATTAACACTGTTCCGTATGCCACAAATTCCAAACGTGGATCTGTAGTCTCATACTGTCTGAACATACCAATACTTTAAATACTGCTTTAATTTTTAATATCCTGTCGTAATTCTATGATTTGTTTGAAAAGCCAAAACTTGTCACTTAAGATGGTATGCTCGTGCTAAATTAATTTTACATGTCAGGGCTTTGCGGCTGTATTCCTTGTTTATTGCAATGTTTGACTTTCAATACCATGATTTATGTCTATCAGATATATGTCTTTTTTTGTAAGTTATTAAAGGTGAAATATAAAAACGTGTGTGGCTGAAATGCGTTTTTATATCTTGGTGACAACCAAATATTATTTTGGTTACTAAGGTTAAGATTAGGGTTAGAATTAGGTGCATGTAATTAAGTAGCTGACTTCATAAGTATGTCAATGGGAGGGTGTGTGTGTGTGTGTGTGTGTGTGTGTGGTGTGTGGTTAGCCATCACTGGAGTGCTGCCACAGCTAAAATAACTTCGTATGCTGACTCTGGCTAGATTTGAAAGGAAGAATGCATGGTTACATCATGAGACCAGACACTTTATTCAAAGAGAGCTGCAACTGACCTGGATCCAGCACAGGTAAGGGAGAGAGAGAAATTGTTGTTGCTGAGTGGTGCCTTCTTCACGTCTGAACCTGTCCCAGCCAGTCTGCTCTGCCATGTCTCATACTGCTGGCTACAGAGGTGCTTCCAGTCCACTGAACCACATCAGCCGTCAAGCCATCACCCACTCTCTCACAGTCCTTTCGGTCTGTCCTTCTAAGATAGTTGGAACATGAGCTCTCCTCCAAAAAGTCAGACCTAGTGTGCTTTTGATTCTGAGGGCTGAAATTATAAACTGTCAGGGCTATTGTAATTTGTAATTTTGTTATATAAAATGCCAGACTCAAACTGACACCATCCAACTTCATGCAGAGGGTACTATTTCACGATAATCAGAGTCATTTTGAGTTATTTCTTTAATAGATCAAATCTGGTTTTGGGCAGGGGAAGCAGCTAGTACACAACTGTAATAAAGTATTAAGTAATTAGGAAGCATTAATAATGAGTTATAAGTTGCTGTAAACAAGCATAAAAGCGTTCACCTTATCACTAGGAGATTGCAAGCTCAAATCCTCACGATACCAGAGCCATTTGTGGCTGGGAGCCAAGGGAGCAAAATTGGCAATGCTTTCACCCTCCACAGTTGGTATCTTTTGTATGACAGGGAAGAGCTGGTGGGTGGGAATTGGTAAATGACCAAAGTGAGGAGTAAATTAAAAAAAACAAAAAACGACAGAATACTGTAAATAATTTGCCATATTTGTCCACTTAAGCTACTGGCAGGTCCCCCCAGGGGCTGGAGACAATATTGCCTAGAACAGACTTTACCCTGTGGAATGGCTTTAGGAAGTTCATGCTGTTTAGCTTATCTAACAGCACCTTTGATAAAGCACTGTTGAGAGGCTAATGGAGACTGTGTTGAGCGACATACGAAGAACCACTTGCCTACTTGGTCTACATCCTAGTCCTGTTCGACACTGACTATGTGACATACCCTTGAAAAGATTTTAGTAACTAATATAACCAAACCCTAGCTACATGAATGTATGAAAGCCATTCATACCCTAAACCTAGAGCAAGGCTAAGTACCTAAAGGTTGAAAATATGGCAACGGTTACACACAGGCAAGGTAGTCTAGGTGTATATAACCAACATCATAAGAATGCCTGCTCATCAATGTTGGACTCCCACTGGAGATCCTCCATGAAGTTGTAGTGTGGTGTACAGTGTGAAACTACAGTGAAGACCACAGATGGTGGTTTTTCAGCAATGAAGCATGCCTTTTGTGCACCACATCTACCCATCTACACCTACAACTCTATTGCAGCCTCAACTGAACTGTGTGAACCTCACCTTCTTGCACCCTGTGTAAACAATAAGCCAGGGTTTTGCTTCATGTAAGCCATGGGCACCAGGCTTCTGCTTACCTTGAGGACTATGTTAGGACTAGTTTTAAGATGGGATTAGACAGCCTGGGAGTGCAGTGTGGCTGTGTGTAGGACGTTCAAAAAAGGCTCCCTCTCTTGAATAAGCCACAAGCATGCATGGAGGTATATGAATTCAAACTACCATTAGGCAGAAAGTTCTAATATGGAGTGATAGTGAAGGGGGCTATGCTAAGGGTGTAATGTTTTTAAGTGTTTTCTAGAAGAGCTGTTAATAAAGCTTCAAAAGAGTATGGCTAGAAAACCATGTGGCTGACTTTTACTATACTGTTAATGCTACTAAATCTCTGTGCTTATCACTGTAAACATTTTGAAGGGGGTAGCACTAACTTGAAAGCATGAAATATTTGTAATTCGTATAACATGTCATTTAGTTAGCTAGTGTCATGCATTTTTCAAACTATAGCATACCCAATGTCAGAATGTTTGGTTAAAAAATGAGCTAGCTACGTGATTCAACTGTACAGTGTGAATTTAGCTAGACATTACATTAAAAATACAGTACACTGAGATAAAGTATTCTGTTTTGTACTACTCTGCTAGTACCCCAGCCCTGCCATGTCATCATATTTTTGTCTTGTGGTCGTGGATTTCACATTTCAGGCAAAGGTAGAAGACTTTACCTACAAAAAGTCGAACACTTTACCTACAGTCTAATGCCTATGAAAATAAGAACTATTGGATTTTGACCAGCTTAGTAGCAGTGGCAGTTTTCAATGTAAAATGTTTAGTTTTAGTTTATGTACCTCATATCAGTCCGATATGATACGCTGGCTGCTGGTTTCAAGTTAATACGTTTTAAGGCTACTTTTGCTCTTTCAACCTTCTCTGCTACTCTCCCTGCTGTAGTAGCGTGCCTAACATTGCTAGACATTGAAACATAGAAAGAAATGGACGCATGAAGTATACAGTATGTGAGTCAGCTAGCATAGGGTTTCACCCATGAAAAAGAAACAAGTTTGTATAGAAGCCTGAAAAGTCAGCCAAAGATGAGGACAAACAGATTCCACTTTGCAAACTGTGAAAACTTTAAGGTTGAAGAGATGGAGAAAAAAGGAGATCTTGCCAACCTGTTGCTAAAGGCAACAGATAACAAATTGCCACTTGCATTGGTTGGAGTAATAAAATTATTCCAGATTGTACAACCAAATAAACTATTTTAAGAGCATGTGATAAATGTTGTTTTCTTCAGTATTGAGACAAGGTTACCAGTTAGTTAACTGAAGGGCACGGTGACATCTGACCTGTTATTGTTACATGTCAGTCATGTGCAAATATCAGTTAAATCTCAGAAATTTCAGACCTCAGGTTATAGGTTTGCACAGTTTAAGGCCACAATGGGCTCTGTTTAAGTGAAAGGAAGCTCGCTTATGACACATTGTTACTCTTCAGACAAATGGTTATGATTGGGATGTCCCCTGAGGAGCAGCACAAGGTAAGACTTGCCTTTAAATTTCAGTAATAAATACAATTACAATTTAATTTTAAATGTTGACGTTGATTGTTGTTATTTTCTTCACTTTAGCCTGGCCAGGGTTGCAGTGGATCTGGAGTTTATCCCAAAAATATCGGGTGTGAGGCAGGAAAATACACTCCAGATAGAACACCTGCCCATAACATGGCACCATGCACACACATTCACACCTACAGTGGGTAATTTATCATAGCCACTCCACCTGTAAGTATGTTTGGTAGTTTGAAGAGAACTGAAGAAACTGCACAGACAGTAACCGTAACTCTGGATCAAACCAGGGACCCTGGAGATATGAGGCATCAATGCTACCCGCTGGGCCCTGGGTGCTGGTTGTGACATTGCCTCTCAGAAAGCTGATAGCCTTTGCCCTTCCTGCTTGGTAGGTGTCATGTATTAGAGAAGACATGTCTGGTAGGTAGGAAGTCGCCATGACTTAAATGTCCACTGTTTAGGCTTTAACTACTTACATACCTCTTCCTTATACTCCATTTCCAAATGCGTATCAGTACACACGGTGGCTGTCAGGTGTCAGTGGCGTACTTCCAAGTACTTACATTTACACTTCCTTACCTTTTTTTTGCTAAATAATAAGTATGATCCTCTGTTTTTCAACATTTGGGTTGTCAAATTTCTTAGCCAGCACCATCAAACACTAATTCCGTGCATGTCTTCTTCCTAGTCTTCTTATCATCTTCTTTATTGTCCTTCTGGTGCTTCCTTCCAGTTTCACACTACTACTTGTAAAAATGTAAATCATAGAAGTTGATCTCTAGAAGTTCTGGCCTACTGTAGCGGTGAAACATGCCGGCTCTGTACCCCGCACCCTTTGTAGATATAAACAACTTATTTTAACTTTAAAAGACAAAATGATCCGTACTTACAGGTAATTATATACTAATGAAAACCTACTTATGACTTCCATAAGTACAACCCGATTTCCTGAAAAGTTTGGACGTTCTTTAAAATTGAATAAAATGAAAACTTAAAGACTTTCAAATTACATGAGCCAATATTTTATTCACAACAGAACCTAGATAAAATAACAAATCTACAAACTGGGAAATTGTACACCTTTATCCGCTAAATGAGCACATTTCAAATTTGATGCCTGCTACAGGGCCCAAAAAAGTTGCCACATGGGCAACAAATGGCTGAACAAGCAAGAAAGTTTAAAAAGATTCAGCTGGGAGAACATCTAGCAACTACTTCAGTTAATTGATATCAGGTGTGTAACATGATTTGCTATAAAAGGGATGTCTTAGAGAGGCAGAGTCTCTCAGAAGTAAAGATGGGCAGAGGCTCTCCAATCTGTGAAAGA
>JAQMCW010000005.1:14231551-14242301 GCA_030068335.1 Chrysichthys cranchii
TTTCCTAGAGAAATTGAGCCGGATGGAAAATGGTCCTGGTTGAAAAAAAAAAAAAGCAAAAAAAAAACCCCATGTGTATTCCACTTGACTAAATATTTGAAACGAGTCGTTTTTATTCCTGACGAACACATAATCAGTGCGAAAACAAGCAGATTACAAGCCAGAAACAGATGGAAACAGTGGGGAAATGGAGGTGTGGTGTGATGCATTTGTGACATGGAGGCTCTTTGTCATTTGGGCAGACTGACAGTGTGAGTCGGGAGAAGGAGCTGGCTGTGGCGGACAGGCCAGCGTTCAGCACTCCGGCCCGCAAAGTCGGACGGCCCAGCCGCAAACGCAGACACCTCCTTGTGAGTATGCTGCAATCAGTGTACAGTTAAGCCGTAACATGAAAGTAAATGGATCATGACAACATATACTTTCAGGAAAAAAAAGCAGAAAAACAGGATACGCAGGGAGGGTTGTTGGAACACAAAATATAACGGCTCAAATCATTAACAGTCATGTTTTATACACCAACGCTGAAAACTCAGTTAGTAGGAAAAGGAAAGTACCTGAAAAGACAAGCATACACTTCGACGTTAGACAAATTTGTAGCTGTTTTTAAGGTATTTCTAATGCATGCTTGGATTCAAATGTGTAACTGTTTTGTTTTTGTTTTTTTTCCAAACCAGCACATTGTTTCAGCTTAAGCTAAATAAGACGTACATGCTCCTTCTCGCTCTAATTGCATAATTTATTGACATGCTCATTGTCTGAGGTATTGGATTTAATCTGGGCAGTGTGTGTACATGTTTACCTGCCTGGTTATTGGCTTGCAAGGTTGAAGGCTAACTGGGGCTCCAGCTCATGTTGCTCTGCACGTGTGTTTAACCTGTCTTCAGTTCTGACCCCTGACAGAGATCATGTCTGGGTCACAGGGTCACTGAGGTTGTTGCATAACACTCATTCTTTCTCACAGGTTGAGAGCTGACTCATTTATCTCCTTTTAACGCTCTCATGATTTCTCTTTGCTTTCACTGTCCCTTTTTTTTTTCTTTAACTCATTTCACTTTGCACGCCCACTAGGGTTCTTCTCATGTTCTTCTTTTTCACTGTCCATTACTCCACAGAGAACCCTCTCTGGGAACATCGGCTAGTGTTTTTTCACATGCAACCCCCCACCCCTGCTAAACATCCTCTGCCGCGGAACCCGTTTTCCTGTGTTTGAAAATAATCCTAGCTCTTGCATAATTAATCTGGAGAGGGCATGTCAGAGCACATGGCTCTCAGCCACCCCACATCCGCTCCTGTCTCTCCCTGGGGGCTTTCTGATTTTATTACCCCCGAATATACCATCCCTTCAACAGGTAATTGTGGCAATACTAGGGGAATTTCAGATCCCGCATCGGTGGACTGTCATATTGTCATGCTGCCTTTGACGGCCTCTGTGAAATATGTCTGAAATGCAACCCTGTGTGAAGATGTCCCTCAGGGAAGTAATGAGAAAGGTGTTCTCCCTCTCACAAGATGTGCTCCACTTTTCATCCTGACCCAGTAATGGTATTGTTTCCCCACAATCTCTGTATGTGTGTATGTGTGTGTGCTTTTCAAACACTATTTTTACACTCTTCTTGTCTAGCGGTTGTTAAGACAGCCCCTTTCCTGCCCCTTCCCCTTTTCAAAGAAAAAAAAAAAACAGTCAGACTGCACATGTGCAGGTTTCATAGCTTGTGTAGGAAAGGTGCTTCCTATAAAGTGTGCCGTATATTTTCGCTTCAGTCGACATCTGTTCATTGCCCATGCTGCTCTGCCTTTGATTTGTGTGTACTTAATGCCATGTTTATTGGTTGCAATTTGCCAGCTGTTTTATTATTTGTTAGAGCTGAGTAATGGTTCCTTTTTTTTCTGCTTTATGAGGCCGAGACTAAGGGCTGAAGAAAGTAAAACACTCGGAGCCCACTAGCTCCTTTTTGACAAACAGCCAACATTCCTCTCATACCTCCGCCCCTTTGTAACGTCGAGTGAAAAAAAAAAAGAAACACATGGAAAGAATGCACCATAAAGCATATACAGTTTGAGCTCTGGTGGAAGTAGAAATGCCCCGCTTTACCAAGTTTTACGTGTAATACACCCACCTCATTGAACAAGATTTTTACCAATACTGTACGGTATCTGTATCATATACAGTAATGTGCCAAGGTATTAACACGTGTAAAGAAATTCTGCATAGAGTAACCAATGAAATGAGAAGTTGTTAAGATCAAAAATTGCTGTAAAGATTTATTACGTACACTGACGCGCAGTTGGGGAAGGAAATTGCCTAGTAGGTCGTGCTAATTATCATGTAAAATTTAAAACGGTTGTTCTGCAGACTTTGACTGTTTCACTTTTTGTTTTTTTGTTTTTTTTTTCTGTTTTGTTCAGCCATGATGACGTCCATTTACTTTCCTTAGCAACATACAAATGTTTTGTTGGAAAGGAAAAAAAAAAAACCTGCACTTTTTCACTGCCACATAAATCTAAGACGTTTAAAGTCAATTAAATAGTATAAAAGAAAAATTAGGCTGCCTGTGTCTCAGCATTTCATCTTCCCAGATGAAACGTTGAGACCTGATTAAGTTCTCACACTCCAGAGAAACAGCGAGAAACAAGCAGTCCAGCAATGGCTCTAGAGGTTCTTTAGCATGAGACATAAAATGGCTGTGTGCTGTGCGTCTGCCTTCTTTGATTTCCTCTTCACGAGAACGGCTTTGACACCCAGAGCCAGTGAGGCAAGGCAGCAGCTGCGAGTGTGAAGAGCAACGCCACTGTCAGACTGGCAGCGTCATTCTCCTGAGGCCTTAAATCTGTCCTCCTTGATTTCAACAGTTTCTCATATCAATCTTTTACCACTCGTGAGTGCCCCAAGAGCAGGTGGTTGGATCGCTGGGTTGATATGTCTTTGTGTGAGGAGATTAATAAGTCGCTGTACAGGATATGACGTCATAAAGCATTGGGGCTTTGTGCTTGGCGTCTTGGGTGACTTGACACTGTTTTCATATGCCGGGAACCGTGTCCAATAAGTGATACATGCATAATAAGAACCATCGTCATATGGAATGATGTGGTTCTCGTCCTGTGGCCTCTCTAATAGAAAGGCTAAACTTCAGTACTGAAAGGAAAATATTTGGAAATGATCCCGTCTGCTGTAAAGAAAGCATTATGCAAAAGAAAACCGAGTCAATTTTTCAGGTATTTACAAAACATTGGTTTTTGAGAGTCTTCTGAAGTCAGTACGATCGACTGGGCACAGTATTAGCCTTCAGCCATAAGCACTCTGTACCCTCCCCCAACGCAAAGCATCTGGGCTGGTGGGGTTTTTAGGAGGAAAAAAAAAGATCACTGCTGAAAGTGTTTATGCCTAGCTGCAAAAGCTCCCCCTTTTCGCCCTCAGGTTTCTTTCATACTGTATTTATTATCCTGCATGCGGGGCAGAACCGTTTCTAACATTGCTCTCTGATGTTTTTGAGCAGTTAATGGTAGATGGAAAAGCAAACAACTGTGTGACGTGTTATTTCCTTACATTTCCTTCCATTTCAAAATTGTCCTCCTAGTATTACCCGATGCGTCTGACGCGTACGTTTTATGCCCCATTGTGCCACCGATAGCAACCTGAAAGACTAAATTGTACATGTAGTCCTGAAGAGAAAATTCTGTTGATTTAATCCATGATTTAAAGGAGACATTTATATAGTACTTCAACACCAATGCCTGTTGTTTGCTTTTTGTCAGCCCTCAAGTGTGCCTCCTATGGTTAAACAGCCACAGGATGAAAGTAAGGTCTGGTTACCAAAAATGCACAGAGAGAACACTACAGGAAGGATTGTGAAACGATAAAGATAGAAGGTAACAGCAGTAGAGGTGCATTGTAGTCCGTATCACAAAGATATAGTTCAGTTTGTAGCAAGCTTAAGCTGCCTGTGGTTTATGTCAAGTGGGTTTGCTTTTCCGGATAGACCTGCCATGGCTATTGAGAACATTTAACACATGCAAAAACCATACTTAAATTTAGTAAATGTCACACTTTCTTTTAAGACATTGTCAGAAAAGCTATACATCATAGAGTTGGGCAGTATGACAATGATGTAACATCAATATTGTGATAAATTGAAGCACGATAAACTTTTCGGATATCTTTTTCAGTCCTCTTTTTTCGGGCCACCCGACTAGATGCAGGGCTAGAGATATTAGCTCAGGAGAGTTTTCATAGAATAGCATGCATTATTTCGTTTTATTTAGCCTCTCTGGGTTGATTAATGAACTGACGCCATTGCTTGTATAAAAACATTGATGATAAAAGAGAATGTTTAAAGACTAGTGGACAAAGACATAGCACGCATGGTAATTCTCCTTGCGACAAATTTAAAACGGATGAGTCCATGGCGCGAGTCAAAACTTACCGTGTGAAGTATCACTCCGAAAAAAAAAACCCTAACCTTGTTAAGTCATCTTATTTATATCCATGAACCTAAATTAAGCATTGCATGTTCATTTTTGACACGGTTCTTTTTTTTTCTTTTTTTTCTTTTTTCTTTTTTAGAAATTTTAGTCAAATACCCCTGACCTAGAATAATTCATGACATACAGTGGATATGAAAAGCCTTCACATTGTTAAATTTGCCTGTATTTATGATGTAAAAAAAAATGAAACCAAGTTAAATCTCATGTCAGATCTTTTTTTCACCTTTAATGTGATATACCACCAAACCTGAAATTGAAAACAAATTTAAACATTTCTGGGGGAAAAAATGTGAGGAAAAGATTACAATAACCTGGTTGCATAAGTGTACACACCCCTTAACGAATACTTTGTTAAAGCTCATTTTGGTTGTAATACAGCACTCAGTCTTTTTTAGGTAAGAGTCTACCAACTTAACACATCCTGAACAGGCTATTTAATTCCACTCTTCCTTGCAAAAATACTCAAAAGCTATCAAATTGCGAGGGGATCTCTTGTGCACAGCCACGTCTTCAAGTCTTTCCACAGCTTTTCCAGAGGCGTGCAGGTTTTGTGCCAAAATACATCCTCTGATTTGACTAGAACCTCAAACCTGCTGAAGAGAAGCAGCCCCATAGCATGATGCTGCCACCACCATGCTTCACCATGGGCATGGAGTTTTCTGGGTGATAACATGTTTTTTTAATTTGTTTTTTTGTTTTTGCTTTGCAGCAGCAGCAAGCATATTTTTTTAGAATAATGCCCAAAAAGTTCTGCTTTGGTCTCATCAGACTATGACATATTTTGCAACATGTTTTGTTAAAATGTAGCTGGGCTTGGATGTTTGTTTGTTTTTAAAGAGGAAGGGCTCATCAAGCCACTCTATCCCAGACGTGCAGAATATGCATATCTCCATAATAAAAAGGGTGTGCACCCAGTCGCAGCCAAGTTCTTGTATACTGTATGTCTAAAAGTTTGTGGACACCTCACCATCACATCCATATAGCCATAGCCATAGACTTTCCCAAGGTGTTGCCACAAAACTGGAAGCATACGGTTGTCTAAAATGTCTTTGCTTGCTGTAGCATTAAGGTTTCTCCTTAGTAGAACCTAAAGACATAATACTCCTGTGGACAAAGTGTGGTTGATAGAGACATGGTTTGCCAGGGTTGGAGAGCAAGAACTTGTGTGTCCTGCACAGAGCCCTGATCTCAACCTTACCGAACACCTTCAGGTTAAAGCAGAAGGCCAACTGCACACTAGGTCTTCTCACGTAACATCAGTGCCTGACAGTACTAATGATCTTGTAGCTGAAAGAGCACAAATCCCCACAGTCACAGTCCAAATTACAATCTAATGGAAATCCTTCCCAGAAGAGGGGACAATGTTAAAGCAGCAAAGGGCAGGGCCTACATCTGGAATAGGATGTTCAAGAAAAATGAGTGTGATGGTCAGGTTTTTTCTTTTTCTCTTTTCACACAGGATCATATAAAACAGCTGAATATAGGATAGCATGTAAAAAGTATATAAAGTACCTCCTGCGTAAGAAAGTAAGAAGCAGTGATGGAAAAAATACAAAACATACTGCCTTGAATAAACGTGCTGCTACTATGGTAATACTTCCCCTAGAAAGTAAAAGTGGTGAACATTACTCAGATAAGTCACCTTACTAGTCATCTAGTGAAAAACTACTTGAGTTACAAAGTACTTTGTTTATATGTCTACATATGACACAACTAATCCAAAAATGTTCCCTGACTGAGGAGTGCATTTTTAACTTCTAATGAGCTAGGCTGAAACGAGAACCGTCTCAATTATCAACACCGTATAAAGAAAGGTAACTTTAGTTGGCTAGCTAGTTTAGCCATATGCTGTAGGGGATTCAGTAGCTTCCTAGCTTCCTTAGCTACTATATGTAGCTAGTTCATGTTATTTCAAACATGTTTTCTAGCTATAACCTTAGCTATCTCGCAAAGGTCCCCCTTGCACCTTATCCTGTAGCAACACGTAGATGTACTCAACTGGCAGTTGCTACTGAACATCCAAGTAATATCTTAATTTTAACACAGAGCTTTCATACAGTAAAACACCAAAAACAGGCTAGCTCACTTAGTTAGCTAATGGTTTATCTGTTTATCTGTGTCTGCAAGGTTAGACATTGAGCTGTGAAATGCTGATACATTCACAGGTTATGACTTGCATAATTTGCAGATCATTATCATGTGATTTCCTCTGAAGCGTTTGAAACTGAAAATTGGACTATTTTATATAACTCATGCAAATTAAAAAACAAAACTAAACTAAACTAAAGAAAAAACCGCCATTACAGTAAACCATGTAGTGAGAGTACATGTGTTTCATTACTTTCCCCCCTGGTAAGAAGTCATTTATTCCTGCTGCTTTATTGCATGGTGTGCTGATGATAAAGCAGTAATAATTGTCTTTTAGGATACGTCAACAAGCATGTGTTTATTATGTATGTCACTATTTATATGCACTCAGTTGCATATTTAATTAAAAGCAAATGTAGTGGTTTTGTTGTTGGAATGGATTTACTCCTGTCTGCAAGCTGAGCAGTCATGCTTATTACTGGAAGGTTAATGTATATTAATTACACTAAGATGCTGCAGCTGGAGACTAATTCAGTCTAATGAACTTGAATTTATATGGATATTGACAACACCTGGCTTAAATACAGGTTTATGTAAGTAAGCACTCACACTTTATAAGATGTCTGAGGTTTTCCTTCTTACTGAACTAATCAGGAATGACTTAACAAGGTTAATCATTATTAGTACCTTCCTCCTCCTTATTCACAATTTGTATTCCATCACGAGGGACTGATCGTAACCCCTTAAACTCCCAGGACCTTTCCTTCTGTATTCTTATTCATCCGTACTTTTCTTTTAGGTTTCATTGTATTTGCTGAATAAGCTGTAATAGTTATTGAATATGTTTTAAGATGTATCCCTGAGCAATAACTTGAGACGAATACATTGTGAAAGCTAAATAATAATTGGTTAAAGCTCCTTTTGGTTGTAATACAGGTTTTAGGTAAGAGTCTACCAACTTGGCACATCTTGAATTGGCAATTTTATTCCACACTTCCTTGCAAAAATGCTCTCGAGCTATCAAATGGTGAGGGGAGATCTTGTGCACAGCCACATGTTCAAGTCATTCCACAGGTTTTCCAGATTCGTTGCAGGTTTTGTGCCAAAATTCATCCTCTGTCTTGACTAGAACCCCAAGAGAAGCAGCCCCATAGCAGGATGCTGCCACCAGCATGCTTCATCATGGGCATGGTGTTCTATGAGTGGAAAGCTGTCTTGTTTTTTGCATGTTGTTTAAGCTTATAGCTTAACCTCTTAAACACTTAAGAGCTGTCATTCTTCTTTCTTGTAAATATGTGTGTTCTTTTCTATTTAGTTTCACTGTACAGTGGGACCTTGGATTGCGAGTAACTTGGTCTGCGTGTGTTTTGCAAGACGAGCAAGAAATTTTAATACATTTTGACTTGATGAACGAGTCTTATATAATCTAATATGACTAGTATGCATACATCTCGTCTGCCGAGCGTCACATGATCACAACTTCTCTCTCTTACTCACTGCGGGATTGTGGCTCACTTGTATAGTCAACATCCGCGCTAGCTTAGAAAAAGACTGAGGAATCCCTCACTTCAAAGGAGATCAGGGAGATGTGTAAAATATGGGAAAGAGTCCGAAACGTAGAAAGAGCCCCACCCGTATAAGGCTGTAGCAGTGCGAGCGATGAATTTGTTTAATGACAATGCAATGTCGCATTTCTGCAAAATCCTCAAAAGAAGGCAAAAGCAGCGATCATCGGATAGATTCCTTGTTAAAGTTGCACGAAAAGAAAAAGATCCCAGTGAGCCGACAGACTGTAGTGATTCCGTGAGTTGTAGTGAAAGTCATCTTACACAATAATCCACCTCCTCTTCCCTCTTACCTCACACCAGCCTCGATTATATTCCAAGCACGAATGTAAAGCTTCTTTAAAGAAACATTTTGATTACAAAGTGTATAAAATGTTTAAAATCTTATTATGTTAAATTGCGATTTGTGGTTATTGTTTATTTAAAAAAAGGTTATTTGCATATTGTATATATTTATTAAGTGCGTCTTCATATACCAAATGAGAAACTGTTTCTTACTTTAATGTCTTTTACTTTCAGTACATTAACACTGTGCTGCTCTGTAACTTTCAGTATTTTTGGCCCGAAAGTTAATACTGTCATTTCCTGTTGCAGGTGGAGAGTTGCGAATCACTGACAGAGCTGGTGGGCGTGTCTAAGAATCACAGAGGCCTCCAGTCCTGTTCACAGCTTCAGGTTCATAATGGGGATGTAGGAGAGAGGCATGGCAACAGATCCTCTGAAGGCTCTCGCCCCACGCAGGAGCAGAGTGCTCTGGAAAATGGCCTCCCTCGCCAGGCTGCCTGCAGCATGAGCCCTTCCCTGGAGAACGGATTTGTTGTTGCCCAGGACAAGTGCGACTCCGAGAAGGACAAAGAGGAGACGCTGCCAATTCTACCTCGCAAAAAACGAGGAAGACGGAAACTGGAGCGACCGACTAAATGTGAGTTGCGCTTAATGGTTGTGTTACAATAGCTGCCTGCTTTGTGAGTCAGTGAGTGCTCGTGGGCTGAGGGCCACGCTGTGTCATCATCCTCGTACAATCTTCAGCTTTTAGTGATGAATGGAGGAGTGTTGTAAAATAGCACTCCCCTAGCATTCTTTAAAATTCTAGTGCGTTTGGAAATTTGGCAGCTGCGGTTTTGCAGGACGTGTCATCATTCATTTACACGAAAGTATTAATTGGGAAAAATTGGAGTCTGCTTTCACAAAGAGAGCGCAATCAAAATACAGAATGTGCACATATTATATATATACAGTATGTGCAGAAGACTTTGGCTAGTCTTAAGGTAAGTCCAAATAAACATTAATTAAAAGTAACAGTTTTTTCTTGGGTTTAGTAAAAACGCTATTGAGAAGAGGTCAAGTTTGATTTCCAAACTTCTGCTTAAGGGCGTGCATTTAATTCCCTGACACCTAATTTAGTTTAATAGCTCAATCACATGCCCTAATGGTGGGATGTAGCAAGTGCATGACTGTATTAAACAGTAATCATAAAACCTGGAGAGACATCCTAGTTTTGAATCCATTAAATCACTTAACTATGGCTTGGTAGAGACAATTATATCATCTGCAAAATTCGGACAGATTTTGATTCATTATATTGTTCTTTTGGGAAACCTTCTTTTCAACGTAATAAGGAACTCCCAAACATCCTGCAAACTCTTTCAGTTATTTATCTTAACCCAAGTTCTTCAGCAACTGCCATAAATTAATGAGTACAGTGAAACTAAACATGATAAATATGTTCCAACGGCAAGGAGTGTAAAGATCTTGGCATGCTTGAAGCTCTGTGTGAAGACAAAACTATTTTTGCTTGCGTACGAACTTGCATGCTTCCATCACATCCGAGTGCCCCAGTAGGTTTAGGTGGTGTTGTGAAAATTTCATTGACCCATTTTCATGACTACAGGAAGGAAAACGATTGCCAGCTGCAAAGGCTTTGGTTAGCTGTAAGAAATACTTAAACAAATGATAATTCACAGGTAAGACAAAGAGTTGCTTATTTTGGTCCCAAAACCAAGGCAAAATGGAAATAAGATGCAGAAGGTGCATCAGACCGATAAATAAAATCAAGGATTGAGGACGAGGGTGAGTTTAAAATGCTTCTCAGACCTGTGTGTGTGTGACTCTTGGAATCATCTTGGGTATTTTTTGTCTGTAATGACTAGTCACGGGTTTAGTCACGTAGCTTTTGTGCAGAGTTCGCACAGCTCCTATGTGCACGACTCCTATTTGCGCCGCAGTTACATCATATTATCCATGGAATTCATCAGAAAACCGCCTTCGCGTAAAGTGCGCCGAGGGCTAAGTCTGGACAAACTCCCCGATAGTGGGAGATTAAGGGCTTGAGACCTCCTTGATGTCACAGGTGATAGTTGCAGTATTATTCGCCACCTTGACCACGGTCATGAAGAAAAGCTGAAGCTGATTATGATCACACAGGTAAGAAAAAAAACAGTCAAGTGTTCGGGAAAATGGTTCTATGGGAGATCACAAACATAACAAACACATATACACATAATATACAAAAGCACATCGCTAGTAAACACTTATATTATATATATATATATATATATATATATATATATATATATATATATATATATACACATACACACACACACACACACACA
>JAQMCW010000005.1:14253226-14276652 GCA_030068335.1 Chrysichthys cranchii
TTATTTCAGTGACCATTGTGGGTTTTTCTTTCTTTAACGGAAGGGTACCAACAATTTTGTCCACGTCTGTACATACAACAGAATTCTGGACTATTGTCTCTGGGTGGAAAGTTCAAGTTTTTCAGGATTTGGGCAGTACTGGCCTTAGTTCTGCAGGATTAAAAATCTCCTGCCACAATCACAGCTCCCTCTGGACGTGCTTTTAGCTGGCTGTTGATAGCATCACGCAGTTTCTCCAGGGCTAGCTTGCTGTCAGCATGTGGTGGTATGTAAACAGCCATGATTATAATGGATTATATCTGCGGCTGCTGTGCACCAGTCATTATGTACATGTATACACACTGCTCTGCCTCTACTCTTCCCAAAGTGCCTTGTCCTGTCTGCATGGTAATAGAGTGCCCAGTAAGTTTGAATGCCATGTCCGTAATGGTGTAGTCCAACCAACCAGTCTCTGTATTGATCATCACACAGCTGTGTATGTTGTGCGAGGTAATCTTAATCTTGGTAAAAAGTGACCGGGAGTCCGTAAGGAAGAGACTTGGCCGTGCTGTTTTGTGAAATACACTATATGTCCAAAAGTATGTCGACAGCTGACCATCATACGCGGGTCTTCGGCAAAATGTTGCCACAAAGCTGAAAGCACACAGTTGTCTGGAATGTCTCTGTATGTTATAGCATTGCAGTTTCTCTTCACTGGAACTAAGAGACCTAAACTTGTTCTAGCATGACAGTGCCCCCCGTACATAAATCAGATTCATAAAGATGCGGGTTGCCAAGGTGAGTGCGTGAAAACATGAGTAGCCTGCATGGAGCCCTACGACCTTTGGAAAGAACTGGAACTGATACCCATTTCACATACAAGAGCTGTTACTGTACTGCTACAATCAACATGGGGTACACAACAAATTTTCGTTCCCCCTCATTGTTCCCTAACGGCAATGTACCGGGTGTCGTGTCTTCCCACCTGACTATATTAAACGGGATGCTCTGGTGCGTGAATCTCCATGAGATGTGTAAAACATGCAAGATTATATGACCCAGTTGGCTTGAGTAAGGGGGCGTCGTCACCAACCAACTTGGCTGGCTAGCGATCTATGAGATGTCGAGATCAATTATTGAGGACCAGCAGTATAAGCATGAAAGGTGAGGAAAAGGAATCTGTTGTAGGCAGCACGAAGATGAGGAAGTCAAAGAGATGGACAGAATAAAGGACTAAAGCACTGCTTTCTTGGTCACTTTAGGAGGAAATGAAGCAAAGGATTGGGTACCGCTGTCAGTGGATAGTCAAATGATGTCGGGTGAAGTGGAGAAAAAACTGTATAAGGCAACCCATAGCTTCATTTTAAAATAAGTTTTGGACACTGTTGGATATCACATATTAATTAAGCAATAACACACTTGCTGACACCCAAGAGTGCTCTTAGATCAAATTTTGTCTGTATCAGGTTTGTAATTGAGGTCGCCAGTAATAATAGCCAAGCCAGAATTCAACCTAACAGCATGGTTATGAACGTGATATTGCGTTTATACAACAGTTATTAATAAATGAATATCAAGCAACTGCTACTCCAGACACAATATGGTCAAATCTTTTCTTTATTATTGCCCCATCAACAGAAAGAATTCCCAGAGTCGCAGCTGGGTAGAGCGTTGCGTGTTGCCATGGTAATGCACAAACTGACTGACAGCCCGTAGTGAGTGTAGCAGTGGGTTTAATATAAGGAAGTATTTGCAAACACAGACAAGTGAGCGATCCAAGCAGTAAAATGTCCCAGTGCCATTATATCAAATATCAGCGGTCGCGGAACGGCACTCGACCAATCACGTAAGCAGCCCATAACTAACATTTTTGTAGTTATAAATATTATTCAGCAAGTCCTTCAGGGTGGATTTCTCCTTTAAGAGGAACATGGTGTGTGCAGTGCTCATTCAGCTGCAGGCAGTCGCTTGTAGGGCATCTTTCCAATGTCTTTCCAGTCTTTTGCTGGCAAGATTAAGTTCTCCTTCTAGTAATGTAGGGTACAGTGAGAGCCTCCGTGTTACATAATTTTCTGTCGCCATGGCAACCAAAGGGGGCCTACTATTGGACGACTGCTCCCCCCCAAGCCTTTTCCCTACCCTCTTTGCCCTTTGTCCAAGCAAGACCGAGGAGAAGCTATAAAAATGTCAGGGCAGCTGAACATATTGCCAAATTAGCAGGATACACAGTTGTCTCGTGATCATCGTAACATTCCAGTGGAGCAGGCACCCACATGGACGGTTGGAATTATCCATCGGGTCAAGTCAGGGTATGTTTCCCTTCCCCCTTTCTCTCTCTCTCTCTCTCTCTCTGTGGGTAAGCATTTTGTAGAAGAGCCCACTTTTTTTAATAGGTTGTTCAGCTTGTTTTCCAAAGCTCTGTGTTGTCCTGCTTTTGTGCACCTCTCAGTTGAAAATAGTTCAAAACACAATTGACTGGGAGTGTTGAGGTTCTTCTTCTTCTTCTTTTTCTTCCAAGCTAAGAGTTAACCATTGTAGCGAGTTGAGCTTTGTTAAAGTGGAAGTTATGGTGTACCAGAAGTGCCTTGAAGAGAACCGAAGATATGAGTGAAAATTGAAAGCATGCAGATTTACACTCCATTCCTCCTTCCCGCCCCTTTTTGCATCCTCACTTCTCCCAGTCCCTCCTATCTACTATGGAAATGAACCCAGTGCTCTGGATATAAGGGTGAAGATGAGGTTTGCAGCAAGTTTCCAGCGCTCCTTGCAAGACGGCCTCCTGGCTGCCTGCCAACACTTTGCAAGTCCTCTCTAGCCAACCAGAATTCCTGTCGACAACCACCTGACCCTGAATTCTTAGACAAAGAAATGTTCATGCTTTCTATTTTTTTCCTTGCTCCTTTTTTTTCTTTTTTTTTCTCTGAGTGGTCTGCTCTAACCCGAGAGTGGGGGCAAGGGGGGAAAAAAGCCTGAGAGACACATGTTGGATTTAAAGTGCTGAGCGCAGGCGTGTATGGGTAGGTCGGCTGGGTTTTTTTTTTTTTTTGTTGATAGCGCCGGGTGTGTGTGTGTGTGTGTGTGTGTGTGTGTGTGTGTGTGTGTACGCGTGCGCGGGGGTGTGGGGGGGGGGGTGTGTGTGGAGGGGCAGCATGCAGGTTTGAGTAGACTTTGCTGGGGAGGAATTATGCTGACTTCAGGTATTTCCAGGAGACTTGTTATAGACCATCTGCTCTTGGTGGCTTAAAGGAAACCCGTCTGTTTCAGTTCGGAGAGGAGGGAGCTCATGCATCCGCTGGAGTCCACAGGAAAAAAAAAAGTAGATTTGTTTGACTGTACGTCAAGGGGATCACCGCATGCTGAAGTATTTCCTGTTTCAGTGTCTCTGCTGCAGTTTCTTTCAAAGTGTATTCTGCCATCTTGCATGAAACTGCTGAGATGTTTAGGTGTTACATGCTGGTTGATTCTGCTTTCTTTTTCCTGTGTCCGTTTTAAAGCAACAAGCTGCAAAGTAGTGATATGTTTTCTGCTGAAAGTCTGAGAGTTTTGGAGGGAAATGATGTCCTTTAGTGCAGTTGTTGTTGATTTAAACAAAGCTGATAAGCTTATCTCTTGCTCTGGATTCTGGGAACAAACGGTATAAACATGTAAATATTGTCTTTCACCCTGGCTTGTGTCGAAACGGAAATGTGGTGCCTGTCTTTTTAAGAATATGCAATAGCACGAATGAACCCAGTGAACCTGCATGGCGTATGCGCGCTGCCAGAGCTGTGGGTCAAGGCTAGCAGCACAAACACAGCCAGGCTTTTAGTCTTGCCTGGCTCTTTTAAGCCTGATATTTTGCCAATTAATAAACAGTTATTAGAAAAATAACAGAATTTGAAGATTAAAAAAAAAGAAAGAAAGAAAAAAGGTTTTTGTCAGTGGTATGAGAAAGGAAAATAAGAGCGAGTGTTTGAAAGAGCTTCTTTATTAGAGCTTGGTTTGTTTCTTTTTGCATGGCTGACCTCTGTAAGGCTCCTAATTGCTGAAGCTCTTTAAAGGACATTGTACAATGGGGGCCAGATGCATCCTCTGCCCTCTGCTCTCCAGGGGCCAAGAAGTGAGAGCGCTTTGTTCGGCCCCTCACAGAGGTCATGTCGAAATAAATACGACTGTCCCACAATGATGATGATGATGATGATGATGATGATGGCAATTCATACTCCACAGGAATGTCACATTTCAATTTCACACTGCCAGAGGAAGCATTGAACAGATCCCTCAAGGGCATCTTCCTTTTACTGTGCTGGGGAAAAAAAAAATGCCGGCTGTAATTCAAATCATAGGTTTATATTCATGCGCACATTGTAGTGTGTCATTCACATGCTCGTTCGCAGGGGCTCAAATGGTGTTCGAGCTATTAATAAGGGGATTTTAAAAAAAAACGTATTGATTTAACAAAGAAAAATAATGCAAGTAATCGTTAATATGGCAACCTTTTGCGATAAGGAGAAAATTATTTTAAAAATACGGAGTCGCCAGTGTCAGAGCTGTGTAGCGGTTCACGTCAAAAGTTTTCAGCCACGGGAAAGTAGATCGAGGACTTCTCAGTAGCATGACAAGCCGCGTTCTTTTCGGCTTATTAACTTCGAGGCCGGCGAGGAAACGACTGTTTATGGTTGCTGTTAATGTAAATGATATCAGGAAATGAAACTTGTTTCGAGGATGCTCAACAGCATTAAACGGAACTCTAAGCCGTTAAAGGTACAGCATGTTCATCACTGAATTCACATTTGTAATTGTTGACATATCGGTGCTGTGTAGGACAAATTATACACTTTGGGACATTCTGTTAAACAATAAAGACCCAGCTCTGGGGTGGTAACAGTAATTCTGCTTTATTTTGCGTAACCAGGTCCAAGCGCTGATTATTATCCTAGCACGGTTTATTATTGTCGTTCATTCCTTTACTTTTGAGATTGCTTGAACTATCCCAACAGAATATATGCAGTCTGCAAATGGTAATGACTTTGTCTGCTTGGATATTCAAGAATGGCCACAGATATAACGTTCTTGTAGAAAAGATTGAAAGTGATTGCTTTAGTGTCGTATGGCGTTTTAATGACGCTAACTGTGCGCGCAAATGTTTGCATCAATCAGAAATAACCATCCAGCAGGATTTTCTGTAACCCTTAGTTATATGCCTATCTACTATCTATAGCAGAAACCACTGTGGCTGGTGCTGTTGCCTGTTTAGTATGCCTGAAGAGTGTTGCTTACTTCACTTACTTCCTTAATCAATTTGTCTTTATTAAAATCTGTTGTACACCGCAGTCATATTACTTTGGATACACACCATAAAGTTATAAGGATAGCGTTCGTCCAGGGTGAGCGTTTATATATATATGTGTGTGTGTGTGTGTGTGTGTGTGTGTGTGTGGTATTGCCTCGGGGATGTTCTTTTCATCCAGAGAGGAGACTGGGCTCCATTATCAGAACCGATTGTCCCTGTTGCCTTCTTGGGCCTTTCATCATCACTGGTTTTGGCCCCAGAGCACAAAGAGACAAGACACTGGGTTATGATTTGAACAAGTCTCCACCATGTGTTTGAGTGGAGTACGGAGAAAAAAAAACAAAGGCTTGTTTTTCCCGCTTTCATCAGACAGCAGCCTGTCTGTGCTTTGCTCTCTGATCTGTTACAAACTCAAACCAAATCTAATATGGCTTGGTTTATTTCATTTGCCATTGTCGTCAGTAGTTCTTGCTAGCTGATCCAGCGATGCAGACCATTCTTTCGTTTGCTTTCTGCTTCAACACACGACCTGTGGCACAGATGCCTTGGTCTTGCCAAAGCTGTCTGTGGTGTGTGTGTGTGTGTGTGTGTGTGTGTGTGTGTGTGTGTGTGTGTGTGTGTGTGTGTGTGCATGCATGAGTGATAAAGACTGTACTGTACTGTACTTCCATAACCCTCCACCCTCCATACCTCCCCTCCTCCTCTCCTGTGATTTGGAGAGTCGAACTCTTCCTGCAGTGAGGCCCCTGAGAAAGGGGCATTTACAACTGGGAAAATGTCCAGAAACAAACCCCGACTTCTTATATCCACCTCAGTTTTCTTTACTTCCCAGTGCTGCGAGCGGGGTGGGGGGCTGCTGGGGGAGTACGTTTTCAGTTGATTTTCTAAATAAATAACCCCTTCCTTTCCCCCAATGGAGAAAGTGGGCACGATAAGATTCCTCTCCCTACATTGCAGAATTCCGCCATTTCTTTATTCTCAGGGCAACAGGCAACAAAATGGTGTTTTTCCCCCCCCTCAACGTAAGGCTTTCTGTGACCAAGTGCAACTTTTTATGACCAAGTGCGGAGTCAGTAGTGAACATTATTTCCTCCTTATGGGTGTGGCTTATTGTAGCAAATATGAATTCTGTGCAATCTGATAGATTGTAATAATGAACAATTTAAGAGGTTCAATCAGCACAGGGAGCCCTGCCAAACATTTGGCTTAGGTAAAGGCTTAGACTGTGGATTTTTTTTTTAATACATTCATGTGTGTCTACCTGACTTGAATCAAACCCGCTTACAAAAACCTACAGTCTGTGCTGAGGGCCTGCCAAACATTTTAGAGCATATGGCCTAGTGCTTTGAAGCAGCCAGCGAAGCTATACAGATATTTATAAACTAAAGTGGAGGCCACATGTTTCTCCTCCACATCATCACCCCCTTCTCCTTCTCTTCTTCTTCTTCTTCTTCTTCTTCTTCTTCTTCTTCTTCTTCTTCTTCTTCTTCTTCTCTCTTACTCTCTGTCTCACTCTGACACCCACACTACTACCCATCAAAAGTCTGGACGCACTACATTAAATATATTTCCAGTGTCTTCCGGACATTTTGAAATAGACGTCGGTTGCAGTTTGATTCTAAGGCAGACGTACATATTTAATGCCAAGGAGTAGTTTTGATGTTAAAATTAAGTCGTCTTTCCAAACAAGTAGTTTTTTTTAGGAGGATTTTTAGGAGAAGCTGCCAGCAAGTGCTCGGCTTGGCAACTTTTAAAAAAGCCCCCTTGGTGAAGCTCCCGCATGAAGCCGCTTAAGAAGATGCCAATAGTGTGCAAAGCTTCACCAGGAATACTGTGTAATACCAACAGGCTGCCACTGCTGGGCCCTTGAGCAAAGAATTTAACCCTCAACTGCCCAGCTGTATAAATGTAAGTCAGTCTGGATAACTGCTAAATGCTGTAAATATAAATGTCATTGTTATTCGGAAATAGTAAAAATTATGAAAGTCCAGGTGCAGGTGTGTTCAGACCTTTGACTGCTAGTGTATGAACTCATTGCTCCTAGCTTCACTTCCCCTTGTGGAACTGTGTGATTATAAATATATAGTTAAAAAACAACAATAATGAGAAGAAAAAAAAACCTTTAAACAAACCTTATCAAGTATGATTTAGAAATTCCCTGTAATTTCTCTATTAAATTTAATATGCAGTTTTATTAAGAAGCAGCTTCCTTTTTACATTACATCCTGTTTTAAGTTCACCTGAGTGTTTTGATTAGAAACTCATAAGCATTCAACCGTGACTTCCTGTTTCTTCTGGGGGTAAATATGATGTAACATCAACATGGATTCATCGACATCAACAAGATTTCACCAATGAAATGAGACTAAAGTGTGTTAACCTTTATAAACCAGGCAATGGCTTTTTTTTTTTTTTTTTGGTAATACAGCTGCTTACATACCTTAAAATGCCCATATCTGCTGTTAGTGGGAGCTATAATGAACCTGCCTGGAAAAAGGATGCGAGTATTTTTCCCCCATGCACAATTAGTAGGAGGTTAGAGAAACAAAAAAATTCTCCAAGCATCACAGTTGGAGATTTACAGAAGAATTCTGGGGTTACTAAGTCTCCAGATCTACAATTAGATACCACTTCTATGCTCACAAACAATTTGGAAGGCATACCAGAAGAAAGCCTTTTCATTCTAACCACAAATGTAAGCACCTGAAGTTTACTAGCCTGCCTATTGGACTAGTTTACTAGCCTGCTTCTACTGGAAGTTTTACTGGAACTGGGATCTGTGGTTAGAAGAGACAAAAATAGAGTGCCTTGACAACAGGCATTCAAGGTGGGTTTGGAGTAAGACGAAGGCTGATCCCCTTTGTGTTGTAAGTGTTGTAAACAATTTGTGATGCGTTTGGGGCTGTTTATCTGTTTTTCCTCCAAAGAAACTGGGAGTCTTGTAAGGATACATGGCATCATGGACTATTGTGAAGTAGCAAGAGATTTTAAATGAAAATTTGTCTGCCTCTGCCAAAAAGCTACAACTGGGTCTTGTTTGGGTCTTCCAGGAGAACAACAAATCAAACCGTACATCCAAATTCACACGAAATAATTCCAGAATCAAGCTTGTTGCATGGCCATCGCAGTCCTCTGACTCCTGGAGGACCTGGAGAGGAATGTTCTCAGTTTCCTCTTCTATATTCTCGAATCTCATCAAGCTTTATAGGAGAAGACTCTGTGCTGTTATTCTGGCAAAAGCAGGTCATACAGTCCTAATCCCAGAGACACCAATGATTGTAGTTTTATTAGAAAATATATATTTTAAGAAGGGATGTTTTCTTGGAGTCAATTTACTTCAATTAACGGTTAGCATTCCTGTATTTTCAGTGTGACACCAAACTGAGTAACCATCAATAGTTAGATAACTTTCTACCCACCTTTATCAAGGGTGCCAATAATTCTGGAGCTTACTATATATAGTGTGTGAAAAAAAAGAAGAAGAGAAACAAAAGAGCAATTCTTTTTCTTCCTCCTTTCAAACTTGCTTTGGCCAACTTACATCTGTGGTGATTGAAACCTGAGATGGTGTTGGTTGCTGGCAGCAGAAAAGGCATACAGCTATAAAAAAAGATTCACATGAGTGACTAAACTATAGAGAAAGAGAGATCGAGAAACAGAGAAACACACAGAGAGAGAGAGAGAGGTTGCAGAATGTGTGCAGCTGTTGGGGATTTTCTGTGAGCAGCTTAAGTCACGGCTTGGCTCGCATCCTCCGTTGTTGACCTAATGAGTCCGGTTCGACAAACTCAGTGAACTCTGCACCATGCTGTTTTCCGTGCACCTCAACCACAACAAAAACGTCACGGCTTCAAAGGGGCCACAAATGGTTTTCTGTTTAGGGCATGGTGGGGGGGGGTTGTTTCCATAATTTTTTTTTTTTTACCTTCCTCAGCCTCAAAAGGGAGTTGCTCGCTCTTAATCAAGAGGACTGGAGATATTTGCTTCGGCATCTGGGATTACTGTAGTGTAAACAGACCTAGCGATTATCGTCATGGAGCCGCGCCATTCTCACGAGGGGCTGTCAAAGCAAGTCTGCCTCTGCTGAATGCGTTTCACCTCTCTCTCTTTCTCTGTCTCTCTCTCTTCTCCGTTCCTGTCCCACGTGCTGCAGGCAGAGAAGAAGGCCAAACTGGTTTCCATAATGAACTCGATGGAGGAGCATGGAGAGGTGGAGGCCAAGCCTCAGACAGCCTGTGGCACCATCAACAGCCTGCTGACCACTGAACTACCACCACCACCACCAACAACAACGCCAATACAGCAGCAACTAACCCAGGCTCTTCCCAAAGCTCAACCACAGCCACAAATACAGCCTACACCCCATCAACAGCAACAGCCTCCAACCCAACAGCAACAGCCTACAGACCCAGCATCCCCTACAGTGGCCACCACGCCCGAGCCAGTGCCTATAGGGGGCGGAGATAAGACCTCACCAAAGTCCACCGACACAGAGGCGGAATATGAGGTAGGGGCACATCTTCAGCAAGTGTACACTTGTTACTGTCATTAGAATGGATAAAGAACGACAAATTGAAGCATGATTGTGGATTAAAGCGTCTAATTTTGGCACAGAATTTAATATGGCTATTGATCATATCCTGCCAGCACTTCTGATTGATTAAATCTCTTGAATTATGGCTTTCTGCCATATTTATTCTTGAGCACTGCTATTGTATGATATTTATAAAATAATGACTTGTTCCCCTATAGCTTAGCAACTAGGACAGAGCAGATAAGGCACAGGTTAATACAGAACACTGTATGGACCGGATGATGAGGTCTCTTTGACATGTACAGGATGGCAGAGGATTTGGCATTGGCGAACTGGTGTGGGGGAAACTGCGCGGTTTCTCTTGGTGGCCTGGACGCATCGTCTCCTGGTGGATGACCGGACGAAGCCGAGCTGCCGAGGGAACCAGATGGGTCATGTGGTTCGGCGATGGCAAATTCTCTGTGGTATGTAATTCCAGTCACATCATCCATCTTCACTAACCGCTTTATCCTGGTCAGGATCCAGAGCCCATCTGAGGAAAACTGGGCAAGTTATTCTAAATATCTTATAGGAAACTATTTGAAATATTCACAGTATTTTCCATTGATTGGTGCATCATTGTCTGTGGTTGATAGCGTGCTCCAAATGTTGCTTGTTTCCTTTTTTTTTCTAGGTTTGTGTTGAGAAATTGTTGCCTTTGAGTTCCTTCTGCAGTGCTTTTCACCAGCCAACTTACAACAAACAGCCAATGTACAAGAAAGCCATCTATGAGGTGCTACAGGTACGGCTTTAAACTCTCAAGAGCGCATTCAACTGTGCAGTTGTAAATGAACCTGGGTTTAGTGCTATGCCGAAACGTGACCAGGACACCTGTCCGCTGGAATTATATTATCAGGCAGCCAGCAGCAGAGCGGGAAAAGTGTTCCTCGGCTGTCCTGAGACTGACGACACCGACACTTGTAAGTCGGTGGACATCCAGAACAAGCAGATGATTGAATGGGCCATGACAGGATTCCAGCCCACTGGCCCCAAGGGCCTGGAGCCTCCAGAAGGTAAGCACTACTGTCATGCTCTTTTAAAAGGGATTATGGGGAATATGCCATTAAAAGACATTCCTGTACAAGTGAAGACACATGCCTGAAGTCAAAAGCTGTGAATTTGTTGTATGTGTATTACTCAGCCTTGTACACGTATGTTGTAAATCAAAACTTCAGACTATTTTCTTTGAAAGATGTGCTTCTGCATGCTTGATGCGTGTAATGGTTTTTCTGAACTCTTAGGGATTTTCACAACTAATCTAGTTGGGTTTTTTTTTTTTCGGTCGTCAACTGTATTATCCTGGAAGCCCGTGTACAGTCTGGTGTTCTGGAGCCGCGTGCTCTGGGTTTAAAACCATTACTCGCTGATGGGCTGATTCACATACCGGCTTTCTGTTGTACAGAACGTGATTCTTCATTCTGTTTTGATCGATCTGATTTGATGACTCGGCCTTTCACAGAGGAGCGCAACCCATATAAGGAAGTGTACCCGGAAATGTGGGTGGAGCCGGAAGCTGCAGCCTATGCACCTCCACCTGCCAAAAGGGCTCGTAAAAGCACAAGCACGGAAAAGCCCAAGGTGAAAGACATCGTTGATGAGAGAACCCGAGGTGAGCCGTTACTCTCACTTAGTCACACAAGGAGTTCAGTGAGTTCACACACACGCACACACACACACACACACACACACACACACACACACACACACACCCACACCCAACCTCTCACATCAGCCCATGCCTCTAATCAGGATTATCAGCTTCAAATGCTAAGCTCTCCAAGGTAAACATTAGGCTGTAAACGTCACACAGGGAATCAGATAGTCCTAATTACCAGTTCTGCTCTGCCTTTCTTTTTTCGTTTCAGAGAGGCTTGTGTACGAGGTGCGGCAGAAGTGCAGGAACATTGAAGGTATTTTTTTATTTACAATAGTGTCTGCTGATTCCCCATGATCTCGAAGGGCTGATTCATACTTCTGCGTGCATGTCAAGACGTTTTGCGCAGACGCTCGCACAGGGTGAAGGATTCCTACTGGCTCGTAACGTGAGCGTGTCTCCTAGGAGGTTCTGTCACGTGATCTGCACCCAAATTTACTGTATTAGACAGTGAAGAAGGGCCAAAACAGTGTGAGTCCTGTGTTTCCCTGTAGGAATAATAAATAGAAGATAGCACGTGCGTAACTTTGTTTTGAAAAGTGCTGGGGGAAAAAATAATAAACCTCACGTGATTCATTATGAGCCAAATGAGTTTTCACGGAATGCATTTCTGAAGTGTTTTAACTCGTCTGTGTTTAGTTGTAGGAGCGGCTCTTGTATTGGAGCACTTGAGTTTAACTAGTGTTTCAATCCACAAGTCTGTCAGTCACTGCTTGACAGATGCTTTAGTTTTTGAATGTAGTGACTTGCTGTGGGTTACCTCACCTCCACTGTGTGTTTACTGGGAGTCCGTTAGAAAAAAGAGCAAGTTAAATGCTTGACCCAGCAGGATTAAACAGGACATTGTAACAAACGAAAGCTGTTACAAAACCTCACACAGTATACATTATATTTATATTAACACAATATCCTGATTGCAGTTTTCCGTAAACAAAGCCATTATACAGTAATGCGATTACATCGCCAAGAATGAAACACGGGGGGGAAACTCACTCGTGTTCATTTATACTGTTCAGGGTTTTTAATCACAGTGGAGAAGAAGTTTTTATTAAAGACACCAGTCTGAGAAAGTTGCGGTGAATATGTTGCATCTGTGATTTATTTATTTTTTTTAGCATGCGTTTCTGTTGTGCAAGCTGTTCAGAAAGCAGTTTCGGAGCACATGCTAGTCTGCAGAAGATGGAGCGGTCTGGATCAGGGAAAATTTTCTTGATTAGCATGTCATTACATGTACTTAAACGTTCAGTTGAGGATTTTAATCCAATACACTTTTTGTCAAATTCAGTAACTAAGTATCTACTCATGGTCTGCTAGCGGTCCAGTTTGGTGCTTGTACAAAGCCCAGGCTTTATAAACAGTGAAAACAAAGAATGTGGCTTGGACCCGGCAACCCAACACTATTCTGGCCAATCAGAAACATGGGGTGTTTTCCAGGCAATCACAGGGCATGGGGAAGGGGAGGCAGGGACATGGGGGTGTCGTTGTTAGTGTTGTAGCATTGGCAATGCACGTCGATGAATTTTGGGAGGGCGGAGATTCTGAAGGAACACTGAAGAATGGTGTGTATATGTTTGGCTGTTGAGTTCATACACCGACAGTCTTTCTTCGGAATCTCTGACTCCCCCTTGAAGATATATTTTGAAAAGTGTTGCTTGGATTTAAACAATATTAATCGCAATGAGGCCATTTCTGCCTACGTAACCAACATGCCTCTGCATCAACCAGTCATTGTTCCGTCAATGCCCAGCACCGAAGAGACGCACAACGTGTAGTTAGGTCGCAGGAGGATTGCTCTCTAGCATGTCTCTTCATGCCACGTTTACCCATGATCTCTCTCTCTCTCTCTCTTTCTTCGTGTTGTGATGCAAATATGCATTAACCAAAAGTATAAATCAGCCTTAAGACATTGAAACCACACAGAAACTTACTTTTTCCTTACTTTCTCACAGATATTTGCATCTCCTGTGGAACCCTGAATGTTTCCCTTGAGCATCCGCTCTTCAGTGGAGGAATGTGCCAAAGCTGTAAGGTAGAAACTAGCTTCTTGTCATCTACCAGCCTGGTGCTGAGCCACCAATCATGCAAAAAGGGGACAAAACTGGACTCCTTCTTGTCTCTGCGTTGCTACTCTTATATCATTCTTTTATAACTTTAATATGTGTCTTTCCTCTGCACATGTAAAAGTCATTTGATTTGATTTGTCACATGCACAGTATGCCAGAGACAAATGTACATTGAAATTCTTGTTGTGAGGCTTCGTAGACTTGCTAAGGAACAGACAGAACAGAAACCTTCTAGGTAAAAGATACATACTAAATGGATAAAAGCTGTACGCTTGAGAGTACCACCCCAGCAACAAGGAATACTGCAGTAGCGAGTGTACACAGACATCTTAAAAGTAAATAGACACCCCTCATTAGGTTTTATCTATGCGGACACCACCTGGGGCTTCAAAAAATTGCTAATATGTTATTATTTTTCATTTCAGGTTACAGTATATTAATTGTTTATATCAACTAGCCATGCTGCGAACACCAGAAGCAAAAGAGTTGTGTGATTTTTAAAGAGGGCGTATTGTGGGTCAGTCTGAGGGTGGACTTAGCCAGTGTGTGATCGCACGAAACCTTGGGATTCCTCTTGTCACCGTCAACAGAGTGATTGTACAATTGAAAAGCAAAGGAAAGGAATCAAAAGCATCCCACTCAGGTCGACCTGGGCCCTCTGACAGGTGTCTTCAGACTGTCAAGAGGATTGTTGAAAAAAATTGTTGTAAGGCTGCTGATGCTGCAGAACAACTCCAAGTGAGTCGGAGTACTTCTGTGCGGTATATCCATCAACTTGGCTACTATGGCAGAGCAGGTGCAAGGAAGTCTCTAGAAATAAACTTTTCAACTTTTTTAACTTTGAGATATCTGTGTATATTAATTCTGTGAATTATATCTGTGTATATTAATTAGAACTACGCTGTTCCCAATCCAAAATTATTTGTACAAAAGCATACATACTGTAGCTTTGACTATATTACATATGATTAAGTTACATCCATATCATGTTATTATATTTGTGACCTGGCATAATGAGTCGGAATGAGGAAATTTTCAAAAGTGAGTTATTGTTACTTCCCCATTGTCCATCTAAAGACCTTCAAAACGAGGCATGGTTTGTTGAAATCGGACAAAAAATGACCGCCTAGCATCTAGCCACTTTTGTTCACGTCTAATGGGGTTTAGAAACTCGCTGTCCATTGGTTCATAAAAACATCATCGGGCATTCCATGTGTATTATCAGAAAGTAGAGGAACTACGCTTCACAACGATACCAAACATGGGTAGGGGGATTCCCCCGACTCGCCTCGAGCGTGCGGTGAAAAACACAGATTTATCATGTAATATTACGACAAAGGACTAATTAATGAAGACATACGAATGAACATAATGAACAAAACCTTAAAATAAAAGTAGTTTGGGATGTTTTCTTGCTGTTTTATCATGGGGATCAATAAATGAGGGCTTTATGGATGCATTTTTGAGAAAATCTCATTTCAACCGAAACCACGTTTTGCCTCTTAGCTCATAATTAGCCTATGCGCATGCCGACTGATTTTGCCAACATGGGTCACATTTTATCTTCCATTTGCATATTAGATAGACTGTCCACAGACAAGCGCAAGCCTTTTCTTTTCATTAGCGTGTAATGCCGTTGTGTTACAGAACTGCTTCTTGGAGTGTGCGTACCAGTATGACGACGACGGGTACCAGTCTTACTGCACAATCTGCTGTGGAGGGAGGGAGGTGCTCATGTGTGGAAACAATAACTGCTGCAGGTGCAACTGCCACAGACTGTTCAGTTCATGTTAATGCACCACCTTAATGGTCTTTTATACAATTAAACGAGTACCACGAAAAACCATTTTTTCCCGACCCGTCAGTACTGATTCCGATACCGATAGCGAAGTGACTAACTTGCTTCGTATTAAGCAATTGGGAGCATCACAAAGCATTTTATGTACATCTGTTTCACATAGCGCTTCTGTGTGCTAGTACTTGTACTTATGTTTTATATTTAACCTGTTATGGCGTTAAAATATTACAGTACTGTGCAAAAGTCTTAGACATATGCAAAGTAATGCTGTGAAGTAAAAATGTCTTAAAAAGAATTAAATTAAATATTCCTACTTAAAAGAAAAAATGCTAGCACATCCAATAACCAGTAATAAACTAAACAAAGTGAGTATTCGGTGTGACAACTCTTTGCTTTTTTTTCTTAAACAGTAGTCCCAGGTACAGTTTTTACAGTTTTATAAGGAAATGAGCTGTAGGCTTTTCTGAGCATTTTGGAGAATCTGCCACGGTTCTTCCAGAGAATTTGACTCTTGCACTTGTGTCTATTTTGCAGCAAAGCCCAGGAGCCTTGCTAATGGTTTTGTGTTAAAATTGTTCTCTTATATAATATGTTGCGTTATTTACTGACGTGCAAAATTTTTCAAGTACATTTTTTTTTCTTTTCAGAAAAGTAATGTTTGGATATCTAAAATAGTTTTTTCTTTTTACTGACTCAGTAATGCAGAGTTCATGAAAATACGTAAATATCTATAATAAAATTTGTACTAAAATTAATGGGCTGCCTAAGACTTTTGCACAGTACTGTATCTTTAATGGTGAACGCGAGAGCGGACAATCCTGTGCTCAGAGTCCTGTATCAGCAAGAGTGGTCTTTAAAAAATGAACGCAGAAAATGCTTAAAGCAGAACTGAAGTGCTGTCACATGTGACAGTTTCTCTGCATGTTCATTTTACTGCTCCATGCTCACGAATACCCTTGTGTGAGCCCAGTTCCTGACCATAAATTCACTAACACTGCTCTGTGTGTTTCTGTATGACATCACTGTGCTCTCTATTAAAGGTGCCAAGTAAGCACCGTAAGACATTTTTGTTTATCTTACTCGTTGGTGGGGTTATTTGGATTGTAGGAAGATGATGTCGTACCTCTTTTTATTTGCATTGTTTTTTGCTTTTGGTCTGCTTTTGCTTTGATTGCCAACATTCAGGATGAAATGCATCCAGATTGCAGCCATTTTGTCTTCTGTTCATTAGCATGGCAACATACATTAGAGAACAATGCACACATCACACAGTGTCACATAGCAGTGGATGATGGTATCAGAGAATATTTCTACCAGTAAGAATAATTAAGCAAACCCATCCCCAATACCAGTGTGGGTTTCAGTGCATCCCTAATTCTGCAGATCACTTGATATGATATTAAGGATAAGCTTGGATGTAATGATAACGCTATTGTCGCTGCTTATATTATTGTACGGACAAAGTACATATTCTGCAATGTGACATAGCTGAGATATCACTGTCAGAATTCAGCAGCTAAGCAGACTGTGTTGTTTGCAGGTGTTTCTGTGTAGAGTGTGTGGATCTGCTGGTTGGGCCGGGGGCAGCACAAGCTGCTATAAAGGAGGACCCTTGGAACTGCTATATGTGTGGTCAGAAGCCTCAGTACGGGCTGCTGGAACGCCGGGCTGACTGGCCCAGTCGCCTACAGCACTTCTTTGCCAACAACCATGACCAGGACTTTGTAAGTTGTAGCCGCTTAAATCACCGCTTTTCTCATTAAAAAGGTTTTGGGGTAATTGGTAACGAACAGTGTGCTATGATGCAATTGAAAGAAACTGATGCATCTTACGAATTAGAAACTCTATAAAATTCCTGCGACGTGCGTCATGTATCTTCTGCACGTTCGGATAAAAGAGTACGTATGTCACGGAAGACAGCAAGTGAACGCAACGAAAGCCAAAGAGCTGTCACTTTAGGACATCATGTAAGCATAAACAGTCCATAACAGTGCCTCTTCTAATAAGATTAGCATGCGAAGGCTTGCAATCCACAGATGGGGTCTTGTGGAGACTTCTTTATGGTCTGTTTCGTGGTCCACCTGTGCTGCAGTGGTGCAGGGCAGACAGTTTAAGGGCTTCTGAGATTGTTTATATTATCTCAAATTTATGGTCAGGGAAATACTTTGACCAGTTCTCCATTACCGAATAAAGGGCCCCAGTTACCGAAAAGATTTAGTGTGTAAAATGTGTTTTATTACTTTCTGGAAGCATGTACAGGTGCGGGTCAGTTATTTCATTTTAACAGCAACTGAATGGTAATAGGTTAGGTTGACGCAGATCAGAAGCTGGCATTGATTTGTGATACTCTTTGAGCCAGAGGACTCTTCACTGAGCGGGTGATGAGTAAGAGTTGTCTTATTACCCCATTTTAAGGTACTCATGTAATTTATATGTGAGTACAGTGGAAAACAAACACTCTACAGCAGAGGTAACAGACCACGTTACACTCAAGTCCAATGTCAAGCCAAAAAAAAATCGGGTTACTTGACTGATAACACATCGGTGCCTCAGTTTAATGTGTTCCTTTCAAGCATTTATCTGAAAGGTACATTTAGAATGAATGGATTGAACACCAACAAAACAGATGAACTGACTGCAGTTCTTTATCAAAAATGAATGTTTTTTTCCCATGTATGTATATATATATATAAAATATATGTATACAAGTAGTCCACAGGTTACGATGGAGGTGCGTTCAGAAATCCCTGTCTTGAGTGGAAAATATCGTATGTCGAACCACTGTTTAACCTAGCTTAGCCTATGTTAACCTAGCCTACCCAGGAGTCTTTTCCTGTAGGAGACATGCTGGGGCGTTTAGAAGACATGCTTTTGAATTAAAATGAGCTCTTGAAGCACACAAACAACACGCGGTAATGCACTGTACAGTACACTGATACGCAAGTTAACTCTGTGAGTTGCGGGAGAGAGTGAGGCCTCACGCAAGGCGCGTGATGCGTACATCTGGGCATCGTCTGTGTACATCCGGGCATCGTCCACGTACATACATCATACGCTGTTACACTGCCTGCGATTCTTAAATATTTTCTAAATATTTTACAATTTTTAGCGTATCGCAGTTGTCATCGTAACTTTGAAAAGTGGTAGCTCAGGGGTTAAGCTATGGGACAATGGTAGCTCAGTGGTTAAGACATTGGCCTACTGATCGGAAGGTTGTGAGTTCAAATCCAAACACCACCAAGCTGCCTCTGCTGTGCCTTTGAGCATGGGCTTAACCCTCAACTGCTCAGTTGTATAAAATGAGACATTCTGTATAAGGGTGTCTGCCAAATGACACTGATGTAATGTAATGTAATGAATAATTGTAAGTTGGGCCACGATAACTAGGGGAGCATCTGTATGTATGTGTGTGTATAAGTATTCAGTTCACTGGAATTGGTATTAAACTCATTATACACCATGTGACCAAAATTATGTGGACACCTGACCACGACACCCGTATGTGCTTGTTGAACATCCCATTTCAAAAGCATGGCATTAATATGGAGTTGGCTGCCCCTTTGCTTTTATAAGTCTCCATTCTTCTGGGAAGGATTTTCACTAGATTTTGGAGTGTGGCTGTGGGAGAATTTGCTCAGGATTAGTGAGGTTAGACACTGAGAAGGCAATGAGGTTTGTGGAGCTGTTGATGTTTCAGTTCAATCCCAAAGGTGTTGAGTAGGGTTGAGGTCAGGGCTCGGTTGAGGCTACTTGGTCTTCTACTCCAAACTTCGCAAACCATGTTTTCATGGAACTTGCTTTGTGCACAGGAGCATTGTCACAGAAGCATGTTTGGGTTTTTTAGTTCCAATAAATGGAAACTGTAATGGTGCAGTGTGCAGAGGTCTTTTAGACCATTGTGTACCTCCAGCTTTGTGGCAAAAGGCCCAAATAGACATGATTAGGCATCCACATGCTTTTGGCCATATAGTGGATAATCGTTAATCTACACAAAATAATCCGCAATATTTTTTGTGGGGAAATATCATTATAGTTTGCAAAATTATTTACAAATAAACAACAAAGGAACTGTGATCGCATAAGTATTCACTCCAGTTGATGCAAAAGAAACATAGTTACGTGTCAATTTTTCAGCTTGCTGATGAAATGAAGTTTATTGCACTATTTTTCCCTCTAGTGGAGTAACAGAGAGTAGGTCTTTTTTCCAAATCATTTAACTCACTTGGAAGAGGATTTGAATTTACGTACATTTTCTACATTGATTTGGTGGGCCAGATTTGAACTTTTATTGGCTGTAGGTTTGACCCCTATTCCCACACAGCTTTGTTTGTTCCCTTTTGCGATAAAATTCCACAAAAACAAACCAGAAAGATATCAAAGTTATTATGATCACCATGAGCTTCAGTGGCAATGCTCCCAAATCCAAATAATTAAAACAGCACGTGGAAGTCCGAGATGTTGGCCATGCGTCTTGCCTTCGGAAATATGCAGCAGACTGTGAGAATGCGGTATACGTAGAGAGACAATGCAGGTGAGAAGTAAAAAAGGTCAGAATCTAATTCTCATTCAAGGTGAAATACACGTTAATCAGAGAGTTTCATACATTTTCAGTAGAGACGACATTATTATTATTATTATTATTATTATTATTATTATTATTATTATTATTATTATTATTACTATTATTATTATTATTATCATTATCCATATAAGTATCCTATTCTCTTTAAAGAATTAACAGGCATTGCAGAAAGCAGAAAGCTCTTTCATAATCCCGGGTTACAGTTTTACTTATTATTAAGTCATATATATCCTTTGGGCTTCAAATCATATGGACTTCAGTTAATGTGATATTGCTGTTCAATAGATCTTCTTTCTAATTTAGTTTTGGCCAATTCCCACCAAGCATTTAGGTCTCCCCTACCATATAGCAGCTACCAATGTGGGAGGGTGAAGGTTATTGCGTGCTTCCTCCGAGAACTGCTACTCCCGTCGGGTGCCATAACACACTTGGAGGCAAGCTATCCTCTTGCTGTCCTCATATTCCCATGATTGGCAAGTGTCTCTTTGATAGGGCGAGGCCAGGTTTACTCTCTAGGATTCCTGGTTGTGGCATCTTCAGGATTCGTCAGGGCAAATACTTCTCTGTTGCACCATTCGAGAGCCCGCTAATATTTACTGTTTGCCACTTTTGTTGCTTTTTTTTATTTTTATTGTATGAGCCCACCACACATATATGTCTTTAGCATCACCACCTCATTGCAGTGTCCTTGTGTTATTGCCTATGTAGAAAAAAATGAACTCACCCCCAAAATGACCTGAAAATAAAAATCGTTGAACTGCATCTGTACAAGTGCCATTACATTTTTCTGAGCAGTGTCTTTCTCACACCTTCTCTCTCCATCTCTCCTCATGTATTTTCTCTCGCAGGAACCTCCGAAGCTCTACCCTCCTGTTTTGGCAGAGAAGAGAAAACCTATTCGTGTGTTATCGCTCTTTGACGGAATCGCTACAGGTGAAAAGCGAATCCACACTCTCTTGTGTTTTTGCTCTGAGCAGGAAGTGCTGGTCACATTACAACCATTTTTCCTTACAGTAGCTTTACATTGCTGTGTAATGATTAAAGTGTTATTAAGAGGACTGTATCTTAATGACACTGTTATACATACTGTATGTAAATATGGTAAATATATACGGATCGAAGTACAATGGACGCGTACGTTTTTCCACAGTTCTTATAATAATTCTTATACAGTTGATCCTCTCATCTATGGACACCGCATTAACGGATATCAGATGCAATGGACAGTAGTTTAGCAATTGGCTGTTAGGCGGCGGTGGCGTGTGTGGCACTAGTTGCTTACAAGCGTCGGTTGAGCTGTGGTCGTTGTGAAGCTATACTGATTTTTTAGCGATTATTTGGTGTTTTTCACTGTTTTTCTGCCCAGTGTCATCATTATGCCACCCAAAGATAAGTCTAGTGGTAAAAGAAAGCGTGTCAATCTTAGTATTGGGCAGAAATTAGAGCTCATTAAGAAGTCTGGTTTTTCTGTCTCCTGTTTCTGAGGAGTATGGTGTGAACACACATAAGGGAAATGACACTGACAATTGTATTTACATATTTATTTCCATTAGTATTTAATGGACTTAAGTATTTATGTCGGTCGTTATGCTGCTTGTCATGTGTACAGTACTTGGGTAGCACTTTTATGGACCTTAGTGCGGTTTTTACTTGTATTTCCACCATTTTAACCCCCCCGTGTGCGCCCCACTAAAACACCTCACCTCATCGGACTATTCAAGGAAACGGACAAGCTCTCCCCCCAATTAGTCCGTTAATGCAAGGATCAACTGTAGTTATATTACATTGCACACATGACATCACTGTACAGTCTCTAAAGTTTGATTCCAGAAATATGATTCATATTTCCCAAATTGCATGACAACAATCTACTTCTGTAATGCTACAGTATGTAGATTTTGTGAAGCAGGGCCTCCACAGTTTGCTCAGTGTTTGTATGTTTGTGTATGTTTATGTGTGTGTGTGTGTGTGTGTGTGTTTGTGTGTGTGTGTGTGTGCGTGTGTAGGTCTGCTGGTACTAAAGGAGCTAGGCATTCAGGTGGAGCGCTATGTAGCCTCTGAGATATGTGAGGACTCCATCACCGTTGGTATCGTACGGCACCACGGGGGCATCGTGTACGTTGGCGACGTGAGGAACGTCACACGCAAACACGTGAGTTAACCTGGTAGAAATTTGCTTCTGAAAGAACTCAACGTGCATAATTTATAAGGCGCCTTTGGTATACTTTGGAATAGATATTTTAACCCTTAATTGGCCTCCGGTTTTTTCTCTTTTCTTTTTGAGATAGATACAAGAGTGGGGACCTTTTGATCTCGTCATCGGAGGAAGCCCCTGTAATGATCTGTCTATAGTTAACCCAGCACGGAAAGGTCTCTACGGTAAAATCATATTGCATGCAAAACAAAATTGTTTTTTGTTTTTTTACTTTTTTCCTTGAGTCATTTAAAGTTAATATTAGTTTCTGTTGTGTTTTGGATGACAGTTTGCATGGCATTGTAATGCACACATTTGTCTTGCAGTATTTATGGATACTCTTCCCTTAATTTTTCTGTACCTTGTTTTCTTTTCACCACCCACACTCATACACCAGAGGGCACGGGGCGGCTGTTCTTTGAGTTTTACCGGCTTTTACACGAAGCTCGCCCTAAGGAAGGAGATGAAAGGCCTTTCTTCTGGCTTTTTGAGAACGTAGTGGCCATGGGTGTCAGTGACAAGAGGGACATCTCTCGCTTTTTAGAGGTGTGTGTTTGCTTGTACTCACCACACTCAGTCGCACAAATGCAAAAAGCATTCAGGCTTTGAGGACTGGATTTTTATGAAGAGTTCCCGGACGTGTTCCTCAACCGCTTCTTTGCTGCCACCAAGTGGTATATTTACAGCCAGCTCTGCTGTCTCTGTTTAAGCCCCAAAAATCATCCAAATCGTTCAGTCGTTCTTTCTGGTGGTCAGTTGTGTTTTCTGTTCCTAAGATAAAATAAAAAACTATTTTAGTAAGATTTTAAAAATCATGACCAGTGGTGATAGATAAGTGTGCCAGATCATCTTTAAACACATATCTGAACACATGCATTTATGCAAATAGGTCTATATTATGTAACACAAACAGCTTTTTTGCAAATCAGCACAAGAACATCACTTACTTTGACAAAACATTATATATATATCGATCTGAAAGAAGAGAATCCTTTCATGTTTTTTCCCCCTCACACAACCTTCCGTCGTGCTTCATGCTTATGTTCAGGCCCCCTTTCAGACGAAAACTCTGAATCATCTTAAGATTCAATAACTTTATGTCCTGCATTAAAAAATGTAACGCTTGATATTTAATTCTGCTTGTATACACAGAAGATCTGAAAAGTAAATAAACACCATAATTTCTGGGGGGGAAAAAATTGTAGAAACTTCCTTCTAGCCGCTCTGTCTGCCTGTCTGAGGGCCCAGGTCGACCTGAGCGGGATGCTGTTGATTCCTTTCCTTTGCTTTTGAATTGTACAATCACTCTGT
>JAQMCW010000005.1:14327011-14348351 GCA_030068335.1 Chrysichthys cranchii
ATAATAGAGATATATACACACGCGCACACACACATATATATATATAAAGGCTTTATAAACCATTTCCACTCTCTTATTAACCTTTCCCACACTCTTATTAACACATCCTATGCTCTTAAACACTTTCTACACTCTTAAACATACGTCATTTTAACAACAACAACATATAAAAATCTTCATGCGTACTTACTGGCGGTGAGGTCACTTCCTGTTTACAGCCTGTTTACTAGTTGGAAGCGGAAGTGGTGTACGCCGCCACTGTGTATTCATCTGCTGATGAAATACAGTGCATAGTTTTATTTCGATTTAAATGTTCATTTAATGTTTGAATAAACATTTTTAAAATAATATTTTAGACTTTCTATTCCAGAGTCCCACGAAAGCAAAAAAAAAAATCCTGCGAATCAAAATGTGAAACCCCGTGGTGCACTGAACCCGAGATAGGTGGACCGCGACACTGCGAGGTTCACTGTACACTCACCGAGTACTTTATTAACACATGTACACCTAATTAGCAGATTAATTAGACCATTAGACATTTTCTAGTTTTCAGCTGTTCGGTTTACTTTCCCACTTACAGTATGACTTGAAAATTTGAAGCATTAGTCTTTCTATCTTCTTTTCTACTGGCGAAAAAGTGTGGGCAAAAATCCTATTTATCTATCTATCTATCTAGATATCTATCTATCTATTTATTTATTTATTTCTACGCTGTATGACTGGGAGTCGATTCCAATAGGACTCGATTCTCCGATTCGAGTCGATTCCACACTCTTGACTGCATGCGAAGAGCTCTGGTCTGAACATGGGTTCCTGTAAGACAGTTGTGCATTATAAAGAAAACACGACTAACGCATTTTCACCAATTTAAACTAATAACGTTATTTTTTTTTAATAAAAACCAAAGATGTGAAAAAATACCCTTGCAAGTGGTATAACGGTGTGCTCAACACTGTAACACTCCACAATGACAGAAAAAATGAATCGACTCATGAGTGCCCTCTAAAGGCATAATGTAGTCTGCAATCATTTTACTATATTTTACTAATTTATTTTACTAACGTACTGCGTTACGGTCTTGCTTACTATTCTAACAGTTAGCAAATAACGAATCCTTTGTTTTGTTCGATACACATAACAGCAGTTCGAACCACTCCATTAATGCGGAATCGACTCTTTGAATCGACTGCCTCGATTACCAGTACGGTACTGTACTTCTAATCAGAATCAGAGTCGACTCCTTCCTTCCAAGAATCCCCCAGCAGCAGCTGGCGCTTAACGAAAGCTAATTTGTTGAAATTGACTGCGTTTTGCGCATGCGCAGTACAAGATGCACGATTGAACGGTAACCATGACAAACAGTTGTTCCTGAGCTGTAGAGCTCCAAGGTGGCCTTTATACAGGAAAATAATAGCTAATTTAAGGGAATTTAGCTAAAGCTCGTAAGGTTTGTGAGTAATATCAAACTGGTGCTTCGTTCAGCCAGTGATGAAACAAAAAGGTTTGTACAAATAAGGTAAAACAAGCAGAATTGTTTTGTTTTTTCTCTCCACAAAGCTGTCGCTCAGATATGTTTAAAAATAAGCTCACTTGGGGCTTCACTTTCTTATTTATTAAGATATAAGAAATAAATGTAATGAAGTTTACATGTTGGACATTTCTTTAAAAAAACAAAACCAAAAAACCCACACATATAGTACTATAACCACATGCTATTGTTTGGCTATGATGCCCCCCCCCCCCTCTTTTTTCCAAAAGATTTTCCAAACTCTGCTGATATTTCACGTGTTTGTTTTTCCTTAAATAATCTTCCTTTGTCCTGCAGTGAGCTCTCCCCGTGCATGCCACAGATCCTAGAGGAAAGTACCAGTTTCACATTGTCCCTTACCTGTGTACACCTCCATCACAAGGTGTTGTCCTTAAGGTGCCACTTCCAGTATGCCCTTCTGTCTGGTAGTGAGAAAGCAAAAAGGTTGGTGATGTGGGTCATTTTTTTGTATATAACAAACTGTTTTTTAAATGAAATAGGAACCCAGAATTTCTCCCTGGATTACCACTTGCAGGACGGACAGCCATGATGAGATGGAAAAGCCAAACGAGCTGCCACTCACGAAAAAAAAAAGGTAGGTTTGTCTTTTATGTTCCAAACATATGCACCCACTGCTGATCTTGTATGCTTTCTTTTCGTGTTTGTGTGCCGAATAAAAGAACATGCATGAACACTGACGTGTCTGGTACTGATGTATCACGACAACAGTGAAGTTCATGTATTATTTTCAGTTGGCTTTTATGAGTAATGAATGATTTGCAAGTCAAAAAAAATCCTGCTCTTTAGCGCACTGTTTGGAAAATGTGAATGCGTTTGGGTTGTGTCCTGTCGAACAGCTTATTGGGAGTTGTTGGTTTTTTTTTTTTTTTTTTTTTCCTGTGTTGATAAGTATGACCACACAGCCTGTGGTTGTGTCAAATATCTGAATAAGAGTGAGTTTTTCTACCACAGGCCTGGCGGTTAAACCGAAGAGTTCCAACTCGGAAGAACTGACATCATATGCGGATGCACAGCCTCTGCTCAGAGTACCACGAAAATATCGTATGAGGGATCAGGTAATAGGAAAGATGATGGTCCAAGCAAAAATCACTTTTTATATCATTTCAGTAGTGCAGTTGATGATGCACATGATAAATGTGTGTGTTTCTTTGCAGGATGGATACTCTTTGGCAGAAAAATACATGGCAAGTGCACCAGCCTCTGCCCCATGGTTACCTGCATCACATATGAAAAGGAGTAGCAAGATTACTCTCAATGTCAGAAGACTTCAACTTGGAACACTAAACATTATTTTCAGAGGGCCTGTCACAGTGAGTCTTTGGCCTTTCCAGATTTTATGGCTTTTCTGTATTCTCACAGCACCATCCTGAGTTACTGTGTGTGTAGAGTTTCTGTGCACAATCAGTGTCTGTATAAGTTTCCTTCTGCTTCTCCGACTTCCTTCCACCGCCTAAAATCAGACTGGCAGCTGGATTAAGCTAAATTGCTCCATGTGTGAATGTGTGTTGCCCTGTAATGGATTGGCATCTTATCCAGGGTATATTTCTGCTTCACACCTAGTGTTCCTGGGATACGATTGTTCTGTTTGGCCAAGATATAGCAGTTACTCAAGATGAATTAATTCATGTTCATTCAGCTGGTAAGATGTTTGTTGGTGTAAAGAAATGGCCAACTATCACTAAATAGTCTGTGTTTCTGTTGCAGTTTTCAGTGGATCATATTGAGATTGCAAATGAAGGTACGAGCCACATTAAGGATAGTGTAATGTATATACTAGCAGTCGATGTATAGTCTTCTCTCATCACTTGGTACTGAGTATATTTTTGCCTCACCACTTTTGCTCTTGATTTAAGGTTAAAAGGGACTGTTGTTGATCTTTGGAAAATGTAAAATCACATTATTATTATTATTTTTATATGCACAGTTTGTGATTCTGTTACTTGTATACCCTTGAGTTTAACACTCACCAGTTTGAATTTTTTGAAGCTTGTCTGACCTGTGGTGTGTTTTTTTTTTTTTTTTTTTTTTTTTTTTAAAGTGCGAATTGAGGCGTTAGAGCTCACCAGTTGTGAATGGTGCAGGGGACATAAACTGCCAGCTGTGTTTCTGCAAATGACTGAAGCAGCATTTTGGCATCTGAAAGAAAAGCTTGCCATGTCTACAGATATGGTGACACAAGATGGCTGTCAGAGCAAGAGTTAGTAGCCAAAAGTCTTTTCACATTTCCTTTTCTGCTGCACTTTTGGCACTGTAACCTATTATGAAATGAGACATTTATGTTTTGAGAGGGAAAAGGAAAATACACTTGGAGCTAAAATGTAAGGGAGTTTTGAGCACAGCTTTCCGTTCCTTTCTTGGCACACAGAAATATTTTCTTGCTTATGGTTATTGCTCCAGTGCTATAAAAGCAGTAGCTGGTGAATCACTTTAAAATACTGGTGCATTTCTTTCAAGCCAAAATAGCAGCTTGACCAAAATCGGGGTAATTATGACCATGTCAGAAATTGACTCTTTTCCCCTGACAGTTCAGCAAGGAAAATACCTCCTCATTATCTTCGAGTGTGTGCCAACAGTGCTGGAGAAGACCACACTAGAACAAATACTTACAGAAATTGGTAGGATTAAGAATTTAAGCAACTTCTTGGTCACAGTCACATGTAAGGAAGCCACTGACAGACTAATGGCACATGCACATTCTCAGAAGGTGAGTTGTGTGACCTTTAAACAATTTTTTCTTTGTTTTGTGAGGGTAATAGCAAGAGCTGATATTTGTACTGTGACCAAGTGTAAGGTGGTCTATCTATCTAGTGGAACTTTAAATAATTTGGTAACAGGAGGATAATTTACAGAACATCTCTTCTTTGGGTTGGGGTTAGGAGTTAGACTCTCTTCCCTTCTCTCGCATGAATGTTCAGAGTGAGACAACAACCCTGAGTGTCTCAGACAGTGAGGACCTGATGGCGTGCCCTTCCTCCCACACTCAATTAGCCAAAACGTGAGTAGGATTTAGTTGATATTACTTTGAAGTTCTTCTGGTTGCAGTGCTAGAGACTTTTGTTTTCCAGACTGGTCATTTACCCACCTCCTCCAGCTAAGGGAGGATTTTCCATCACTAAAGAAGACCTCGGCTGTCTCGACGAGGGCGAATTTCTAAATGATGTGATAATGGATTTCTATTTGAAGTAAGTGCTAACTCCAAATATTTTTTTTTCAAAGAAAACAAAAAAAAAAAAAAAGAGAGAAAAGAAATTTTGTTTACTGTGTGTTTTGTGTGAGTCAGATATTTGGTCTGTGAGAAGTTACAGAAGGAGGATGCTAACAGGTTTCACGTGTTCAGCTCCTTCTTTTATAAGAGCCTGACTCAGAATGACCTGAAGGAGGATCCAGGCAGCATAGGTTTATCGTAAGTCTGAAATCTGTAGTCTATACAATTATTTGATGCTCATGCATCTTAAAATGTTCTGTTGGCCACTTTTCCAGCATTCAAGAGAGAAGGCATAATCGGGTGAAAACGTGGACCAGGCATTTGGATCTTTTCAAGAAGGACTTTATTTTTGTTCCGATCAACCAATCGTGAGTTCTCCGTTTCCTTTTGTTTTTCACAGAGGGGTGCTTTTTTCCGTCAGTAAATTTCCACATAATCAGATTTAATGTAGACTTTTTGATCATTCTTCAATATAAGCCACTTCTGATTTCATCTCAGGGCTCACTGGTACCTGGCTGTTATCTGTTTCCCGGGCCAAGCTTCACACTGTTCCACCCTGGAGCCTTGTGAGAATACGAATAAGGAGGAGAGCTCAATAGTGTTTACTCCCAGCTCACCTTTTTCAAACCCCATGTCACTTTTCTACAGACACCAAACATCTGAGCCAGTTTCCAAGTGGAGCACGTCTAAAGGTAACAAACTCAGCACTGATTGGTTATTCAGTCCCTACTCATGCACGTGCACAAGTATTTGAACACCCAGAAGTGACCTTGCACAACTGGCACATTTAACAGTTCACCATGTAAGGCTTTTCAGGGTATCAGTTAGCAGAAATGGAGTATATATTCCATAATGTATTTATTCATTAGTGCATAGTTACCTGTATCTGTGAATCGTCATTTTTCTTGTGCTCAGAATAAGCCATTTATATCTACATAGGGAGCGGGTGCATGGAGCCACCATGTTGCGCTGCTAGAGTAGCCCAGAATGGACAAACCTCTTGAGAGCACCTTCCACATTTCAAGTGTTTTTTTTAAACAAGTGGCCATGTGAATCCTTAAGGATGACAAAGAAGAAGAAATAAGAGGAATCATTGTTTGCTGGTGTGGGCTAGCAAGTTTGAGAACCCAAGTCTTGAAGAAATGAAGGCTCATATTTATTATCTAGCATGGAAAAGCATGGCAGTGTGAATGGATATACCTGAAAGTATTCTACGGGCACTTGACAGCCACCTTATGTTTTATAACACATTTGGAATGAGAGGGGTAAGGAAGGAGCATTCAGTTGGTTGAATTCTACATAGAGGACCTTTAAATGTGGTAGAAAATGATGCTTGTTCATGCCATATTAAATATGCTTTTATTCCATTCCCATAGCAGGAACATCCATTCATTAACTCTGACAAATATTCAAATGCTTAAAATAGAGCAGAAGGCATATGTCTCGTTTGAATGGATTTATTTCCAGGGACTGCAAATTGATGAATGTAATTTATTATGTCAGGTGACCTTTTCAGTATTAGTCGCATTGAAATGAGTGAATCAAAATGAACAAGTAAAGTAACAACTTCTTCTGTAAGTAACACGCAGCAGGCAAGCTGTGCATTGACCTGCGCGATAATGAGTCAATACGTACAGTATGAGGTGACACATATATAAGCCGACATTGGTAACATGGCAAGCTTAAGCAACATTCCTGATATTAAGTGCTGCTCAGTAAGTGCGTCTCAGATTTTGCCGTTTTTCCATGTCATTAAAAAAGCACTTTTGATTGTGTTTGCCTTTATGCTCCTGATAACATCTGTTTGTTTTGCTAGTGAATGCAAGGTAATGTCCTCATTATGTTGTTTATAAAAAAAAAAAATAAATAAATAAAAAAGAGCTGTTCTGCTTCGTTTCAGGTGATGACCTAGATGATGAATTTCAGGTAAATTGGCCAGTGTCGTCTTGGTTCTGTACATGCTTGAACTGATATCAGAGATGGTCATGCTGTTAGTAAATTTTTAATACTTTTTTTTTTTTTTATAAAGTATAATGGAACCTGCAGAGGTGCATCCAAAATAAGTGATCCTTCTTCTAAACAGTGAGTAAGGCACTCGGGTCTCTCGTTTGTCGTACCTATGATGTACCTTTCGGTTTCAGAGTGGGATTTTCTCTTCTTAAAACATTGTTACATTGCATCTTATTTATGGCATTATAGTCCTCGTGTATTGCGTTTTAATTATTTCTTATTTTTAATCATGTACCTGTAGGCTGTGCATTCTTATTATGGATTCTTTCAGCTGTGGTGCCAAACCAGCAGTGGTCAAAGTACTTCAAGAGTGAGTATTTGCATACTTTTTAATAATTTTGTTTTTGTAATCAGTGTTTACTAAATTAACGTTGAATGAACATACTAAATGTGCACAAGGAGTCTGCCTCCTTCAGCATGTTTCCATATAATGAACATGACCTTTCTTTGTCCATTGAGCTTCAGAGTTAAATGTCCTCTTGCACCTGCATACTGCAAATACCTGCACCTGCAAAAAATAAATACATACACTGTATGGACAGAAGTTTGTGGACACGTGACCATAACACTCATATGTGCTTGTTGAACATCCCAGTCCAGATTTAGTCCCTTTTTGCTCTTATAATGACCTCCAGTCTCATAGGAAGTCTTTACACTAGATTTTGGAGCGTCCATTGAGCGTTAGTAAGGTCAGACACTGATGTTGGGTGGGGAGTCCTGGGGTGCAGTCAGCATTCCTGTTCATCCCAAAAGTGTTCAGTGGGGTTGAGGTCAGGGCTCTGTGTAGGAAACTTGAGCTCTTCTACACCAACCATGGTAATTCATGGTGTTTTAATGGAGCTTGCTTTGTGCACAGGGGCACTGTCATGTTGGAACAGGGTTGGGCCTATTAGTCCTAGTGAAGCAAAAGTGTAATGCTACAGAATACATCATCCCTAACACTTGTGTGCTTCCAACTTCATGGCAGCAATTTCAGGAAGGACCACATATCTGGTGTTATGGTCAAATGTTCACAAACTTTTGGCCATGTAGTGTACAAATTATTTGCATGTTTGTTTGGTACGTTTTATGCTTGTGTATTTGTGTAAAAAAAAAAAAAAGGTATTTGGAGATGGAGTGGCGAGTTAAAAAGGGCTCGTTGTGGAGGTTTGGAAATCAAGCCATGGATGGATGGAGTGTGAAAGTCCCACAGCAGGATAATCATACTGACTGCGGGGTTTATGTTTTGCAGTATGTAGAAAGCTTCCTTAGTGTAAGTATGCAGCATTTGGTTATATTTGGTAATTTGAAGGACTTGGCAAAATAAGCGAATGAATAACACCATACTGAAGGCAGTATTTCAGTTTCTTTGACTTCACATGAAGTCCTGAGATGTTTTTTGTATTTATTTATATAATATATAATAAAATTTCTAGAACCCACCAAAGACTTTCCATCCTGCCATGGATCTGAGCGCCTGGTTTCCACAGAGGCTTGTGAAAAGAAAGCGGGAAAGAATCAAACAGCTTATTTTTAGACTCCACCATCAACAGCAAGCTGAACTTGGAGAATGAGTGCCTCCTAGAGATTCTCTTCGATATTGCACCCCCCCAGCTTTCCAAAGTCTGTTCTGCTAGAATGATTTTGTTTTCTGCATTTAGACAAAGAACAATTTTGTTTGTAAGGCTATGTAAACAGTATATGATAAAGTATTTAATTCAATCTAGTTTCTTTATTGTTGATATATTTTCACATCCCCCCTTCGACCTTGGTTCAGTTCATTAAGGTATGGTGTTCTGTCTTGTACTTTGAGGAAACACATGGATGTTAATAAGATGGAGTAGACCATGCTCTAGGTTTTTAATCAATTATTACTAGTCCTAGGCTCTTTAGAGATCTCCATCTGCTCTGTAAGTTGACCAACACATGGAATGTGTGGAAACTTGAGCCTAACGCATCAGTCAGGATTCACTGTAACTGGTATTACAGGGTATTCTTTTTTTTTTTTATTCTTATTTTTAACAACCGATGAATGTAAATGTTAATTTATGATGCTCTAACCCTGTAACCTCTGCCTGTGTGCAGCTACAAAATTACTGGATGGGTGAATGTGTCCTTAATGTGCATCTTCAAAGACGAGCATTCTGTTGTGATGTTAGGTGATGAATTATAAATATTGCCAATAAATTCCTGATGTAGGTTGGTGGTTATCCTGTTAATTTGAATGCTTGTGTGGAAATCCCTGTTTATCTCATCAGTTTGCCTTCGTTGTTATGATTAGCCTCAGAATTCGTTTAGATTTCCCAGACAGAGGCTGTATAGTGTAGGAGAGACAGGGTGCCTTTGGAAAACTAATAGGAAAGCCAGCATGAGCTTCAGAGTTGTTAAATTTGCCTAAGATGCATGAGGGTCAAACAGAAATCCATACTATACAAGAAAAACAGGTTAGTAACTTCCAGGTTAGTAATAATGAGCCAGCAATTTGCTGCATGTTCATTTGGCCTAAAAGCACTCTGGCACTTGTATGTGTTTTGTTCTAAGCTACAATGGGAGAAGTGTGCAGCATGGAAAAACAAGGTCCAGTGTAAACATGCAAAGCTCGCCTTTACAGCCATCCATTGCTAAGTAACCTGATGCAGTTGCAAATGGAGGCGCGTATCGGGTGTCCTAATTAGATTTACAAACAGAGTCGCTATTCAATAGAGGATTGAGTTTCTACTTCAGGAATACTTCTGAAAGTTTTACATTTCACCCGCCTTAAAAAATGCATGACTCTCGGATTTGCATTTGTGGCACACCTTCGGCTGAAACGATGATGCCAATGCTTTTGCACTCTCACACTGCACACGCTGAAGTAGTGCACACAAAACACTGATGGGCCAGCTGGTGCCAGGAGTATATATTCGAGTACAATAATAATACAGTGAACCCCCGCCTATCGCGGGGGCCACGCTCTGGCGCCGCCGCCCGCGAAAGGTGAAATCCGCGAAGTAGCGCCGTCACATAAATTTTATTATATCTATATCTATATCTATATATATATATATATTAAGGCTTTATAAACCATTTCCACACTCTTTTAAACACGTCCTATGCTCTAAAACACTTTCTACACTCTTAAACATATGTAATTTTAACAACATATAAAATCCTACATGCGTACTCACTGCCTGTGAGGTCACTTCCTGTTTACAGCCTGTTTACTAGCTGAAGCAGAAGTGGTATACTGGCATGTGTATTCATCCGCTGATGAAATACAGCGCATACTGTTTTATTTCGATTTAAATGTTCTTTTAATGTTTGAATTAACATTTTTTTAAAAATTGTATTTTCTATTTTCTATTCCAGAGTCCCGCGAAAGCAAAAAAATTCCGTGAATCAAAATGTGAAAATCAGCGATGCACTGAACCAGTGATGGGTGAACCATGATATTGCGGGGGTTCACTGTTGTTGTAATAATAATAATAATAATAATAATAATAATAACAACAATAATATAATAATTATATTATATAATAATAATAATAATAATAATAATAATAATAGAGCGTCGTTCATGGCCAGTATTTCCAGCATTTCCATGAGCGGAGCTACTTCCTGATTGCTCTGCGCTTTAAGATGTTTGAACGCTGACCGGTGTAGTGCTGGTGCTGGTGTCGCGCGCGCTTCCCGCTGACGTCACCGCGAGTTCTCTTCTCGTGAGCTCAACCCGAAGCCAGAGAGAGAGATACACACACAGAGAGAGAGAGAGAGAGAGAGAGAGAGAGAGAACCGGGGGCCCGGTGAGCTCTGTCAGCAGGACATAACGCGTTTCAGCAGCGCATCCCAGCACTGCCCCCGTTTGTGAGTGCTGAAGGCCGGACCGTGCTGTGAGTATGTTGTTTGTTGTGCCCGTTATTACTTCCCAAGCTGTCTAACTGACGAGTTAATACCTCTGGCGAGGTTTTAATACGCCGTGAATGGAGCTAACATGCTAATATGACTCTTTTGGCTGCTACTTTGTCGAACTGTGAAGTTTCTAGAGAAGGAAAGTTGTCGCCTATAGGGGAAACGAGTAACTCGGGCTCGGGGAGAACTCCTGATACATTATGGCGGGTCTGTGCGGAGGTGGTGTGTTATTGTTACCGGCTGTTCGAGCTCCTCGGGTCAGCGCGTGCCTCAGTAAGGGATTAGTGAGGAGGAGTGAGGAAGACACACACTCCGTGTAGGCGTTATGTGAGAGGTCTCGAAAAGTGTGTTGTGTGTAATGCTGATGCTGTGTAAAAGTCTGTTATTAGGTGTTTAATGTATACAATAATGAGTTCAGCTTCAGTGGTGGGATTCTCGCGCGACTCTATTCATTACATTACATTACATTACATCTGCACTAACTAGTGCACTGGATTACCTGTGCAAGGGTGTGTGTTTTTATTTTTATTTTTCTAACTGATCCATGTCCTAGTCTTGGCAAGTAAATCTTGAAATGCAGCGTAAGCAAAGAGACAGTATTTTGTCATCTGGAGTATTTCACTGACTATTTATACCCTCGGAAAGGAATAAGAATGACTTGAAAGCAGTGCATCCTGTTAGGTGAGGGGAGTGTAGATATCACAGGGTGTTTTCCATATCCCCTGCCTGTGTATGGAGCAGGAAGTTAGGGAGGGGTGGAGGGGAGGATGCTTTATAAACTCTGTGTGTGTGTGTGTGGTACAGGAAACTTCTTCTCGCCCTTTGACCCCACGCTGTCTCCATGAGCAACCAGTGTATTGTATCCAGCAGAGAATGTTTCAAATAGTTTTCTCATTCCTGATGATCACGGATCTTGTCTCTTTAACCCTAATAAAGCACAGCAGTGTAGGTTACCTGAGCTTGTGGACAGGGTTTAATTGCTGGAACACAAATAAGACGTGGTGTGGTGGGGTGTTAGCACTGTCACCTCGCAGCAAGAAGGTCCTGGGTTCGATCCCCAGGGTCGAGCTGGGCGTCTTCCTGTGTGGAGTTTGCATGTTCTCCCCGTGTCCATGTGGGTTTCCTCTGGGTACTCTGGTTTCCTCCCACAGTCCAAAGACATGCACAGAGGGGATTAGGCTGACTGGCTACTCTAAATTGGCCGTAGGTGTGAATGTGAGTGGGAACGGTTGTCTGTCTCTGTGTGTTGCCCTGCGGTGGATTGGTGACCTGCGCAGGGTGTAACCCGCCTCTTGCCCAAAATCAGCTGGGATTAGCACCAGCTTCACCTGTGACCATGAACAGGATCAAGCGGCTGAAGATGTGCGAGTGAGTGATATTGAAAATACACTCCATACATGGATGGGACACAAAGCCAGCACGAGGTGTTGAACATGGATTATGGCTTTTTAAAATGATCATATAATCTGAGATGTGTTAGTACATTGTTTTATATCTTGTAGGGACAGTATGAGCTTTCCCTGACATCTAATTGTCCTCTGTAATTGTAAAAGCTGTGGTTAAGGACAGTTATTTATACATATCCTTCCAAGTTACGAAGTAATTCACATTCAAATTCTTGTGCAGTAATGGAGATGTTGCCACTATCGAAGTGCTGTTGTTTGTAACTATTTGGTTCCAAAAAAACCCCCACCTACAATCATTATTAACTATTATTGTTCATGCGGTTATTATGGCTTTAAAACCTTGTTAATACTTGGTTTTAAAATGCGTGTTGGTGATCAGATTACCAGTGGACAGCGCTAAATAGAAGCGTAAATGACCACCAATAGATGAGCTGTTCTAGACACTTGAGAAAACGGCGATATGTCTCAGCTGTCCACTTGTGACCCAGTCGCCCAAGACGCATTTAAAAATCGAGTGTAAACAGGGTCTAAGGTTCCCCATAGCTGGCTTAAGTATGGATTTCATTAAAAGTGGTTAAAAGTTTCCTTAAAGTTGCTGTGTACTCAGACCACTGATACTTGTTGACTTTGTATGAAGTTCATCCTGTTAGGCCATATGGGACTCTCACTTTTGTACTTACTGAACTTATTTGTAAAAGTATAATGTAGAGGCATGCATGGAGCTGTTTATTCCACTCCAGTTCACTTTGTTATTGGTTGGCTAAGGCTGTTTTTGTTTATACCCACCTGCCTGATCAACTGATTTGGCTCTGTTTCTATAGTATAAACAATTTAGTAATTTAATCCACAATAAAGCAATTAATTCATTCACTCATTCAGTCACTCATTTCCAGCGACTGCTGTATCCTGGTCAGGATTGCAGTGGATCCAAAGCTTATCCCAGGATAACAGAAAGGTAGGAAGGAAGAGACACATCCTGGATAGCATATCAGTCCATCGCAGGGCAGCATGCACGCAGAAACATTCACACTTAAAGACAATTTATATAACCAGTCCACTTACTGGCATGTCTGAGGACAGTGGGAGACACCCAGTGGAAACCCAAGGAGACAGACAGTAATCCTTCATCCAGTGGACTCCTATGTAAATGAATATGATTTGTAATAATTTTCTTTATCCCATGAGTGTCATATCTGACCGCCACTCTTGCAGGTTTTCTCCTGAGTCTCACAGGATGCCAGTCCCAATGCACACCTCCAGTTTTGTGTTCTGCCTGGAACTCTTTGGATGATTATTTTGTGAAGAAGATGCTCTTCGTAAACACACTGTATTCACACTGAATTCAATAAGGCCTATGTCTGTCTTTCCAGTCTTTGTCTCTGGTTAAGAGGAATAAAAGAAGAATAAACATTTATATTGTTGCATATACATTGCAGCCCAGTGATCTTTTTTTTCTCTCTCGATGTATATCCCAGCTTATAAGGAAGATCACCCATTACTGCCCCTGAATACAGCCATAAAACATACATTCCATGCTTTTATTTTACCCTGTGAACCCATATCATTTCATAAAGGCAAAAGAGCAAGATAAATAGACAAATAAGTAAGTAAATAAAAGGTATGCAAATCATTTTTGGACTGGTCCATGCTTTCCTGTCACCAACTGTTGCTTAGTCTAATTTCCCAGGCCATTCCTCAGGCAAATGATACTGTAGAATCATTTGAATGAAATTTTACTGCATGTAAACACAACCTGTAGGGATGACATTTCATGTGTTGTAGGAAAAATGTTTGATTGTGAAATACCTGGATTTAACTCTTCAGCTTTCTTTAGGTTGAACCTGGATCCTTCTCTTTAACATGTTGCATCACACTCCGTGAACTCTGAACCTATCTTGTCTCGGAGAGAACTAAAAAACCCCAAAACCCTACTACCTATTACCTACTTCCTTACATTAAAGCCTAACAGCTTATAACTGCCAGGTTAGTGTCATGTCTGGTATAGTACATGTAATAAACCGCAGAGTTATGAGTTAAAGTCAACCATTGGTATCATTTAGGCCCATGTTTAGGGTTACTGTCTCGTGTAGTAACATTTCTGCATACAGTGGAATCTCTGGTCATGAACTTGATCCGTTCCGAGACTCTGTTCGCAAATTGATATAAATACAATTAATGCGTTTCAGCCCTCAAAACATGTTTTTAAAGTGCATTGTGGGTTTATGTGTGGCAATAAAACAAAATAACCTTAATTATAGAAAATAAAAATAAATAAAACCCCCCAGAATTTTTTAATACACGTTACTTTTGCGGTGGAGACGTAGTTGCTGGCGTAGGTGGACAGTGGCGGAGGGATATGGTGGCAGTTCTCATGTTTTGTGATTATTTCTTTCTTTATTTCAACTGTTATACACTTAGGCTTCTTACTCTCACTACCATTTCCACTTTTCACTTTCTTGGGACCCATAATGTAGGCTCATAGTGCAAATATGCAGAGAAACACAACGAAAAAATGCATTGAACACATTCACATCACGAGTGCTTGACTGGAACTGAATGTTTGTGCCGTGGAGCATGTGTGAAGCGGGGTCGGAGGGATATGGCTTCTTACTCTCACTACCATTTCCACTTTCTTGGGACCCATAACAAAGGCGTATAGAGCAAAAATGCAGAGAAACACAACGAAAAAAATGCTATGAACATTTTTTTTAATGAGTTTTAAGCACGGGGAAAAAAAAATCAAAGTTTGAACAATTCTTAATTGTACAAAAACTTACTGTAAACAACCAAGAAAACTAACCTTGCATGAGGCAACTTCTGGCATTAAGGAAGTGAGGAGGAAGATGGGCGGGGAGGAGCTTACTGTACAGCCAATGAACGCACATCTGGCTGAGACAGATTTAAAGGGACACGTGCATCTTTGTTAACAAAGTTCAACTGCAACGCAATACGCCAACAGAAAATGGGAAAACTTTGGCGCGTATGAAGCGGATGGGGAAAATGACCAGGGCTGTGTTTGTTCGGCACCCGATTATGTGGTCGTTACCAGATGCAAAATTTTGGGGAATTTTATGGTCAGGAACTGATTTGTTCGTCTTCGGAGGTGTTCATGACCAGAGGTTCCACTGTATTTCTAAATCAGACTAGCTGGCTGTAGAGAGAACTAGATACAGCCTAAATGTCTTCACGTCCAGTCCAGATAAGGTAGTCTTATTTACATTAGTTTTGCAACCTATACAGTCTACACTTAAAGATACCAAACCATATGTTTCCTTGTTGTTAGGGTGGTACCATCAAGGAAACATTGTTTACACCAGTGTTTCTCAACCGGGGTGCCGTCTGACATCCTCAGGGGTGCCGCAGAAACCCCCCCCCCGTCGCACGAAAAATCTCGGCTAGCACCCCCCCCCGTCGCATGAAAAATCTCCGCTAGCACCCCCCCACACCCCCCCGGTCACACGAATTTTTACATTAGGAGTGCCTTGAGATTATTAATTCTTAGAAAGGGTGCCGCAAGCTAGAAAAGGTTGAGAAACACTGGTTTACACTGTTCATATGTGTCTTGTTCCTGGGAAGGCATAAGTGCTGTCCCTGTAACCAGCTGGTTAGGACTGCTTCTTAAGGTCCAATTATGTACCTTACATTATTTTTAAAGGTGCACACTATAGTCATGTTTTCAGGTGAAGGATGCATACTAAATGAACAAACTATGTCCTCTTGATGGTACTGATGTTGCTCACGTTTCTTTACAGGACACAAGAATGATATGCTACATATGTTGGTACACAATTGTTTGTGCAGATCAAGAAAAAGAAGTGTTTTATTGTTTTGGATTAAATTTCTGGAATCCACCATCATTTCCTAAAGTCTTAGGAAAAACCGTTGCCCGTATTTGGTTCTTTCCTGTTACTGCATTTACATGCACTTGATTATATTAGCTCAGCTCATGAGGAAAATAAAAAATAAAGATATTTTAATTTGTTGTGTTTTAGATCTGAAGATTCCATTTTTTCCATTTTTATATTCCATAAAAAATATTTCCTATCGTGTCTGTCTGTTTGCGCAGAACCTTCCAGTTTGTTTTGCTGAGGCATCTAGGGAAGAGCCGAGCCTTTCAGGAGCCGTTCTGCTCCAAAACCTTTGTCCTCCTGGGCTTGCTAACGACCCGAGTGAGGTTCAGTCCATTAGCACAGATGCAGTTTATGCAGAGCAGACAATGAGGTCATTTAACATGCTGAGTGAAGTGATGCCTAACAAACTGAGAACGGAGCCATGGGAATCTCTCGTGGCAAAAGCCTCCAGCATGGCGCACTGAAAGTGGCTCAGGGTAACATGGGCTATGGACTGAAATGACAGCTTCGATCAACCTGGCCTTGAGCGAACACCTGACGTCTGAGATGCGGCGTCTCACTAATATATTCCTAATAGATTTCATCCACAGGGGATTTTTAAATTTTGGTCTGCGGAGCTGGTTAGTGTCCTTTTGGGTAGACTTTTTGTTGCAGTGCTTGTAGAATGTAATGCGAATGGTGTCATTTTCTTGCAGTCACATAGTATTCTGCAGTTCTGTTTATGGAAGCTGTTAGTATTTTATTTCTCCTCTCTGGTGCTGTGCATCTTTTTTATCATTAGAAAATGGCCCTGTTTGTGTCATTTGTTTATGTAATGCAGATTTGCTTATTATTTTGGCTTCCAACATTACCTGCTTGCATATTACCTGACTTAAAAATATTTTAATGTACTTTTCCTCCCCTCTCACTTTGTGCTCTGTAGAGCTGGTGTCTAGTTGTGGAGTGCAATGGATGATGGGAAGCCTGTGTGGGCACCCCATCCGACTGATGGGTTCCAGCTGGGGATGATTGTAGACATTGGTGCTGACACACTCACTATTGAACCACTCGGTCACAGGGGCAAGGTGAGTCAGCAAACAGAAATCTGTAGTATGGTTAATTGATCGTTACCTCACTCATCATGGACGTGCAACGTAAACTGTTCTGCAGACATGAATAAAAATGTGGTCTTTTAAACGTGTTTTGTTAGGAATAAGTCAAATGAATAGTCATGTTGTGTTGTGGTTTATATAAAATCTTTTCATCATATGGCACTCAATTATAATATAGGTAATCATACAAGACATCTCATAATAATGGGAATTTTTAATAATAATTTTTAATAATAGCATATAATAGTTCACAAAATATATACATATTTTACTGAAGGAAGTATCCAGAATAAAGGAGTAAGTCAAATGAGCAAACTGTTCAGCCCTGTGCTGTATAAGGGTGTCGTTTGCAGAAGTAGTTAATAATAAATGACTCCTACCTGTAGCAGGTGCGCAGCTCATGTTACACCCAGGTTGGGTTCATTAGTAGAGTAAGCCACCTGGGTTTTAGCCACCCCCTTAGAGAATCAGCCTGTACTGCTGTGCTGCAGGTGAAGGCTTGGGATTATACTAAAAGTGGCATCAAGGTGATTACACGTTTGTTACTTTGCTCACTTCTGTCAAATATTTAGATTGTTTTTTCATGCCTCACATTGCAATGCTGTTGTATTACCAGCAAACGATTTCATAATCTGTTTCTTTGGCATTTATTTTTGACATGACATTTTTACATTTGACATTTCTGGGACTAAGAATGTGTTTAGAGGAACAGAAATCTGCATAGTAAGATGGGAAGAGCTCATATTTTTTTGAACATTTTTTATTATTATTATTATTATTATTATATTTTATTTTTTAAGAAAAGACCTGTCTCCATGTTATTGTTGACCTCCTAAAATAATGAACTCTTGTGATGCATGCATGGTGTTTGATGTGGTCCCGATATAGGCCTTAAAAATTCTCTCAGAACCCTCACTGCGTATGAATTATTCTCTTATACATTCACCACTATTTGGCGTAGGTCACTTCAAGTCTAATAAATCAGATTTCCGAACAAATATGCTTACGTTCCTATTATGGTGTTGGTTATTAAGCGTCTCTCTGTGTGTCTGTCTGACTGAATGACTGGTCGTCCATCCATCTGTCTAAACCCAATTTTCTCTCAATTCTGGTCAACACCATTTCCCAGCACTCGCTAGCTGTCACATATAAATCAACAGCTACCAGCCAGGGACTGTAAGGGGCTAACATACATTTGCCTTCAACACCTGTGCAGCTTCATCAATGAATCTTTTGCTCATGTAACATCACAGCATTGCTGAACACGCTTCGAGAACAAATGCTAACTACCCCCTTGTGTGTACATGAGCTTACAGACTCTTACAGTTGGCTATAGTGTCTGTCTGATCAATAGGGAAAAGAGTATCTGCATCTTCCCCACCACAGAGTAGTTCCTCTTGGACTCCTGACCACGGTTGGCTTTGACATCTTCCTCTGATCATGTGATCACGTTTTTCTTTTGTGCCACTCAGGAGCCCATTGGCATAGTTTTATAAAATCATTCTTGCAGAGCTTTTGTTTTGAGTTCTTGAAACTAACCATTAATTAACATGTGTAGGAGAAAATGGCCCATATTTATAGCAGTTGTTCTGAGAAGCAGTCATTTTTTGTGGTGGTGTTCAATTGTGGATTAAGTATTCAATTTAATCTGGGAAGTTACTGAACCATTAATAGTTCATTAGAAGATTTTACTGAAAGGGGGCAGGGTAGTAAAAGCATTCTATGTTCTTTGTGTGAATTTCCAGACTTTCCTGGCTCCCATTAACCAAGTCTTCCCAGCAGAGGATGATGTCAACAAACATGTCGAGGACAACTGTAAGCTGGGACATTCAGAGTGTTGAAGTAAATAATGAGACATGCCATGATTCGTGTATTTATATTGGTGTAGGAGTCATCATATTTTGCTTTATCTTTAGGTTCTCTTATGTACTTAAATGAAGCCACCCTTCTAAACAATGTACGGGTTCGCTACAGTAAAGACCTGATCTATGTAAGTCAACGTACATTTATTTGCATTCTTTGGTACTGTATTTCCCCTAAAGCCCATTCTAAATCCCCAGTAATGTATCAAAACTTTGGCATTTTGAAATACAGTAGGTCTTATCATTTTAGTTTCAATAATATGCAAATGCAGTTGTAAAACGCAAATGGGTCTTCCAATGAATCATTATCAGGAATTTAATTGCTGTAAATGTGTGATACTTTCTGGCAGTAAAATGTCCATTTAGAATGGCCATGTATGAGGAGCGGACATATGTGTTACTGAAGATAGGCTTGTGGTCCTGCTTTTCCTCATAAGAATGGCCTCCCTATAGCCCACAGACCTGCTGTCAGTGCTGTGTGTGTCATGTTAAGTGTAGAGGTTCTGCCCTGCTGTGGCTGCCCATCTCAGATGACCTGACTAATCCTGCCCAGACACTATCGGGTTGCCGGTTGCACTTAATTAGGTCCTGCGAGGTAGCACTAAGCAGTGTGGCAAGGCTAACCTGACAGCCATGAATGGCAGCAGGTGACAAGGAGCCTGTTTGTGAAGAGTCCACTAATGGGCTGCTAAGGGAAGCCTTCATAGTGGTCACTTGATTGTTCTCTAAATTTCAGATTGTTGTGCAGAAAATGTCAGCTAGCCAGTAGGTTTTCTTATATATCCCTACGGTGTCCTTTCCCTTGCACTTCATTTGTACTGCTCTTTACAATGTTTTCTTTCTTCCAGACATTTGTGGCTAACATCCTGATTGCTGTGAACCCTTACTATGACATTCCTAAACTCTACGCCCCCGAGACCATCAAGAGTTACCAGGGCCGCTCACTGGGAACACTCCCACCTCATGTTTATGCTATTGGTGAATGCTTATCATTAAAACAAAGCTTATTATTATTATTATTAGCTTATTATTAATAGAGAATTCACTTTTTTTAAAACTTCCTTTTTCACTTTCCTCTGTATCTTTTCATCCCAGCTGATAAAGCATTTCGTGACATGAAGGTGCTGAAGATGAGCCAGTCCATCATTGTGTCTGGTGAATCTGGTGCTGGAAAAACTGAAAACACAAAGTTTGTTCTCAGGTCTGGTAAACAAGTTCATATGTAATGTAGTGGCATGAGAAGAATGAGTTAGAAGACAGAACGTAGTGAAACTCAAGAAGGTTACTGTTGGCAGCACTGAAGGTCACACTGATGCTGAAATCAGCCTTGGAAGGTGTTTTAGTTCATTGTGTGGTGAATGATTTTCTCTTGTCCCCAGGTATTTGACCACATCATATGGTACTGGTCAAGATATTGATGAGAGGATTGTTGAAGGTAGGTCAAATTAAGCATGATTTAAGCTTCAACTGCCTCTTCATTTGTTTAGATATCCATGACACTTGTGTAATTTGTTGCAGCAAACCCTCTGCTTGAAGCATTTGGGAACGCAAAGACTGTCAGGAACAACAACAGTAGCCGTTTTGGAAAATTTGTGGAAATTCATTTTAATGAAAAGGTAGAACATTTCTGCTGTGATGTTTGTGCCGAACCATGAATTTACTTGGTATAATGACAATATGATGCAGTATTTGAATGCAAATCGTTATATAAAATGTTCAGAATGTTGTCATTGCCCATTTGAACTTAATAATTGTATAAATTGAAAATTAATCAGTTTAGAGCTGTTTCTATCTAAAATGATTGTTGTGTTATATACACTATATGGCCAAAAGTTTGTGGATGCATGACCATCATGCCCACATGTGCTTTTTGGATATCTCGTGCCAAATTTAGTCCCCATTGGCTGGGTTGTGGTCAGGGCTCTGTGCAGGCCACTAGAGTTCTTCTTTTCCATCTTTGGCAAACCATGTTTTCATGCACCTCACATTGTGCAAAGACATTGTCATAAGGTAACATGTTTGAGCCCCTTAGTTCCAGGTCCAGTTTCCAGGGCAAGTATATTGCTGTAGCATAACAAGACTTCCTATAAACTTTGATAAAATCCTGCAGATACAGGCAAAGACCTTGAGTTAATGTTCACATCAAACATCAGGAGGGGGGGGGGAGAAGAAGTGTGATCTCTGTACCTTTTATTGTGCCATGGTTGATGGTCTGAGATGGACTGGTGGGAAGTTCTTTAAAGTTGAATAAAATGAAAACTAAAAGACTTTCAGATTACATGAGCCAATTTTTTATTTACAACAGAACATAGATAACATAAATGTTCAAACTGGGAAATTATACACCTTTATCCACTAAATGAGCACATTTCAAATTTGATGCCTGCTACAGGTCCCAAAAAAGTTGGTATGGGGGCAACAAATGGCTGAAAAAGCAAGAAAGATTCAGCTGGGAGAACATCTAGCAACTAATTAAGTTAATTGATATCAGGTGTGTAA
>JAQMCW010000005.1:14348451-14362420 GCA_030068335.1 Chrysichthys cranchii
GGAAACCTATATCAGGCAAGAATGGGACCAAATTCCAACACCAAAACTCCAGAAACTCATAACCTCGATGCCTAGACATCTTCAAACTGTTGTGAAAAGAAGAGATGCTACGCCATGGTAAACATGCCCCTGCCCAACTATTTTGAGACCTGTAGCAAGCATCATATTTGATATGAGCTCATTTTGTGCATAAAATTGTAAAATTTCTCAGTTTAAACATTTGTTTTTATGTTCTGTTGTGAATAAAATATTGGCTCATGTGATTTGAAAGTCTTTTAATTTTCATTTTACTCAAATTTAAAGAACGTCCCAATTTTTCTGGAATTCGGGTTGTACAACAGTCTCCAGAATTTACACAGAGTGCTGCGAAAAAAACAAAACAAAACATAGAGTGAGTGACAGTTCTGTGTGTGGAAACACCTCGTTGATAGAGGTCTGAGGAAAATGGCCAGATTGGTTTGAGCTGCAAGGAAGGTTGGAGTAGCTCAAATAATCATTATTTACAACCACAAAGCAGAAAAGCATCTTGGTATGCACAAACTCTAAAGCCTTGAGGTGGATGGGACACAACAGCAAAAGGCGCCACATTGGGCGCCAGATCTGTCAGGAATCTGAGGCTGCAGTGGGCACAGGCTCACCCAGACTGGACAGTTAAAGATTAGAAAACAAATCACCTGTTTTTTCCCCCCCAGCCACTCTTCACCATGGTGTTTCAGCCTGCAGACTCTCGTCTCACTGAATGATTTTTGTTTTGCACCATCCTGTGTAAACTCTAGAGACTGTTGGGTGTGAAAATCCCAGAAGATCAGTAGGTTCTGAAATACTCAAACCAGCCCATCTGGTACCAACATCCATGCCACGATCAAGATCACTTTTTATCCCAATTCTGATGTTTGATGGAAACATTAACTCAAGCTCTTGACCTGTATGTATGTGATTATAGGCATTGTGCTGATGTCACACGATTGCCTGATTTAGATAACTGTATGAATTTGCAGGTGTACAGGTGTTCCTAATAAATTGGGCAGTGTAAATATACTTATTTTAAATGTACTTTTTTTTTTTTCCCCCTGATGTGCAGAATGCAGTCGTAGGTGGATTTGTCTCACACTATCTGTTAGAGAAGTCTCGCATTTGCATGCAGAGTTCAGATGAGCGCAATTATCACATATTCTACCGGCTGTGTGCCGGTGCCTCGGAAGACATCAAGAATGTGCTGCACTTAAACTCACCTGACAATTTCAGGGTAAGTTTCTGTCTCTCTGTCTGTCTTTCTCTCGTGTCTGTCCCTTTGTTACACACACACACACACACACACACACACACACACACACACACACACAATGACTTCCTTCTAATTTACCATATAAAACACAATTTCAATGAAAGCTGAATCAAAACTAAGAATTTTTTACCTAAGCTGGACCCACATGTTTACATGCCTCATACAACCAAGATAATTGGACCATTTTGAGATGCGCGAATTGTTTTTTATTTTTTTTAATGCCTCTAACATGTGACGCAGTCTAAGTGCTAAATGTAATTTATTTTATGAAAATAGGGTTTGGTTTTTTTTTTTTTTTTTTTTTTTTTTTTTTTAGATTACAGTTTCATGTACATTATTACTGTTTTATTTTTAACTTTCTTTATTCAATGTTGCTTTCACATCCAGCACTCTGCAATAGCTCAAATGCCAGTAGAGCCACTAGATGGCATATTTGCTTAAGTGTTTATTTTCAGCATGTTGATCTGAGAGGTTACTCTAAAATGCGCAGATGGGTCTCATAATCAGCATCACAACTAACAAGAAGCTCATCACATACCCTGCATGTATTGCAATAATTTAAAATCTTTCCAATAAAATCATTGTTTCATTTCAGTATTTGAATCGTGGCTGCACGAGATACTTTGCAAGCAAAGACTCAGATAAGCAGATCATGCAGAATCGGAAGAGTCCTGAGGTATGTCATATGTCTGCGGTGCCTTAGAGTTTCAGCAAGCTGCAATTTGATCCTATTTTTCTATGCATGATCCCTTATGTATTGTCTACAGATGTAGATTTTATTAAGTCATTTTATTAAATTAGGGTAAATTAGGGTAGAAGTTACTTGACACTTCAGTCTGCATAAATGTCAAAAGTAATTTAGTTTCTCTGAACATGCGTTTACTCTTTGTTGTATCCAATTTTTTTTTAAAGTAATTATTTGTGCTTAAAAATGAGTTCTGGGCTTTGATTACCTGTTAAATCCCAGCACTGGAATTGTGCCTGTAGATGAACCTCTCTGGAGGGAGCTTTACTACAAAGAACTTGATGTTCTTAGCAGGAGCCATTTGTTAAAGTCATCATGTGTCCTTCCCTTGTAGATGATGAGAAATTAATTAAGCAAAGTCTCGATAGGAAAGTCTGGCTATTCTGCTTGTGCCCCTGAAAGAGCTGCATCTTAGAAACTAGTATAATTTTGAAGACATTTCGTTGCTCAAAGGCACTGCATTGACATGCTAATACTAGACTTTCAAAATTATCCAGGCACCATCAAAGACCGTCTTTTGCTGGCTCTATATATTTACCTGAAATTTTCATTAAGCATCTACCAAACTAGATTTTATGAAGGCTGAACATGTAAATACAGCTGATTTTAGATTTGCTTCCCTGCGCTTCTAGCAACGCCAGCAAATTATGGGTTGTTTTCTATTAAAAACTCAATACCTTGTGTTATAAATCTACTTGGCTTTGAAAGCTCCAGTAAATTCTTTTCCATGTTGTGTGGAACTGTCAGTAATATAAAATTTGATTATATATTATATATTCTTACACTGTGATTATAACAGAACGTTACTGTCTCTTTGTTCTCATTCAAATCCAGGACAAAAAGGTGATCATTTCTTTCTAGGGCTAGTGCTGAGTACACTGCTGTTTCTTTATAAAGCTGAATTTGCTGTGATGAAGATGCATGCTTATAGATTTCCACTGATGGGTCAGTTTTATGAAATGTAGTACCTCTTGCACATTGGACCACATTCTTCAAGGGCCATTGTACTGCAAGGTTGAGTGCTTTACCTTACTTGCGAAAGCAGCTGAAACACTTACCGTGAATTGAATCCTATGTGCTAGAGAAAGGATAAAATCAAACTATGCAGTGGGCTGGCCTTTGGCGAATGTAATTTGACATTACTGGGATTACTGATGGTTAATTTCAGTGCAAATTGAGGGTTGTGTAAAAGTACACTGGATTGTTGCCTCAGTGTATTGCAGATTTGACTCTGATTCACTGTTTGTTTGAGATGCATGTGAACCATAGTCTTGTCTTTGCATATGCACAGAACGACATGTGTACATGCTGTGATTTGGTGTGTTTTAGTATTAGCTTTCAACTTTATTCTAAATTCACTTTATAAACCTGAAGGAAAAAGAGACCGGAATATAATTAACATGGCTGAACTTTTTTTTTGTGTGTGATATGTTTCTGTAGCAAATGAAAGTAGGAGCTCTGAAAGACACTCAGCTGGATGATGTGGGAGATTTTAATAGGATGTGCATAGCCATGAAAAAGATTGGCCTTGACGACACAGAGAAGCTCAATCTCTTCAGAGTGGTGGCAGGAGTCCTGCATCTTGGCAACATAGACTTTGAAGAAACTGGGAGCACCTCTGGTAGATAGTGCCATGAACCCCCCCCCGCGCGCCATGCTTTTCAATAGTTTCTCATTACATTATATTTTACATTGATATGTATAAATCTATAAATATAAATATTTTGCATAAACAAAGATGTCCATTTGTGCATGTGTACAGGCTCATAGTCCTGCCAATCACAGTCCTAGGTTTTAATATAAATGTGTATATAAGCCATCAAATAGAGACATTTATATGCTGTTAAAGTGGCACCAACGTTATTGACAGGAACACTGTTTTCCTCTTTCAGCTAATCGTCTGTTTTTAGACGCATACACACATGCGCACCTTCACCCACTCATCTAACACTTCACCTCAACAGGGCTCATTAGTGTGGTGTTTTTTCCCCCCATTGTTGACAGTGTCAACTATTGTTTTTTTTCATCTTCTAAAAGGCACTAGGGCATGCTGATTTATAAAAGAGTAACTGAAAGCATGGCCAAAGCTGTGTTGAGCTGTGCATTGTCTTGTTTTTCACACGCTTCTCAGATGGGAGATGAAAACTGTCATTTAATATTCTGTAATTTTATTAACAACATTGGGGTTTTGTTTTTGAGCGTATGCTCCCAGAGGCACGATCTTGTGTGATGAAGTCTTTCTCCTCTTGTATTTACCTCTCAGTCTGATAAATCGAATTAAATGTTATAGTGAATTTATTTTTAAAACTGTTAACTTTAGACACGTTTATTCATAACTTTTATAGCGCACAAATCTGATATGTAAGGAATAACACACAACAGACTATGTTATTAGAATGAAAATAATGCATGCCAGAGGGGAGTGATGCAGCATGATGTGCAAGCTGAATGCTGCTATCCTCTCTTCTCCCCCAGAGTGCATTATTTTCTGGTACCAGCACGGTCTGCAGAGTGGAATTTCGCTTTTACCACAGCAGGTTGCAAACTGTTCAAATACGTAATTTATTAATGAACGACATGTCGCACACATTAACGGTTTATAGTTATAATTAATGCTGTGGAAGGTTCGAGAGACAAGTTGGATTCTGTTCTCACTTAGCTGCGAAGTAACGTTCCCTCATCAACCTTTCTCTCTCTCTCTCTCTCTCTCTCTCTCTCTCTCTCTCTCTCTTTTTAAAAACACAGCCTGTTGTTACAGAGAAACTGGAGAGCACAAATTCCACATTCCTGAACTGGAAAATTTTGACTGTTACAAAGTGCTTACAACTGTGACCATAAATATTAAATTAAATGATTCGTAAAAATGACCAGATCAGCAATTAGAAGTATTCCTTTGTTAAACAACATGGGTTTTTTTTCCACTCCGTTTATTATTAGTCTCACATTTGCATGCACTACCTTTTGTATGAGCTGCTTCTAGTGAAAGGATAAAAAGATTATCTGAATTAGAACTGAAATTTGGGTGGTGGTGTATAAATATGGTTGTATATTAAGTAAGGAATAAAGTTTGTTGTATACTAAAAGTGTGTGTTGATCCTCTCTTCTTTGTTGGCTGGCAGGAGGCTGTGTTTTGAAGAACCAGTCGAATGAGATGCTGCAGTACTGTGCTGAGCTCCTGGGCCTGGATCAAGATGACCTGAGAGTCAGCCTTACCACTAGGGTCATTCTGACCACTTGAGGGGGCACAAAACGCACAGTCATCTAGTATGAGTCTCTCACACACACACACACACACACACACACACACACACACACACACACACACACACCATTATATATCAGCCTGACCTGGAATTAACTGGAGACGTGTTTTCTCTAGAATGATAATCACTAGGGAAAAGGACCAATCTTTCCCTCAGAATGCAATGATCGGTTATATGGTAGAGGCATTCTTGACAGTTATACTGGGGAATTTTAAAGGAACCAAATACATTTACTGGAAATAGTTTCATATCTATGTAAATATCAAAGCTTTAAAACAGGCAAAGTAATGTTCATTGATCTGAATTAATGCATCCGGCTAATAGAATTGTTGCATTTATAACTCCTTAAACATGTCTCTGTATGGCTAAAGTATAATGCATTTCACTCTGTTTTCTCTCTGCCTGTCAGTTTCACACCCCTCACTGCTGAACATGTGCAACAGAGAATGCCACCTTTTGTCCTAATAACAAATAGCTTGCTTGAAATTAACTTTACTCATTTTTGTCTGCTAGGAAGAATACATTATAGCAAATGTGATTCCAAACAGGATGTTATTATGGTCATCAAAATGTGATGAGACTCCACTGTAATACAACTCGCATCTATCTCCTGCTCTGCAACCAGGTTGTGTTGATATCTGCCAGTAATGTTTTTTTTTCTTCTTCTTCTTCCATGCAGTGACACACATGACATGAATCAGATCTTTGGTCTTGTATTGAGGTCATGTTAGTCTCCGAAACATATGATGACATAAAATATCTATTTTTATATGTTCTTGTAAGCCGTTTCTTTGCATGCAGTCACTCAGCAGCAGATCCAGAATCAGGCCACTTTTGCGTTCTGATTTTCTGAAGTGTCTGTTCGCATTAAGGTACTTCAAATGACAAGCAGTGGTGTGCTGTATCCTGTGCTGAGAGCTCCACTCGAACCTAACAGGCTCCTGCAGCATATTCATCACAGCTCCCTCCCCTGTGATGTGAATGTCCTCTAGCATTACCTTTCATCAGTTCATCCTGATCCGCATCTTCTTATTAAATCCTCACGCTGTAATTGTTCTGAGAGAGAATTCAAAAAAAAAAATATGAATGTCAGCCACGAGAGGTATAGTCACTGCCAGAAGTCATATTACCTACGGTACTGTAATAGTCTAGTTGGTATTTAAAGCCTCCTGTTACACATAAGCAGATTCATTTTTATTCATTTCATAATAGAAGAGGGTTAAGGTCAGCATATATTTGTCCGTTTGCAGCTCTTTTGTAGTGCATCCAGAATTTATCCTAACCTTCTCGACTTGCTGTCTTACAGGAGCAATTTTTTACCTTTTTTTTTATTTTTTTTTTTAATTCGGTGTTCTTCAGAGTTCTTTGATCTACTGTTGTTCGAATGATGTGGGGAAGCTTGGTCAATTAATATTTAACAGAGAACAGATGTTGTTAGAGGGTGTCTGTAAGAAGGATTAGGGTTTCACAAGTATGTATCATGTTCTCTCATTTCGATTAGAGCAAATGCACAGCCATGCTGTGTTTGTCACATTCTGTGGAGAACAGTGGGAGCAATTTTTCCAGAAACACTGACGTGACAGATTCCAGTTCATGCCTTAAAATCTTATCACCACTTTTCCATGTAGTGAAGCATTCCTCTTACTTTTGTGTATCTCCTTCTATCAAGTAATAGGACTGGAACGGTAAAGCGTAGTGCTGTGCCTTATGAGATCTGTCAAGGCCCGTTCTGGCCCTGTGAAAAAAGCAAGGAGACATACAAGGCCATTCATAATGCATTGTGCACAGGTTATACATCACTAGTCTTACAGATGCAGATTGTTTAATGTTCTGTTTAAAGCTGTGGTGTTACTGAATTTTTACATGTTCTAACCTTTTTTTTCTTTTATTTTGGATAATTCAGCATTGTTCTTTGCAACCGTGTTTCATAATGATCGTAATGAATGGTGAACATAATAGAAATGAATTCATTAATATGATTTGAATAAAAAAGTGTCCAGGAAAAACAAGTAAAAATATTAGAGCTATATAGAAAGCAATCGAAAATGAGCACTATAGCAACTAATTTGCTTTTTAATCCCCAGATTTTTCTATATCTTCCATCATTTTGACCACCCAGGACACTAATTAAGCAATATCACATAAGCAGCAGTGTGGCTATAGTGAATATTGGCATGACTGCGTGACTGTTGCTTTTATACAGCAGTTCTGTAAACAGTTTTTTTATGCTGACTAGGTAGCATTTTGGACACAATATAGCCAAATGTTTCCATTTATTTTTGCTTCACTAGTGGAAATGGATCATGAAGAACCCGCTCTCTCTTTATAGCATATCAGCTAGTTGGCGAACTTGCTCATGTTGATTTTGTACATTGTAAATTGGTGTCCTTTCTTCCTTTTCAACTTCATCTGATGAGCTTTGTATTTTAAGCCAAAAGTTATTCCTGAAATGTATCGTTTTCCATGTCTGCTGACAATGCCGCTAACAATACTGTAGTGTCCAGTTTCAAACTGGTTTCCGAAGTGGAATTTTATATGATGAAAACACAGACAAGTGGAGTGATGCACTCACTGTTATAGGAAATATAGGCTCTATAAGAGCAAACAAATTAGTGGACTGAAACTAAGTATTTGTCTCCTTTATTCATCTTCTGCCGATTAATCCTGTTCAGGGTTGCGGGGGGAAGCTGGTGCCAATCCCAGCTGACTTCGGGCAAGAGGTGTGGTACACCCTGGGCAGGTCACCAATCCACCGCAGGGCAAGACACAGAGACAGACAACCATTCATACTCACCTATTAGAGTAGCAATTTAACACATGCGCAATTTAGAGTAGCCAGTTAGCCTAATCCCCTCTGTGCATGTCTTTGGACTGTGGGAGGAAACCGGAGTACCCGGAGGAAACCCACATGGGCACGAGGAGAACATGCAAACTCCACACAGAAAGGCACCCAGGTCGACCCCAGGGATCGAACCCAGGACTTTCTTGCTGTGAGGCAACAATGCTAACCACTTAGCCACCGTGCTGACCACTGACTATTATATGATAGCGTAATGCTAGTTTTTACTAGGCCTATCACTCTGTGTGCTGTGTTTCGGTGAGACGCTTCACTACACTTCATTTGGTTGTGGCAGCTGAAAGCATGTGCTTCATATGGAAAACAGTAGGTATGCTAACACCCTCAAATTTCATTTCTCATGCTCCATTATAACTTCAGGCTGGTTTTAGGAGGTGAAATAAGAGCGTCAGGAATGGAGCAGAGTGTCACAGGCTCAAAATCTGTGTTCAGAGATATCCAAATTGTTTTATTCTAAGCTGTAGGTTTGTGTTTTATTTGTCCTTCACTTTTTGAAGTTGGCCAGTCTGTCTAGCAGTGATAGAATGCCTTTAAGGGAGAAGTGTCTGACGGCTTTTGAGATGTGTTGAAGTAAAGCTGAAGTGACATATATTGATGAGTTTACATTAACAGGAGTTCTGGCCCAGTTTTTGACTCCTTCTGGCCCACTTTGCTGTTCTCCAGGGTGCCGCTGAAGGTGGAGCAGGCCAACAATGCGCGTGATGCGCTAGCCAAGGCCATTTACAGCCGCCTCTTCGATCATGTGGTCACACGGGTCAACCGGTGCTTCCCCTTCGAGACCTCCTCAAACTTCATTGGAGTGCTGGACATTGCTGGATTTGGTGAGTAGCAGCAATGGTGTTTGCCTGCATTTTTTTTTTTTATGACTTTCAGTACCCTGCAGCACCTAATGATCTATATTCCCGTTTGGTGTTAAAGGAAACTTAATTGAGGAAGTCTTTATTGATACGATAAACCTTTTGGTACACTTTTGTAAGTGCCACTGCTTAATTGCTGTGATTTTTAGTTTTCTCGTTCTTTTATTCTCTAAAGGAAAAAAAACTGGAAGGTGCTGTCCTGGCGAAACTACATTACATTCCCCCAGCATATTATTAATATTAATATTTTATATTCTTTTCTCTTTTATGGGATGGTTTCAGGCAATGTTTAAATTTTTTTTTATTCTGCTTACCTTTAGAGTATTTTGAGCACAACAGCTTTGAGCAGTTCTGCATCAATTACTGTAATGAAAAGTTGCAGCAGTTTTTCAATGAGCGCATACTAAAAGAGGTGAGTCGGTTTGTCAAGAAGCTCAATATGTGTAATATGAAATAACTGTGTATTAATTTGATTAATTTGGATATTTATAATGTTGTAGCCAAACTAGCATTCCTGTTGGGCATATTTGTTTGTTTAAAATATTTTATATTTATTTTTTGTGTACCACAAAGTCACAAACTTGTTCCATGATTTGTGAAAACTGCTATTGCTATTGTTTTTGTGCTTTTTAAGGAGCAAGAACTGTATCAGAAAGAGGGCTTGGGAGTCAATGAAGTTCATTATGTTGATAATCAGGACTGCATAGGTCAGTACCATTCAGCCTGCATATACTCTTCACTTTCTGACCAATTCATACCGTTAGACCATTATATTCTACATGCAGTAGTTGTCAGTTTTGAGTAGTAACACTTGTGCAAGTAACACAATCAATCATTTAAGTCTCAAAACAAATTTATTGACCTAATACTTTCATATGCATGGTTTCATTTGCTTAACATACACCACATACTGGATATATGGTTTATTGTTGCTAATAATTCAGCTAGACCTGAGAGGGGGGAAAAAAGAAAGTCATCTGTATTTCCTAGATAATGTGAAATTTATGTAAACGACTGGGTGTCGCTGCCAGGTTCAGGTCCAAATCAGCTGTTTTCTAATTTACCAAATGTAACAGAGCAGAGGGAGGTGAAGAACCTCATTTGTCATACTTCTTGAATATTATGAACTTAAAAAGGGATGGGGTACCCATTGTGGGTCCATAGCATTAATATTAATAATAATAATAATGATAGGATGAAGAAGAAGTATAAATTTAAGTATGGTTTATTAAAGGAGAGCAAAAAATTATTTGGCAGAAGAGGTGACATCAGCTGTGCATGCGAGCTCAGCTATTTGCTTTTTGCCCTGTAGTATAGCTTGCTTCACTTCTCTGAAAGATATTTTTAATATAGCTGTAGATTTTTTTTGTCCAGTAACATGTAGCTTGGCTAATTACTTGTATAAGGTTGCTTGGTCACCAGTGTAAGGTAACTTGCTGTGCATAGAGAGGTAATTCTTCTTGTGCTATTGCTGTTTCTTTTTGTGCTGACTCTAGAATTAAGTTGGCATTTCCTAGATTTTCGCAGCATAGGGATAACCTATTCTCTTGGTGCATTGCCACCACTGCAGTGTTCCCAGGGGCTTATTAAAAAATTTTAGGCTTGACTGCAACGCAGATAGCCAAGCCTATGATGTGATATGTGACTATGATGTGTGGAAGACAACAGTGGAACTGAAACTAAATCAGTTCTACAGTTATCTACAAGGTGTATTTGGTGAAACACACACATACACACACCCTTGCACTTTTTAGCTCACAGTAACTGATACCTTTCATGTAGAGCCTTCATAAATGTTTTTTTGCAGAGATTGAAGACCTATTGCTTAACATTATTTTCAGCACTTTAGAGGATTCAGCTGTGTCCTAGATAACAGTTCTGCATCTAACAGGACTCAGCAATTGGCACAGCACTTACAGACACTTTCCATTCAGAGGCTCAGGCCACGCTAATGCTTCCATTAATAATGCAGCTTATTGCACATCCTAGTGACTTGCAAATGGACACGTGGGGGCTCTACTCTATTTCCCCTCATCAATCAGCTCTCATTTAAGCACAGGTGTCTGCTCATGCAAATACATGAATGTGCCTGTGTCTGGTCCTCAGTCACCTGCATGTACTGCTGATGAATAATGCACCCCATAGATACCCTCGTGCTGAATACCAAATATAGCCAAGCGCCCCCTTAGTTTTGCCTTCATTCCATTAAATTTGTTTGGAACAATCTCTGGATAATAGCTGATCAGCTAGGTCATCATATTCTAATGCAGTGTGGTGTCTCTGCTGCATGCTGCATTTAATAATGCTGTTTTTTCTCTCTGTAGACCTTATTGAGGCAAAACTAGTAGGAATTCTGGACTTCCTTGATGAGGAGAACCGAATGCCCCAGCCCAGTGACCAGCACTTTGCTGAGGCTGTTCACGCCAAGCACAAAGATCACTTCCGCCTCACGGTTAGATATTTCAGCTGTTTCTAAACCTGAAATCTGATTTTTTTTTTTTTTTTTTTCAAGTGTGAGCTAATGTTAATTAATGCCTGTTTTATGTTGTATGTAGTCCATACGAAATGCTAACATGGACCATGTCTATGAAATATAGTTATGTTAGTTGATTAAAGCCATGTAACTTAAATTGTAACTTATTTTTCTTTAGATTCCAAGAAAGTCCAAGTTAGCAATCCACAGGAACCTGAGAGATGACGAAGGATTCATCATTAGGCACTTTGCAGGGGCTGTGTGCTATGAGACTGTATGTACACTTGGTCATGCATACGAGCGCGCACACTTTTTTTTTTTTTTTTTTTTTACTTATTTAAAACATACCACTGTGATTTTGATGTCTGTCCCAATGACATGTATTTTATTAATATAAAATCAAACATTTGTTTCACTCGTATTAATTTTTACCTTTCACATCTCTTTTCAGTTTTGCATACTCCTTTTTTATTTAGCATTTCTTCTAACTTCCTTTTTGAAAATAAACGTTTCTAACTCTAGTTGAAACCATGAAAATATTGTAGTAAAAGATGTATTTCTCAAGTGATGGTGTACTATGATAGACTGAGATTGAATGTATGTGTTTGGCCTCATTCTTTGCCTGATGCTGACTGTGTATGTGTGCAAGCAGACCCGCTTCGTGGAGAAGAATAATGATGCCCTCCACATGTCCTTGGAAAGCCTCGTGTGCGAGTCGAAGGACAAGTTTGTCCGGGATCTCTTTGAGAACAACTCAAACTCGAAGGACTCCAAGCAGAAGACCGGAAAACTCAGCTTCATCAGCGTAGGAAACAAGTTCAAGGTGAATTCGTGCTTTTCAAATAATCTGTATATATAATATGTACATATTTATATCAAGTTTTGCATAGAAACATATAAGGCAATAGAATATGGATTTTGCTCCTTCACAAATGCAAATTGTTTCTGTTAAGAGTTTTCTCTCCCCCCCTTTTTTTTTTTTTTTTTAGTAAAATAGGATAAACTTCTGTGGAGAATAATGAGAACTTGACCTTCTGAATTTTTTTTTTATTTTTTTTTTTTTTTATACCTGGTTCTTTAATTCTTTCCTCTATCCCTGTTCTCCTCTCCTTCTGCCCCCCCTTAGACCATCTCCTGTTTTTTGACTCCATCCTTGAGAAAAAGTTGTATATCTTAAATATAGAGATAGAATGGCAGAAACAAGAGGATAAAGGAGAAAGGCTAAAACTTTTAACTGGGTAAGACTGGCCTAAGAAATTCAAACCGAGGGAGAGGTGTAGTTTACCATGTCTCACCCTGCCATTACAAGTCTAAACCCAGTCACATAGTCTACCCATCTCCACTGCTCTGTCTTTCTGCTCTCCGTTCACCTTCTTGTTTGTGTGAGAGCTTCATGATGGCTGTATTGTTTTTTTTCCATTGTCACTGTAGTGCTGATTTCACAATTGTAATGTCATTTATTTATTTTCTCATCCTTAAGGAAAGTAGAAAATGTGTACACCAATTCTAATTCTGTGTAATCATACAACACGCCAGGGATTTTTTATTTTAATAGATTCTCATATACTAGCTCTCTCTTATTACATTGTTGGAATGGCTGTGCTACAACACAGGAGTGTGATATTCACATAGAGGCTCACTAGCACAATGCATGTTTCACACTTGCTTTATATGTTCCTATAATTGTAGTTTGCATGGGGTACACTCCATTTTGTACCGTATTCTCACTACAAAATGCTGAGTCCTGTCATTCGTTTTATCATTTGTTTTAGACTCAGTTGATCCTTCTACTTGAAAAGCTTCACAGCACAGTGAGTATCTGTTACTTTTCCTTTGAATTATGCTCTACTGTCAACCAACAGTGCAGGATTTCAGTCTTTTCATTTACATTGTCATTAAAACTTGGATATGGCTGTGTCTGGAACTTCTTACTGCTCATATACTTGTTATATACTTTTACATTATACATAAGTACATGACACTTGGCATATCTTGATGGAAAAGTAGCCAGTAAAATGCAGTAAATGAAAAGTCAAAATTTTGCAGTACACAGCAATTACAGATGATATACTTCTCTGATGAAAATTTCCAGTACTCAGCCAGATCTCACTTCATTGGCAAATGCATCCTATGATGCAGCTTTCCAAAAATTTCAAAAAACATGGTGGACAGTGGAATTGGCTTTGACTTTAGCTCTGAATATAAATGTCAAATGAATAATAAATAAATTGCATATTTTGGTGTATTTTCATGTGTTTTATTGTTTTTAAACAGAACAAATGGGACAACTGAATGCTAGCTAACTATCTCACTAAAGTAACCAAATAGCATGCTTGCTAGCTAATCTAGGTGGCATATCTATGTTATACATTCACATGGTCTGTAGCTAGCATTTGCTAGCAGCATTAGCTGGGTTTTTTGATGACTGCCACTTACAGCCATCATCCCCCCACCCCAGCGACGTACATGTGAGAACATTGATTTTATAT